>CM077105.1:30132117-30201275 GCA_039619505.1 Cimex hemipterus | reverse complement strand
TTTGACTTCTTCCAATTTTTGAGAGAGAAAGTGTGAGAGAGAGTACGTACAAATGAAGTTTACATAATTAAAAATACAATACACGTATAGTACCAAAATAACGTTTCCATAAAATACTGTTGATGTACGGAGTATGATTGAACATAATCTAATGAGAGAAAAGCTTTTAAAAATTCTTTAGAAATATGTTTCGATATACATGATTTTATATCATTGGATAAATTATTGTAAAGTTTTAAAGATCAGGAAAGAATAAATTATAAAAACAGTGAATACGACACAACGGTATTTTGAATGCAATTTGAGAAAGTTTGAAAGTAGTATTTTTGACAGTAAAGTATTATGTGACGGAGAGAATGAGAGAGAGAGAGAGAGAGAAAATATCACAATCATATATAGCATAAAGTTAATACACAGCTTTACTTAACAATTACTTTGGTGTATGGTTTATTCTAACTTAACATGCCTAGTTTAATGTTTAGTATGAGTTAGCCAATAAATCTTCATGAAATTTCGATTAGCCAATGGATTTCGTGTAGTTGTGTCGACTTTTTTAATTAATAGCTACAATGATGTAGAAGAATGTCCAATGAAAAAGGGGGAAAAGGAAGAGTTTGTCGTTCGTCTCAAAAGTAATTTTTACCCTAAACATTCTTTCCTCTCCTTAGAAATAATCATTTTCTTTTATCATGGTAGCAAGTTGATTAATCTTTGCCTCCTCTCCTCGTTTAAATCATCCTTTTCCGATGGCATTATTTTGAATTTATAATCCGAAAATGAAAATATTATTGATGACTCTGCCATAAAACAAAAATTAATTGGAAAGGGAGATTTAAACGTCTCTAAATCCGTTGAGACGCCGGGTCCGTTTAATCGCTTAATTTCTTCCCTTAAATAAACAACCCTGAATAAATATGCAAATAAAGAATGGAAGGACACGTAGGTTGGATTAAAAAAGACATAGACTCGCTGAGGGAGGCGCTCGTTTAGGAGAGTCTTATTCTTGGCCAGTCGACAAATTAATTTACCGGTCCTGTATAATTATTGTTCTAAATGATGGCGCTTGTTAAAAGCCACTCGAGAAAGGAGGTAAAAAAATTAATTAACCAAAGTCTCATGGAATTATTTTAATGGCCATGATAAAATACATAGTGCGAAACTACTGCGGGAATCAAATCTTCGCAGGCTGACATTTTTTCCGCTCCTGATGCCAACCAGATAACGGCTGCAGAGTATTTTCGAGTACACACCTCATGAATATAATCACCCGGCAATAAATATCTTCTTTAAACCAACAATGATAACTATCAAAGGGCGGTGTGACTTTTTTTATACACTTCTTGTTGATTGGTTTCGAAGATAGTAAGAACAGCATTGAGATTTCTTTTTTTACCACTTGATTTCGATAGGAATTGAAAGTTTTATTGGTTTTCAACGAGTAGGCAGTAACTACTAATTAGCAGTTCTTTCGAGTTTTTTCTTCTCAATTTTACGTTTTAGGGTGATTGAATTTGAACGGGAACAAGGATTTGAAAAAACACACTCGGGGTTTCAAAGTTACGAACTGGATCTTGTATACAATTTTGTCTTATTTTACATCCCTGGTTAAATATATAAAACCTTTTACTATTCTAAAAAAGAAAAACATCACTTCTTATCATTTTTGGGTATCCTTTAAATTTTACGATGTTAAGGGGTGTGTGTGTGTGTGTATTTCAGACCTTGTCTTTCCTGACAAAAGAGATAGGTTTTCGCCCCAACAGAATATGTTCTCATATTTCTCATGAACTTTCAACCTTTATAGCCTCATTCCCTTCTCAAGACACATGTCTCTTGAGTTTGTACTACTCAGGTGGTCAGTCAGTAGTCTTACTACCATTGTGGTCACTGTATGTTGAGTGGTTCTGCCATTAATTTCTGGGATGGTCCTTTGATGACTTTTTCTTGTGCTCCTGTCCGGGAATACATTCTTGTTTGGTGGTATATGTAACTGAGGTTTTCTATACCCCAAGCCTTCAAGCTTTTTGTACGTTTCATAGTTCATAGTTTTTACTTCATTACTTCAACTTTTTTCCAGGATCACCTTGGTACTCGAGGTTACACCTCCATTGGGCGGTTCGTGTAGTTAATTTGCATTCTAAGGTAATAAGGGTGGCAGAGTTTTGTTCCTAGTGGCACAACCTATAGCATGGGATCATTGAATGTGTGCTTTGCCAAATCACAGTGATCAGAATACTTTTATGTCGCCATGAATTACCCAGTTTTGGTGAGCGTTTTTTAATTACAAATTTAATGTTTAGGGCAGCTCTAGAATTCGTCCGCTTCTCTTGTTGCTTTTCATGGAAACATTCTGAATGAAAGACTCTGTTAGATCTTGTTATCCAAAGTACTCGTTGTAGGCCTATATATGATATTGCAGATCATCCTCTGCGCAGTTTGTTTGCTTATTCTTTAAGTAAATATTGTCAGGTTGTTCTGTTTTCCGAGGATTTGGATATTTTGGGCGCATTCAATTACCATTTTGATTTTTGGTTCAACCTAGTTATGTGGAGATCGTGAGATGCTGTCTGCTGTGAGGTAGGTTTTATAAAAACATTTTCTTAGTCGTGCCAAAGTTTCGATCTTTATGGAGATCATCTTCAGTGCTCAAAGTGTTTGTCTTCCGAGTAGTCTTGTGTGTCGTGTTGAGAGTGCCAGTGAGACATTGCTGTTTTATGTTTATATCCGTTGGATTTTGAAGGGTTGAGGATTAGATTTTATCCTTAACTTATTGCTCGATAGATTTAATTTTTTGGCACTTTTCTATGTGTGTGGCTATCTTGATCCATCTTTCCTTGATCAATTTAATGGCCTTCTCGTTTCCCCTCTGCCATTCCCTAGTACCCTGGTGGTTTACCGTTAGTGTACCTTAACAAAAAAGAGGTAATTTAATTTCTACGGTACAAGGAGCGTTTAGGCGACCGTTAATCGGACCGACGAGCTGTTTGTTTTCTTCTTTTCGTTTGTCTGTATATACAACGGATGAATTTGGAATTTAATAACAATTTATTTTTTATGAATTGATTTGGTCGAGTTCGAATATTTTTCGTTGTCGTCCAATATACCCAATATTATACGTTTGTAGTATGGAGTTGATATAACATATTATTGTTGGAATGATAGTAGTACGGAATCTACACAAAATTACTCAAACAATCTAAGGAATGAAATTCACCAAAGCGAGATATGCTAGAAATCTTCCTTTAAAAAAATTTTGACTTCTTATATTCGAATATCATTGGGGCAGTTTCATTCTATAATAAAAGGTAGTTTATTGACACAAATATATAGTTTTTCCGAACACCAACAACCATATAAAACAATATTTGTTTCATATTTTATTGAATGTAAAAGGCACGGGAGTTATCGGGATTCGAACCCAGGCCCGCTAGTGTATCGAATAGTTAAATCAGGTAGGTGATATTGATAAAAATAAATTATTTTTGCTTACAGGTATTGTCGTGTAATTACTCTTTCATAGACGGCTTTTGATGTGCATATTTTTCTATAATGATTTAAACAAAACGCATCAATTATATAATTACATAGCACTTATTATTGAAAGGTAAATGTGCCCTAGATCTTATCCAGCGGCTCTGTATTTAAACCCAACATACTTACAAATGGGTTTTTGAACGTTATCTACACCCCGAGGTTTGGTAAGACTTCTTCTGTTGGGAACCGTTAAAAAAATTTAACTACGTTTTAAGTAATCTTCCCTCAGCCTTTGCATGATGTAATGCCTGGCAACCCGATAAAAAGATTAGGAGTATGCTAGTTGTGAAATTTCTCCGTTTTGTCTAGGGGGTGAAAGTCTTAAAATTTGTCGTGACGGATCTTTCGTCATCTCTACTGCTAGAAACCGAATTTTGTAAATCTTGGCCATTGCACCTAGACCGATTTCCTAATAGGACAATAAAGGAGTTGAAATAGCATTGAATTACTACTGAGTCTGTTTAAATTTTTGGGCTTTTTTGTTACTCAAACATGTTTTCGGCTTTTCGCCCTTTTCAGTGAGACACACACACACACACACACACACACACACTCGCGATCACCTTATAAAAGTTTCATGAGATGATGTTAAAGAGGACTAAAGTTCGAATAGTTTTCCGAATTTCATGCAATTACTTTTTTTGGAAAACCCAATATAACTGGCATAAGATTTATGGAAAACAGGGAACTTATTCAAACTAATATTGATTTTCTAATCGACAAAAGACCAGTGTTTAAATAAATAATAACAACAAACATTTGGTGAGAATGCCTGGACGAATATTTACACGCCGTGTTGGAGAAAAAGAGAGAAAAAAGTAAAGAATAAATTCCTGGGTTCGTGTCATGATTTAAGAATGCAGGCATTAATGTTTACTTGATTCATTACTGCGTGTCTGCCAGGGTGGCCCATGGATCGACGTTACCCAAAAAGACGATGCTGACAGGCGGCAATTAGCCTCTCAGAACGGGCAGGTAACGATTCAAAGGAGGAAATTTCAGAGCCGTTTTACCCTGTTTGACGCAAAATAACTCCGGTAATTAATTAATCGTTTCTCTCGGTAATTTAAACTTCACGTGGTCATAACGAGCGGTCGGGATATTTCTCTTATTTATAAAGGAGGATTGAAATATGGAGGAAGGATGCCCAATTATTGGAAAACTACGGAAGCGGACTATTCTTACGATTCGGGCTGAAGTCAAAGAAAAGACATAAATCAGATCGGGGAAGTTAATTTGGCCCTGTTCCATGTAATATTAGTAGTTCCTCTCAACTCGGCCAAAAGTAAAGGATCTTACATCATGAGCAAAGTTAGTTCCTATAGGATCAAATTATTTTTATCATTCTGGCCAACTGATTTCAACAATATTATTAAGCATGAAATATGAATACAACATTTTTTTAATTTTATATGTGTACTTTGTTCCACCTCCTCTCATTTATCCATTTATTACTATTTCTCTATTCCTTTATTGTACTATATTTTTATTTGTTTATTTTAATTTTATTTGAACATCAAAAACATTTATAAATTGCACATTGCAACATTTCAATTCAGTTCAATGTAGCAGTAGTGTTCAGTTCAATTCAGTGT
Source organism: Cimex hemipterus (assembly GCA_039619505.1). NCBI lineage: Eukaryota > Metazoa > Arthropoda > Insecta > Hemiptera > Cimicidae > Cimex > Cimex hemipterus. The sequence continues at coordinate 30,196,146 of CM077105.1, read as the reverse complement.
AGCGCCTCATGGCAAACAGCGGGCAACTCTTCTATTCGTCTTACCGCCTTATTGATGTATAAATTCGATAAATATTTGGTTAGTTTGACTTAAAAGCAAAGTTACAGTAAAGATTTTTAAGTTACAAGGTCGTATTTGTAAGAGCGTGAGAGAGAGGTCGAAAAGGACAGAAAAAAAGGGAAAGGTTGAGAGAGATTGAAGGGGAGGGAGAGAGAGAGAGAGAGAGAGAGAGAGAGAGAGAGAGAGAGAGGAAGTGGAAGGGATGGAGTGAAAGAGAGAAAACATAAAAAGACAAAATTGTGAAAAAGTGATAGAGAGAGGAAAAGTAAAATGAAAAAACAAACAGAATAGTACGCTACATTTAAAAAAAATAGATCTGAGAGAGTGGGAAAATGAGAGAGAGTGAAAGAGTGAGAAGGAAGGAGGATGCAATGAAAGATAGAAAAAATACAGAGAGAAAATATGGTGAAAAGTGAAGAGAGGGGAAAAATAAAAAAGAGAGACATACATAATAGTACGTATAATAGGATAATAATATAGATGGGAGAGAGAGAGAGAGAGGGAGGGAGTGATAATGAAAGGGAAGGGTGTGTGAGAAAAGGGAGAAAGAAGTTTATTCGCGAGTGGATAAGAGCGAGATATTTATACAAACCGATAGAATGATTGCTAAATCAGAGAGAAGGGGGGGAGAAGGAGATAGAAGTTGAATGATAGATGGGTAGAACGAAGAGTAAATATAGTTTCATAGAAACAGATAGTGAGTTAACCAGTAAAATCATATTTTACAAGCCCTACTCGTGAAAAGATGAGTATGGTCCTGCTTAAGAAAGAGAAGGGTAAGGACATGTTCTGAAACAAACGTTGATACAGGAACAAACGTTTCTTCAAGTAAAACGTGGTAATTGAATTGACATTTTATTTCGACGTGTATTTTCTAACAGGATTTTTGTTTGTTAACCTAATCATTGGTGGTATGAAATAGTTTAATTTCGCCTCGCCAGAAAATTGTTTTATATGAAGTAGTTAGGAGGGTCAATTAAACCGTAGGGGGAGGGAGACGCTTCCAGAAACACTATCTCGTAATTGGAGTTTCCTTCAGACATCGGAGATGGACTTAATTTAGCCATTTTAAAGCAATTACACGTCTCGTGTTGTAAGGATCACGTAGGGGGTTTGGGAGAAGATAATTTGGACGGTCTCCATGGGTGGCGAGTGATCCACTCGGAGCATTAGACAACCTCTTAATACCAGGCCTCCTCTTAACTATATCATGTGATAATGTCCTTGTCTATTTCACAGACTTTCAATTATCGTTTTTTTTAATGTGTTCTTTTTTCGCCAGCCTAATTACACGGCTTGTATACGCTGTTTGAGCAACCGGCCATTCCAATTCATGCTTTCTCGTTCGAACTTGTTGCGATTGAAGAACACTTGCGTTAGTCTCTGATTTGTGAAATTTATATATCGACAGATTGGAGAGTGAATGACACTCAAATAATATGCTTTATCTCATGTCACGATTTGTAATACATTTGAGACGTACACGATTACATTTTCAAAAGTATGTCTACATTTAAAAACAATTTCAATGAAGATTAGCAAATCATCCAAATTTCTATTCACGTTTTTTAAAAAGCTATATTTTAGGTATTCGTGTTTATCAGAAATTCAGGCTTTTACTATATATATAATTATAAATCACACTACTTGAAGGCAGAAAATTGTGGTCAAATTATGAGTTTATTTAGTTTTTGGAAGAGTATCAGTTAAAATTTAATCAATATTTGGGCAAACAGATTATCCACAAATTACAGCTGTATTACATACTTTCCAGCCTTTTCTGCAAATTGGGATGTCTAAATCTTATACTTTCCAAGTTGATGAAATTCTATTTATTTATTTACAACTCCAGCAGATTAAGGCTGCAAACAGAATAGTCAATTTAATGATAATAGTACATAGTGAATTTAGTAATTACAGAAAACAAACAAAAGTTCGATCATAATCTATAAAACTATTTCACATTTGGGAGTCAACCAGTACATGATGACTATGTAAAATTTGTTTTTATCATTCTACAATTTATTGTTCTATTATATTGTTTATCGACTACACAAAAAGCATATTTTGTAAGGAAATTTTATTCTATTATTTTAGGGAAAGGCTGTACAATAGACAATTTACATCGTATCACGTGTGTCACGAGATCAGTTTGCTCGAGTCGTGGTTTGCGGTGTGACATCACAGCAAGGGTTTTTAAGCTTCAGCATGACTTATGCATCAGTATAATGTTTTTCGATTATATTTCTCTTAGGCAGTTGCGGTTGGAGTTTGAAGGTGAATATTCTGGTGGTTGGGGCTGGAGTCTCTCAGGATGCGCACTTAGGCCACTTCTTTACGTCTTGACCTCATTGGAGGAATTAGCCTAATTCCCATATTTCCAGAAGATGTTTTCTTTGCATCAGTTGGCAACGAAGTAGAAGACGGTTCGTAGAATCTGCAGTGTGCTGGAAATGAGGTAAACATTTGTACTAAAAATGAGAACTATACATTAATTTATCCTTTTTTTCAGTAACATTAGTTTTTTTCCAGTCAAATTAACCATTTTCCCCGCCAAATTAACAGTTTTTACTTTCAGTACAGTCCTTTTTAATTTCCAATTTCCAGTTTCAACTTCAAATTAACTTTTTCTTATTTCTGATTAACACATTTTTTAATCTCACATTAAACCTTGTCAATTTCAAATTGTCCTTTTTATATTTCAAATAAACTTTGTATAATTTCAGGTCAACCATTTTGTAATTTTAAATTTGCCCATGTGAATTTAATAATAATAACCAATTTTTTTTTAAAAAGAAAAAGATGGTGTGGTAAAGAAATTTAATGTAAATAATTATGCTCTTAGAAGACCATATGAAACTTGAAAATACATAAATAAAATAATAAAACAATTAATTTATAAGGTATAAAGAAAATAAAAAACTAAACTGAAATAAACAAATCTATCTCAAATCGAAAGAATAAACTTTAATTCTTTATTGTTTTACTTTTAATTGTTCATTAAACCGAATGAATATTCATGAGGCCTTCTAAAAGCCCTTTTGTTTTGCATTAAAATTTTTTTTTTATGGACAGGAATTTTATTTCACGTGCTGATATTTCATACCAACTTTTAAATGTTTTATTGCTTTAAAACTAGGGTTAATGTTAAATTAACAAGGAATCATATAAAGTAAAAATGGGTTAATTTAGAGGTTAATTGGAAGAAAATAAATTTATTTAAAATAAAAAATGATTAATTTGATCGAGTAAATGGTTAAATCAAAATAAAAAAGGATTAATTACAAATCAAAATGTGACGGGGAAATTGTAGATTTGACTGGAATTGTTCTGTTTGACAAGATAAAAACTATATATTTATATAAAACCTTTAAAAAGACAAAAAACCAAAAGCAATTGCTAACAAAAGATTGTTCAACACGTCGATTATTTGAACATACATATGAGAGGCTACGCTCGTATGGAAAGGCCGCAAAAAATAGTAATTTTTAAACTTAAGTTCCGGAAAATGCAGAAGCTGTTAGGTGAAAAATTGAAACCTGACTTACACCATACGAAAGGGCTCAGATGTGTACAAGGTCCAATGACAGGTAATAAAGATGTTCAGTAATTCAGGAGGATACGTTTAACAATGATATAGAGGGAGAGATACTACTGTATTAAAACCAAGGCAAAGTGAGATTGCAGACATTTAGTTGTTAGGTGTAAGGATAAAAATACAGCGTTAGTCGTTTCCGAAAGCATTCAGGGAGTTGAAACAGTTGTCACAATAAATAAATAATAAAAATATGTTATTTCATATTATTTGTGATAAACATTACGCGGCCTATTTATAAGGTTCACAGTTTCTTCACATCTAATGTGGCGTTTTCGCAGTTACTCATAAACCAAATGAAAATATGTTTGGTAATAAATCAATATTCAACTATGAGGAATTTACGTACATGAAGTATGACGGTCTATGTATTTCTTAAAACAGTACGGATTTTTTGCCTGTTTAAGTCTTATGGATTATTATTCCAAACGTATAAAGCATTTTTCAATCATACTAAAAGAAAGAACCATTTTAATACATCACCGAATCTCAATCGTAAAAGCTCAATATAATTTAAGCTTCAATAGCATCCCTCCGCAAGTTAGTTTATTAGGCCATATACTTGCAAACGTTTGATTTAGCACAACTACTTAACTGTCGTCGGAGTTTCGCTGGCTTTGACTCGATTACAGATGCGGTTTACAGTTTACAGACATACTCTCTAATTGAATTCCAGTGGTCAACTCGCTTCCACCGACATAGCCTTAGCGCCTCATCCCTCTCTAAACCCAGTAATGACTTCATGTAAAATAAATATTTACTAACAGTTTCGGAAAACAAGCAACATCGACAAACAAATAACGGAAAAATTGATAAAGCATTATCTTTTCTGGCTATCTTTCGTTCTAACAAAAACATACTTAGGAACTTAGCTAGTTATCTTTATAATGATATTTTTGTAAATATTGACGTATAAATGTATAAACAGTTTGTGGACATAGAAAGTGATAAAGTATATGTTGAAGAATCTGCAGGTGACACGTTTATTTGTGTAAAAATATTACTGTTTTTTACTAGTACACCAGAAAACGATGAAAGTAAATACCAGACATGGTTGCTTATCGAATGCCGTTACATTCTTATGATATTCTTACAGGTATGTTCCATGACTCTGCTTAAATTTTCCCATATGAGGATGCAAGAGAAGTAGATAGTCGGCATCTGTCATTTTGGCTGAATTGTATGAGGGGGTAGTTTGGGGTCTTTTTTGCAACTCCGAAATTCTTTTAATGCATTTGGGATCGATTACTGCCCAATCACCACCACCATCGACCGAGGCCGTGTCTTTCGCCTTATCGACCGGATAATTATTTACAGGTGGCTCATTGGTTTGTATATCCTTTTTCGAAAAAGGATGTCTCAACGTGTCTTTAGTGAAAGTATCCCTAGGCATGAGGTGTCTGGCAATCCATTCATCTCCCTGGGATTTTGGTTTATTCCACATCCAAGATTGTGTGGCAGCATTTGGATAAATGTCTGCGTCTTTTATTTGAGCTTTATGTGAAGGCCCTTTAGTTACCCAATTAGTAGGATTTTCTGTACTTTTGTACATGTAGGACTTTGTCATACCTTCAAAATGTGGTGCCATAACTGGAGCACCTTTAGAGTCAAGAAGCAGTTTGCCGGTATTCTGTATTATAGGCTTCCCGTAGAACAAATCGCGGAATTCTCCTTCCGCGTTGTAAATCAAGGAATCGTCGGGCCAGTATATCGGTTTTCCATCTTCGCCTTTGAGAATTTCACCCTTTTGATTAAACATCGGTTTTTGTGAGGAAGGTCCATACAAAGCATCGCCATCAATTCCATAAAGCGGCCGGCCTTTTTCATCGTGCATCGGCCTTCCACTTCGATCTACGAGTTTCGTCCAATTCAGGCCGGTTATCGGATTTCCATCGAGCCCGTACAGATTACGGCCAGGTGGCAAATATATTGGCAATCCGTCAGGTCCAATCGCGATTTGGCCGTCAGACTTAAACTTGAGGTCACCTACTACTCCGTATTTTGGTTTGCCATCCGGCCAAGCGATAGGTTTACCGTCTTTTTCTTTTAGACGGCGACTTGTTCCACCATAAATGATCAAATCTCCCTTAGTGAAAAGAGGTCGTCTTGATGGCCAATGCATAACTGTTCCCTCTTTTGTTTTCAATACAGCACCGTCCCGTTTACGCATTATTTTCTTGGCGTGACCGTATAACACTTTCCCGTGGTTCCCAACCATCGGTTTCCCCTTAGGTCCGTAAAGGACTTTCACGTTACCACTGTATAACGGTCGACCAGTATTATCCGCAGCAGCTTTACCTTTAGAAGTGTATAATCTTTTTAATTCCCCTACATAAAGGAGTGATCCATTTGGAAGCTGTACTGGCATTTTATCCGAACCGTACAACGGATTCGCCTCAACATATAACTGCTGGCCATCTTCGTCTAAAATAGGTTTGCCGTCATCCCCAAAGTGAGGCAACAGGGTGGTATATACTGGTTTTCCATCTTTGTCGAAAATAGGCGCTCCAGTGGCGTCCAGGACAGGTTTTGACACGTACTCGATATTTTCTTGTGACGACTGTTTATATATTCTAGATTCTTGTTGCAAATTACGCCCATCAAGGCCAATGGCATATTTGCCCGAACTCCCCAGAATCTTCTTTTCGTGTGCACTGTACAGAACATGCCCCTCTGAGTCTCTTAATATTTTTCCAGGGGTGAGAAAAGCAGCCTGCCCGTCTTCATCCTTAAATACAGTACCGTCGTAATTGCGCACCATTTGTCCCTCGGTACTGAATAAGCTTCTTCCATCGGGTCCAACCAATGGTTTATTGTCACTCCCCGATAGTAATACACCTCCAGCAGCGTATAAGGAAGAACCGTCGGTATTGGTTATCGGTATGAGATCGCTTCCGAGCAATTGAAGGAGAGGCGCACCTTCTTCGTCCACCAACTGCGTACCGTCATCTTTGTACACAATCTGTCCATAAAAATGCGGCATATCTTCACTGTACACGTTCCGCCCATAAAAACGCGGTATTTCTTCACCGTCGATTACTCTCCCGACATATGAACTAGAGCTTTCCGATGACAGTGCCACTTTCAACAAGCTATGGGCGTCACCTCCAGGCCCATGTCCGATTTCTTCCGAGAACGTTTGTTTTAATTCAAAACCATCACTACTGCTAAAGGATGTTTTAGAAGTTTTTTTTTTAAGTAAACCACTTTTTCGCGAAGTAATACTTCTTCCACTTTGCCTTTTATTTCCGAATAGTTTGATTAAAATGTTTTTGTAAGCTTTAGTGTTCTTTTGAGCCCCTATAATTGCGCTTGAAATCCTTCCTGCTTGATCTTCTAAAATCAACAAATTTAACCATTAACTTTTTCAAACCACACTATAAAATATACAAAATGAGATAATTACTTTCAAATATCACAAGATAATACGTAGCCCTAGGAGTAAATTTCGTTAATCCATTTATATTAACTCGCGTAGCATATAACTCGGAGGCTTTTCCATTTTCGTCGTACAAATCGATCTCCACTAAAATAAGGGTGGTAAAATTATGTATATAGCAACGGGTTATATCACAATTTACTATTTATACTCACTTTCATCTGGAACCGAAGCTGTAATCCTTAAATACTCATATATCAATTTCACAATACAGTTTGGATTTACAAGCACTGTCTGATCCACTAAAACACATGAATTTAGTTTAGTATATTAGAGCTTTTCAAGTTTTAATTTTTACACGGCCTATTCTTTTCTAGTTTGGAATGGGAGAGGAATTCGTGTTTGCCTCACAAGAAATTCGTTGGACAGTACAGTAAATTTTTATTGTTTGGATAATACGATCGATTATACGTAATTATTGTATTTGGAGTGTATTGAAACGGCAATCGACAGCTTTTGTGGTTGGGTTTTTTGGTTGTACTTTACGTAGCTGAAGAAAACTTACCACAAATTGCAATTATTGTTGATTTGACCATTACATTGATTTCGAATGTGTCATTTCTAAGGGTTTGGACAAATTAAGCGGCGGGTCGATGTTGTAAGACAAATGTTCAATAACATACAGACTAACCACACTTAATTAAAAAAGCCTAGGAGAAACTGATTGCGATGTTTTCGTGGTATCATCGTCATCATCAATCTCCCAGTCAATAGGTAATTTAATCTGACGTCTATAAAATGTAAAATTTCAATGCATACACAAATAATATGTATGTATCGGAGCCTATCGAGGAGTTTTGCAGTCTGAAAAGCTACAGAAGAGTTGCTGGCGGGCTACTTTCGCATTGCGGGTAGTATACACGCCGACTGACATATATTCTAGTCCAGTCTGGTAGCATGTAGTTCTACCACTGGTGGGAGCCCGTGTTAGCCTACAGAAATACACGGAAAGCTAAAGAGTTAGGAGAAAATGGAAAATTCTTTGAGAATGAATCTCATAAAACGCAAAGCCTGTAGCCCGTCTCCTAACCAGGCAACGATCCGACAGATCAGTCAGAATTGTATAAACAGCCACATATACATTAGATTTAGGGCCGACAAAGTACAGTAGGCATCTCAATCCCTCTTTTTCTTAGCCACTCTTTTCCTTCTCGAATTTGGTTTCTTCTAATTAACGGCTTCTGACGTTGAGATCAGGTATGTTTATGTCACTTAAGTTGGGGGTGTTATGGTAACCATATGTTTTATTTCTATACCTGATTGCCAGCCTCTCTTTACATTAGTCAACGATATCGCAATGAACACACAAACTCTCCACGTATAATCACAATATGTACATTTAAAAGCACGTCTCATTAACATTCATTCTACAGGAGAATACTCAATTAAGAAAGGATCCGTTATATTCCCGCTAATAATTACATTCTCCCGGACGTCATCACACTACTCCAGAGTACTTGACATTAGCCAGGGTAATAATGTTGTAAGAAATTTGTCCCTTCTTGCTAGTAAATCACATTCATATTTTAGGTACTCGATATTCGTCATGGTATTGAAGAGAAATAACGTTACCATTCACGTTAATAAATCACAGTCACTCACCATATTTCCCCACAGTATTTGCTATTACTCACGGTCTCTACGTCTATACTAACTTACGTACTCCATGTACGAGTAGCGGAACAAACAAGAACTTTTTTATCTTTCACTCCTTTCGTTCAGCCCAATTAAAACAGCCATACAGCTCATATATTTTCACTCGAGCCCGGTGAGTTTGATATTTGATTTGATAGGTCGATGTGTCTGGCCCCCCCATATATGAAAATAAAGAACATGTAAGCTTTATGCCACTGCTGTATTACTGTCCCAATCTAAAGTTTAGAACAGATAATAATAAATATTAAATTATTCCAAAACAAATCTGTTTCCAACCGAGCGACAATCAGCTGGTCTTTTGCCCACAACAGAAAAAATAAAGACTTATTTGCAATAACTTGCTTTTTATGGCAAATGTAAATATAACCGTTTTAATGACAATACCGTGTTGATTATCGTAGTCGATTTATCAGATAACAATATAGATTGCAATTTTGGCATTCGTAATTCTACTGATACCCATAGTTATTGATTAGTAATTAATAGGAATTAATAGGATTCACCCTATCAAAAAAAAGTTTTTCTAATTTTTATCCAAAAGTTGTTGCGTTTGTGCACAGTCACCTCACGTTGAAAGTTGTAATTCAAAAATATATTTAATGGGTTTTGTTAAATATTTTAATCAGATATTTGACCTAATGGCACGGATGAAAAATAGTAAACATCCAATTTTATCATAATAAAAATCAAAGTAAGCTGTATTACCTCCGTACTTCACTTTAAAAAACATCTAGGAATAAGTTCAATATGAGACGATCTAAAACAAGAAACGTGAACCTCTATAATACTAATAAATGGGAAAAAGAAAACTCAACTACATATGTTCGGTAAAAGCCACATGAATCAAACCAGTTAAGCCAACGCTTTGTAAATCGAGAATGGGAGTTTGAAGCATTTTTTTTTCGTCGTGTCCGAAAAGTGTTTTTGCATGATGTTGCACTTGTAGCCCGTGTCCGAGTATACAATCAATTCCAGCCGTCCGTGACAGAAGGGTCTTGACTTGGGAGAAAGGCGTGACTCCATAAACGTACCGACCGGAACTTCGGTTTACGAAAACAAAAGCAAAAACTTTGTGACATTCCACTAATCGATATTGTGTGAAATAATTCCATGAGGGCGATATCACTTGCAACGATGATCTGCAGAGACGGTACGATAGACCTCGCACGAGCCTGGAATGGCAACCATTTTCGAACCGCTTACATCCATTTATTTTAGAGTAAAAAAAAATCGTTTATCAGCCCATGTGGTAGTGATATGAGTTCACTACTAAAAATTAATGAGCATATGAAAATTACGTAGAATTAGATGTTTTATTGTAGTGTACATTTTTGAAAAAAGTAGTAGTTTAGTAGTTTAGAGTAGTAGTAACATTTTTTTCAAGATTAACTCAAAAATAAAATACTTTTACGATGATTATCTACGTGGTGTACAACGGTAAATTTTAAGATTCACGTTTTTGTCTGCAGTCATTTTACTACTTTTAAACCTGTTGATAGATCACAAAACCCTGTTGGTCAATCCAAACTGCTGCATGAAATTGATCTTAAATTATATAAGAATAAGCCTAAAAATTCACCCAAAACGTAAGTATGCCAGTTCTTTCGATGTTTATTTTTACTTCGTTCTCGTAAAAATATATGAACAAATGTTTAACATTTAAAAAAATAATTTCCGATCCCTTTAATAAAATCAGGTTTTCAAAAATTCACAAAACACGTCCCATTGTTTACAATACCGATTATCCATATTAATGTGTTTATATTTTTTAAATACATTTTGAAATTAGACAGATGGAATTATTTTTAAAGTCTACATGGACCGTTAATTGGTCTTTAATGAACCTAATGAGTTTATGTAAAATTTTACGCATTTGCAAAAACGGCTGTCAAGACGAAAATGTAACCTCCTACGTGAATTATTGTTAACAACACCAGCTCAAATATCCGACAGATCCATAAATATGATATATAAGCACATATATTCTTCACTTGTAGTATTTCAATTTGCTTTTATTTGTCGCATCTAGCCATGGGAATGCTCGATGAAGAGAGAATGCACCTAACTATCAAAACACGATTTTGAACAATTAAAAAATATATTTTCCGTATTGGTAATCATATACTGTCACGGGGTTAGGATGGTAGGATGAGGTAATATATTCAGGGGAGCTATCGCCTTCAATTCGGAAACATGCCTTGTGCGCTTTTCCTTGATACTTCCTTTATTCTGATCATACGGATTCTTCTTTGTCTGACATGGAGTGCAGGAAGAAGAATTTAGGTCCCCCTACATTCACTATAAATTGTATGGTGTGAGAATGCGTCGTCCGCCGTGACAACAGATTAAGCTTCGCAGTTCAAAAGCTGAAAATGTTTTTTTAAACTGATTGACATGCAATCGAGAACACCGATTTGTTACGGATCAGGGATGCTGTCACAAAGAAGTGAGTATTCAGGCCGAGCTTTCGTCTTTTCTTCCAATTCTCTTCGGGGATATAAAGGCAATTACAAAAATTTAGGCTTAAAATAACAATTAAGTGCTCCATCGACCCCAATTAAGATTAGTTTAAATATAGGCCGGTGGAGGAATATAAAGTATTGCACCGACCAAACGGAATGAGGGTACTGTACATATGTATTTATTTGTATGAATATAGTGTTCGAAAATAGAATATAGACTTAATTGGGAGCTAGATGTAGGATGCTCCAGTCAAAAAAAAAAATTAATAGAAGTAAAATTACATGTTACATTGCCGGCCTAATCAAATAATTTTGATTATCACAAGTCCTAAACAATTTTAAACCTCTAACAAAAATATGAGATGTTTAATGACCGTTAATTAATGATTATGTGGAGATCGTGAGATGCGGGCTGGTGTGTTGTAGGTTCAGAAAAACAATTTCTTTATTTTGCCAACGCTTCCATCTTTATTGATAGGCCTGGTATTAATAAAAATGGTTTAAATTATACAAATACATGAGGGATGTGAAAAAATGAATTTATACAATGATGGAAATTTTAGATTAGAAATATTTGCACTCACTAAAAGTGTTTGTTTTCTGTGTAGTGTCATTTACTGTGTGTAGTGTTGAGAGTGCCACTGAGATATCGATGTTTTTTGTATGTATACGTTGGATTTTGAAGAGGTGAGGAGGGAATTAGAGATTTAAAAAGATTATTTGAGGAGTCGAATTTTTCGAGGTGAAAGGAGCCGACAATGGGAAAAAAGTGGGTAAAGGTTCGGCCTCATTATCTCTTTTTGCACTATATAGACAGGATAATTAGAGAAAAGAAATAAAACTTTTTGAAGAACTCAACTATGTAGAAATGTTCGACGAGAGAAAGTAATGATTGTTTTCCATGTTTTATTGTATGCTTTGTGTGATGTATGTATGTTATTGATGTTGAATTTGATTAATGGTATTAACCTCTCTCATGACAGTGCCCTCAACGGACACGCAAGAATGGCACAATTACACAGAGGACAGACACTTTGAGTCGTGAAGATGATCTCAATAAAGTTCGAAACGTTGGCATGATAAAGAGAAAATGTTCTTCTGAAGCCTACATCACACCAGACCGCATCTCATGATTTCTGAATAATTATCGATTAACGGTCACTAATCACCACACATTTACCTTCTACATTGATTGTTAAATATAAAAACAATTTTTATGTCATTGAGTTTTTCTCTTAAAGTGACTTAATTTTTTTAGAAGCATCACCAACACAAGAAATAGTAGAAAATCTCCACTCCGAATTCCCCTTGTTAATAAATGATATAAGATAATCATTACATTTTTAGCTTGACTGTGACCCTTTCGTCGTTATCTTTGTGAAAAACTCATCACATAAATTGCGTGCTATTACATTGCTATGCCATCAATTGCTCTTAAAACAGTCACAATATATTAAGTAGCCACAAAACGCAGTGAAATTGGAGAATATCTACTAGTTCTCCAAGGGGATATTTCGTAAATTGTAAAATTTCATTTTGTCATGTAGTTAATATATATGTTATGATATCTAATGGAATAGAGAGAGAGTTATAGAAATTTAACTTCAACCCCTCATAGTGTATTATGCCAGGCAAAACAGTACCTAGGTGAAAGAGTGAGACAACGCTGGTACGATTGTTCTGACGTGGGAAGACCAGGAACATTTTCGCCAAAACATCGCCATGACAAAAATTTTGATGAACTGAAGGAGCTGGATAAAATCTTGAAAAGGAAACGTATAAAAGAAATGCTTCACGTTAATTCAGATGTTAATTCATCGAATTAGAGAAGCGACATTAACAATCTTAACGTCATCTAAAGAGATTCCTTTAATGTTATCTGTGTCAATCATGATTCTAGTCACCATTGATTACTTTTCTATATTTACAAGATAAAATCTAGTGAATTTTAATTTTATAAATAACTTTACTAAACAATTTATTTATTGTTATATATTGTTTTGTTTAAGTTTTGTTAAAGATTTAAAAATTATTACTTTTATCGAATTTATTTAGAAAATATAGAACGTGTAAGTTGACTTCTCTTAAATTATGGATGCATTGCATGTCTAATTTTGATTGTAAGCCTAAATTGTTTTGTCTGAATAGCCTTCGAAAACTTTGCTTGAAGTTACAACACTCACTTGTGACCGCATGCCTGATCCGCAACAAACTGCTGAAAACTAAATGGTCTATTCATCTTATCTTCGGTAAAAACAAGATGAAGATCATTATTTTGTTTTAACTGACAACGTTATTTTTCAAGAAACTAAAACAGCAGAATGAGTATCAACGTGCACCTTGGATAAAAAACAGCTCTCATATACATCAAATAAATGCTTATTAAAATTAAATATATTAGGTAAGCACATAAATTACTTAGAACTATTAGTTTTCAAATTTAGTAATTGTGGTTGCCTGAATTGGTCACGATTATCGGACAGATATAATTTTAGGATCAGGTAATAGGTTAAGAAAAGAAAACCCTTCAATTTGGAGAATAGTCGCCAAGGGAACTTTGGAATGTGGATCTTTTTAGTAATGAATTAACGTTAATTACATAAGCCCAGAGTTTTTCAAGGATCGACTATTGTCCTCTGAAAATGGGAGTACCGTAGAGCAGCGTACTTGGCCCGATCCTTTGCCTCCTGCAGATAACCCCATTTCACCATCAACCAACCTTGCGTCCTGTCCGGACGATATTGCTGTGCACCTCTGACCTGGATTTCATATTTCCTTCGCAGGAGAAACATGCACATGAAATGTCCCATTGGAGGAAACTTAATGTAATTAAAAGCACGAATGCATTGCTAGCCCTTCGAAGTAAAACCCTTCATGCAATATTCCTCAATAATACTCCTATTCTAAAAACAGACGGCCTTTGATCTAGGGTGGATCTGGAACTAACAGATAAGACTAAAACTATAGGAATTAAACAATGTTTCGTACTCCTCTGCACTGTAGGAAGGCAAATCTGTAATTTCAACAAAAATCTATTTTAAAATCTACAAGATAAACCAATTAATATATCTTTATGTTCGGAATTGGTTGGATTGAAAAAATCAGTGTCACGAACGGGAGTAGAAACCACGACCTTCGACTAAATACGCAGCTGCTCTTCCACTTGAGCTATCGCGAGTTAGATCTATTCTGAAACTAACTTCACATCTTAACCAATCCCGTTCGTGGCACTAATTTTTTCATTTCGCACAATACCTTACATAAAAATTAATTAATTGAAAGAAGTTATTTTGTCAAACGGACCAAGAAATATAATGGATTTAATAAGTCAAACGCTACTAGCTTTTACTAAAGTGTCCTTTCCATTTGTCGGCGAGAATCGAATCCTTATTACACGATATTTGAAATTCGTCAAAAAGGAAGGAAAAGTCGATAGGTTGGTTGAGAAGGAGTGTTGGTGTCCGAGTGGTCAGAAGTCACGATAGCTCAAGTGGTAGAGCAGCGGCGTATTTAGCTAAAGTTCGTGTGGTTCGAATCCCGCTCGTGACACTGATTTGTTCATTTCAACCAACACCTTACATAAAGATTAATTAATTGAAAGATGTTATTTGGTTAATCGGACCAAGAAATATAATAGACTAAAACCGATCTGGACGTATGGACTAGAACGGGTCCCCATAAACCCTCAAACATCCAAATAATACCAAGGTCCTCGGAACCACAGTCAATGCATCTTTCTACGCTCCAACATCACCCTTCACAATGACCTTAAGTTGACCCCTGGTGGAAAAGCTGAAAAAATTTCTTCTTTTCCCAATCCTAATCCAATTGAAACCACCTCTATAATCCCACCAGACGCCTGAAGACAAAATGGCCTTGCGACTTACTAAACGAGGATTAGTCCTAGCGTAAGTTTGCACTTGGACTATCAAAGATCGTTGTCAACACCCCTCACTTGATGACTTGATGCCATTTGTAAATATTGTAAATACAGCGCATTATATAATTTAAATAAAATATAGAATGTAAAAATGTAAAAAAAATAAATATTAATTCTTTAAAAGTGGATTTTTTCAGGTGAATTTGATTTGACAAATGGAAATGGTGATCTTCTTGAATTAAGTCAGCTTGATTTGGGAGAGAGTGGCCTTCTTCTACTTAAGCCGAGAGAGGTCTACTTTGTAGTTACGTTCTCACGTAAGTAGCACTTCACTTTCCGCATTTTCCAGTTAAAATTCATATAAAAATGGTTTCCGGCAATTGATGAAATGATATTAGAAAAATAGTTTAATCAATCCTTTACTTAGCATAGCGTGGTGATTGTTGTATAGCAATAGCCAAATTGATTATACCTTCAAAACATGTCAGGGTGTTTATATTATGGGAATTGGATTAATGCTTTTAGCTAAAAGAAATTCGAAAATGTGCAAAGTATTATTTTGAAGATCGTGAGCTGCCGTCTGGTGTGACGTAGGTTTTAGAAAAACATTTTCTTTATCATGCCAACGTTTCGATCTTTATTGACATCACCTTCAGGGCCTGGGATTTATATTGTTTAAATTTTAAATTTTAGAAGTACATGTAGGATATAAAAAATGAATTTATACAATGCTAGAAAATTTTAGATAAAGAAATGCGCTTGTACAGTACTAGATAAAAATTTTGATTAAAAAAATTATGATTTTATGCAATGCTAATTTTTTAAAATTCAATCGAAGTATTTGTATTCATTCACACAGGCTTCTTTTCCGTGTAGATGTGTCATTCTTGTGTGTGGTGTTGAGAGTGCCAATGAGGTATTCTTCTGATTGTTATTATGAGTATTGTGTACTAAATTGTTGTTTTTTTTTCTTTTCAGGAAACCAAACTGGCAAAAGAACAGATTATCGCCCCTTACTTGATGAGAGTTCTCCTCATTTCAAAGTTATCAAGGAACGCCAGTCTAAATTATTTAGGAGCAAGGCAAAGGTAGCCAAATCAATATCTTTGCCGGAAGGAGAAAAATTGATGACAAAAAAACGACAGTCGATATCTACGGACGCGATGAAATTGCCTTTCCGTAGCTATTCCATGCCTGATTTGAATGGTGGAGGAGGCGCACATATTTATTCTATCCCCATGGACTTGCCCTCTTCGATCGATACAGTTACAGAAAATAAGGATAAATTAGTAGGAAGTTTCGAAACTGATTTCCAAAAACGATTTTCCAAAGCGAAAGCGCTAGGCGAGAAAATAAAAATAAATGATTCAAAATGGTGGTATCCTACTCCGGTCCTAACACAAGTGGCATCTGATGAACTCATTAAAGACGCCAATGGGAAATTGGTTCTAACCGAGGATGGTTATACCGTGGACAAAAACGGGTACTTGAGAGATACCGAAGGTCGATTGATCAGACAGGATGAATATCTTGTCGACAAAGAGGGTCTTTTGAGAACCGAAGATGGTGACCTGGTCGTAAAAAATGGTTTTTACCTAAACAAAAATGGTAACATGGTTACTACAGACGGCTATATCGTTTCCCAGGACGGTTTGTTGTTGGATAAAAATGGGGAATCTTTAGTTGTCAATGGTCATTTTGTGAACAAAGACGGTATGTTGGTAAAAGAAAATGGTGATTTTGTCAAATCACAAGACGGATGCCATTTTTTGGACAGGAATGGACTCCTTCGGGATTCTAAGGGTGAATTCGTCAAAACATATCAAGGCTTTTTTATTAATGACAGTGGTTTTTTGGCAGATTCTGAAGGAAAAGCGTTAAGAACTAAAGAAAATCACTTAATTGATAAAAATATGTATTTAGTCGATGAAAATCAGGTACCAGTTAAAGACGCCTTTGGCCGAGGGCGAAAGGCAATTCCTTCTCAACTGACGGAATTGATGTTCGAGAAGGATAGTATCACCGGGAAATACATAACTACACCGGACGGGCATTTCGTCGATAAGAAAGGGTTCGCCCGTGACAAAGATGGAAATTTCGTACTCGGCTTAGAAGGATTTCGCGTTAATAAAGACGGAATTCTTGTATATAATGATGGAAGACCTGTAAAGAGAAACGGATATTACATTTCTCAGAACGGTTTGTACATTGATGACGAGGGTAGACTAGTTACTTCGTTCAACTGCAACATCGGTGCTGATGGTTTCCTCAGAACACATGGTGGAGAACTAATAACAGTGGATGATTATGTAATAAACGCGAAGGGGCTACTCTGCACCAAGGATGGTAATGTTGTTATCCAAGATGGGTACGCGATAAACAAGGATGGTTTGTTGACAGACCAGGATGGAAACTTAAAACAAAGTCAAGGCTTTTTTGTAAATAGGGATGGAATATTGTGTGACGAGATGGGAAAACCTAAGCAACAAGACAATGCTTACATCAGAGAGGACGGTTTAAAATGCGACATAAATGGGACGCCTATAAAGAAGAATGGTCGTTTCGTCAATAAAGACGGAGTGTTGTGCGATTCTACCGGCAATCTAATTCAATCCGGCGATTTGTTTTTGAGTCCGAACAACATTTTATGTGATGAGAAAGGAAATTTGGCCACGTCTTTTGGTCATAATATAAATAAAGATGGTTTACTTTGCGACAATGAAGGCCACTTGTTAATGGTCGACAACAATTATGTGAATAAAAAGGGCATTGTGTGTAACAGGGACGGCGAACCCTTGGTACAAGAAGACGGTAAGTTTGTGAATAAAGATGGACTTATCTGTGACAAAAATGGGAATTTGGAAATGGTAGATAATAAATATTACGTTGGCAAGGACGGCCTTTTGAAAGATCATAAAGGAAATAACATCAAGAAGAACGGATATAATGTAGACAAAAACATGTTGTTAGGTGATAACAATGATGAACTCCTAACGAAAGATGGCTATTTTGTTGATATCAATCAATCATTGCAAGATAGAGACGGTACTATTGTAAGTAAAGAAAGATATTCCGAAAAAGACGTAATAAGTCCGGAAAAGAACTTTTTACTTCGCGATAAAAACGGAAGGTTAATGAAAAAGAATGGACATTACATCGGGAAAGACAATTTGTTGTACAACAAAGATGGAACCGCTGTAATGAAAAATGGACATCGTGTCGACGCAAATAACTTGCTCCGAGATGATAATGGTAAAATATTAGAAATAGACGGCAAATATGTCGATGGAACTGGAAATCTAATAGAGAAATATCATTACGAAAAACCAGCACCTCAGCAAACGTTAGTTTTCAAGGAGAGAATATCTAGTAACGGTACAGTAGTATTTTCACCAGGAACTACCCTCCAGTTGAAAGAGAAGGATGACGCCTTCATCATGGCCAACATGGATGCCCGAAAGTGTCGTTATGTTGAACAAGAGATGGCGAAACGAAAAAGAGCCCTTAGGCTGGGACTATGCCACGATTACGATATAGTGCACGGTATGGGACCACCCAACAAAAAATGGTGGACTCCTACGGGCCAACTTATGATATCACAGAGAACAACCGAGAAAACGAGTCATATAATAACGAAAATAGCAAAGACATTGACTAAAGCAACACAGACGGAAACCTGCTACGCAGTCAAAACGTTGGCAGAAATGAAAGATGAAAAAGAAAACTATCACAAAAAGTTTGAAAAATTAATGCCTAAAGTATGAAATCTGCTAATCGATCAAAGTGATCTAAAGAAAACGCTAGTGCTGCGGAAATCAGAAACCACTCGAGTATATTTCTCAAGTTCCCAATTCTCTCTTTCTTTCCGATTCGCCCCATTATAGTGTTATATGTGAAATAAATTTCAGAGTTTTTTTCATTTTGAATTATCTTTAATTAATAATGAATAATTAATAATTAAAAAATTATCCATGAACGATCGGACAATCAGCAGATTTCTATCACTACCTAACACAATCGGTTATAAGGTAATATAATTTTTTATATTGGATAAGCTAAAGTAAAATCCATTAAGCCACTTTACCAATATTGGTCTACGTAGCATCTCCGCTAAGATTAATACTTCTTATCAGATCCCAAATCTTCGCCCTGTGTGCATATTTCAAGTCTGGGTTTCCCTCACGGTAGAAGGAATATCAACTATAGGTCTTCGCACCAATTGAAGATATGCTCCTCCATGTCTTATACTTCTTTGCTTTATCTTCAGAGGCTTATTTTTGTAAATATTTCTTTGGAATCTGCAATGACCAGTTAGCGGTTTTACTATCATTCTTATAATATTGTATAATCAAATTCCTAACACGTACTTGGTTGTATTCTCCCCTCAGATTCTCCCCGATGATGAACCTGTTAATTGATTAATGATTAATAATTTAAAGAGTAAGTTTAAGTCTGAACACGTATGTACGTACATACTCACGCATGCAGGATCGAAATTATGACTTGTCGTGGCGAGAATTAACGTCCTCTGGTTTTGAGTGTTCGAACATCAGACCTTGGTCTTATTCGTCCAACCACCCAAGCTAATACCCTCGGATAGCTAATAACATCTCGATAATTTCAGTCTGTAACGCATACAGATTTTAAATCTTGAGTGAGGCCACCATTTCTAACTCTCCATACCGCTCTCTCTGCAAAACAAACTCAATTATGGTGGCCTACTTTCCTATGTCACTCTTCACAAGTCCTACCTTTACCTAACTAAACTTATTTCGGGTCTATGAAGTACTTCTTTTTCTGCCCTCTTACATTACATTTCGACAATAATAAAAAGTTAACTATCAATATACATAAAACAGAAACAACAAAATGTTTACTCCTGGAAATCTGAACAGGGACCAAATACCTGCTGCCTTACCCAAGCACAATTATCATATCCGATGGCATTCCTTCTCGCTCTCTATATAGAACCAAGGAATGACTTGCTTCCATTATTTGGTACATAACGAGTAGCCATTCTTCACATGCTGAATAAGTGGGCTTAGGCCAGATGGTAAATGTACGTATATTTTTAATCGGGTGAGTGACATCCCTCTTCTTCTATTCAGTTCCTCCAAAGGCCATCTATAGATCGAGGAATTGATACATGAAAGCTCGTTTTCCGATCGAAACCAAATCTCTAATTAAAATCGTAAGACATTGGTCACCAAAAATATTGGGGGGCTATGGTAACGATTGAAACGTATTCCAATCATATAACGCACATCCAACCCATATCTCCACAAATTGTTCATAAGGAAAAGACGTCAAGATTTATCAGCTAGTGAATGGCACGCATATCCAGGTACTTATTCTTACTTGTTAATTATTTAATCGAAACATATAAATTGTATATCATATAAATAACATTGTCGTCGCTTTATTCCATTTCATATTCCTAACCATCCCGAACTCATGTTATATAGAGTACCATTTTTTTAAGATGGGTTGTTACAGAGGTTATATCAACTATCGGGTTTCCATTGTTTTTGAAAAAAAAGCCCATTTGTAAATACGTCGGGTTCGAATACAGGGCTGGATAAAAAGTATTGCCGTATAAAAGAATATTTTTAATTTTCTACGAGCACAAGTGGATTTTCACCATGAGTGAACAATATATACAATTCAATGTATGTTTGCAGAAAAATAGTCGTTATCGGTAGCCCTTTGCCAGAGAAAATTTTGAGGGATAGCGTTAAAATGAAGGTGGAAGTTTTCCACTTATGGTAGAAATGTTTAGAAAGGTGCCAGTCCCCCAAAGCACGTATCCAATCGGTCGCGGTGTCCTGCGGTTCCAAGGGAGCAGCCGGGCAGCAGACACTTCTATATTTGTGGCGAATGCGGTTTGGCCCGGATTGCTGTTAGTCTAACAACCATGGGAGTTGTAACAAGGCATCTCGGCCGGTCACGTCACTACCTAATGACGTCAACGCCATTACTCACAATTGGACGAACCCTCCTCTGGCACCCTGATTGACTCTGGAAGGACGGTCCCCCACATATGGCTTTTTTGCCATCTACGAATAATCAAACCGACCGGGTTTTGGGCGATCCTGCACGATCGTGATGAACCGATTTGAAATAACAACCACGCGTTGAAATTTTTTTCCAATACTACTCTTTACTATTATACTAAAAATTATTTCTCTTAGTGCAATTACCAGTCTTGACGATAATTTACATATTTTCCATTACCAAACACTGGTTGTCTTTTTTATCTGTCGCCCCCTCATTCTTTCACAGTCTATTTTCTTTTTCTTTCTCTGTCACTCTCTTTTCTCTATTTCTGTCTCTTTCTCCCTTTTTCACTTTCTTCTCTTGATATCTATTTCTTCAGTATCTATCTACCGCTCACTTTCTCTCCCTATTTCTCTTTCTCTCTCTCTCTCTCTCTCTCTCTCTCTTTCTCTCTCTCTCTCTCACACACACACACACACACACACACACACACACACTCCCTTCTGTCTCCCCGGGTCTTACTTGACGTCGAAAAAAGGTCCACGAGACCTAATTTTGCGTCGTTGTTTTATCAAGAAAAACCCCGTATTTCATGTCTCTCCCATTAACAATCTTACATTAGATTTAGCCATCTATTTTTACCACTACATTATTTTTGAAATATTTATTAACACAACCATACCTAATCTGGCGTCGATAATCTATCTAAATACCATGACTTTCCTTCTTTTATAATGAAGTTATGGAGTACATTGGATTTGATGTTTCTATGTGAAGAACTGTTACTTCATCACCTGGATGTGTTTTTCAACCTTTATCGCTCTGTTGATATTTATATTTAAAAGGAAAAGAAAAATAATGTAATAAAATAAACATCGCCGTTTCCATTTTCGCTTTTTCAAGACGATACATCCCCTTCTGTACTTGTTCTTTTTAAGCTTCATCATCCTGATGGTGTTGCGCCGGCGGTCATGCCATTACTCGACCCGACTACAACTTAGAACACGGCCAGTACTCATAGCGAACGTGGAATGCAGTCCTACTACCGGATTTTCAGGGGCAAAGAAACCCTTAATGCTGCCGATGGTCGTTTATTATTGTGGTACTTATATAAATCCAGCAAAGGCCCCTTGTAACTACGTTAAAAGAAAGAAATGCCCTCTCTCCGACGATTTTTGTACGATGAATTATTTAATTTGAGCATAAAAACATTCAGTAAGAGCCGATTTTACGATAATGTTTCAATTATAGTCGGGATGTTTGTTTTAAATAAAAATTTAATTTAATTTTATGTAATATTAATAAATGTTTTGCGTTTGTAGATTGCAAATAAACATGAAATTTATAATTAAAAATATCATCGAAAGTGGTGCAAAACCCAATTTCGTATGAATGGTTCGACGCATAACTGATGTCTCGAATGATTGCAGATTGATAGGTGCAATGCGCAATTGTTTTTGCCTAATGATAGGTACATTTTTAGTTATCTAGATAGCGTTATTTTTTCAATTTCCTTTGATTGTATTGAGTCTAGTGAATACATACACAGTGTAGCTATTTCTTATTCCATCTATTTATAGGTTCAGTTTCGCTTTTATTTATTTATTTATTTTTTGATCGAAAATGTGTGAGAACTACTTTTGCTTTCGCTGTTTTGTACTGGTACCCAATATTAGGTACGTTATTATGTTTTTTCATGAGCAGAGTTATGTTAAGCTTTCCCAGACCTCGAATTGAATTAAATGTTTAATTGCTGTCCTACAAGCTTACGTTAAACATTATCCAATTTTCCTTATTTATTTTCATATAGGAAAGGATGGGATAACTTTTTTCTAGTTTCCAAGTTCAATTAAAAGGAAAAAATCACTACTACAGGTAACCCTTGTGTCACGAGTACAATACGATTGTAGGAAGAACGCAACCAATTTTCAACCTGAGTGGATATTTACGAAATAGCTGCTAACTTTCAATGATAGCGAACACCTCGAGAACCCTTTACAAAAAGCGCCACCGCCATGAAAGAAAAGCTATCTAGAGTTGACAACAATTAAACGTTTAATTCAACCTCAGTGACTCGGCTATTGCCTTGAAGACATTTTGAAAAGTCGTCACACATCGTTTTATATAGGATCTCAGAGGTTTAACGAGTTTAAAAATCTCATCTTTCTTGGATTATGGGGGATCTAGCCGACGAGTGGTGGTGTGGGTGGTATCTCATCTGCCCCCGGATCCTCAGCTTAGGCAAATCATATTTATTCAAATTTGTAATCTCTTCTCACAATGCTGTTGTTGCTCGATGCTCCCCAGAGTTAATCTCTTAAACAATGTCACTCACTTATGGTAATTCCCTTGAACAATAATTGGTAAAATTTAAAAACGTGTAAATAGATTGTTAAAAATGTCTCTATCTCATCGGTCTTATCTGACTAAATTGTAAATACTAAAAAACCTCTAGTTTCAAGTTTGTTTTAATACTCCAATAAAGGAATCAAGTTTGGAATCATTAATATTCCCATCGGAAAATTCGATTGGAAAAATTAAATCTTCAGCCCAAGCGTGTTACAGGCTGCAACTGAATTAGGGAATTAGTGATAAAGTGATAACAGTGGGAATCTGAAAACTCTTTATTTTCACAAGGATGGAACATATTTATTCCTGGCATTACAACGGTCTCCACTCAGTGGGAAAAAGGAAACAAAGCCAGGATTAAAAGGAAGGGCCCAGAACCCTTTTAAACCTTGGGGCTTTTTATAAACATTTGGTTTTGCTACCCACACTACTCTTGAGGAGAGTGCGTTTTTAAACAAGACTATTAATTGCCAGTATAATATTTGTTTTGATATGATAATGATGGAAACTTGAAATCAACAATGAAAAAATGATTTCTACAACGAGAGAAATTTTAGGCCCAATCGAAGGATGGTATATCATAGTGAGTACACATATTTCGATTGAGTCTAAAATTTCTATCGTTGTATAAATTCATTCTTTCACCTGAAGATGATCTCAATAAAGATCGAAACTTAGCACTATACAGAAAATGTCTTTCTAAACCTATGTCACATCAGATCGCATCTCACGATCTCTAAATAATCTTTAAATCAAAACAAAACATTTTTGTTTTTGAAGAGTGAAGGTGTTGAAATATCATAAATTTTGTGAAGATATAAACTCATCCATATTTGAACCTACCTGTATGTAAAGAGAGATAATATAAAAATGAACTATACAATAATCCTTTTGGAACAAATCATTTGGGAAAAATAAAAAAAGGTAACTACCACCAAGCAATATGCATTTATCGTTAATCTGCCTGCTTATACTCTCTGTTTGGGATATATGACCTGTTTCCTCTCTATGGCATCATCTTAATTTTATCCCTGACGCAGTTATTTTTTGGCACCGCGGGAAGATGACATAAGGTATTGATTTCAAATCATCCTGATTTGTGTAGCCATGCTTCATTTGTATGGAAGATATTAAAGCGAAAATAAATCTGATAGACTATAAACAAGACAATACACCTAACTTCATGTCTATGTCTCTTTGGTCAAGAAGTAATACTAATAATAGCCCTTACCGACAAACGTAAAAGTTCAGGCTGTCCTTCCATATTTGATATGGTCATCCTCTTATCCATTTTTCCATCTAACCGTATCAATTCCGTGGTTAATTTTGACCATTACTTCAATCCCTCAACGAGGACTCCGTTGCATCAATTTCGTATGAGAGCTGTCTAGAATCAGTTTTGTGTGGGAGATTTTTTCGGATATATGAGATACCATTTCTACTTTTATTGTCTTTATGTCTGATCTTTTGACATTTTCTAAACCTCATCATCGCGTGTTGGGTAGAGGGAAGAGAGAATACAGTTAGCATCGTACTCAGAAACGTTAGAAATCATTCGTTGCTTCGATGAAATCATGTAAAGACCAACCCCCCCCCGTATTTGTTTCTCGTTCTCCACGTCAAAATCACCAAAACTGAGCGAGTTACTTTTACTTGAATGACGAAATTGATTAGTAACGCGTCAGTAATCAGTATCGTCCTTTATGGTATTCCATTCATTTATCATCGAGTACAAGTATTTTAATTGTAATTATAACCAGTTTTCTCTTAATGTCACCATAGCTTTTTTCATTCATTTGCATATGTGAATGCAAAAAATTTCAAAGGCTATGTTAGAAGCCAAGCTGGATATTTATAGGTTATCTTGGTAATATCCCGTTTATATAACTTACAAAATTACATGGTGTTTGTTTGAATTTAGATGAGGTAGAAAGTTAGGTGAATAGTTAATTTTGGTTATCTCGTTTACTCATCGTATAGGATGCCAAAAATGATATATTTTGTAATTATTCTTATTAGTATTGTATTCATAATTCCTTAGGTTGTGTCAAATGCAATTGGTTTCAACTATACAAGATGCCATGGTAAAATTTATTAATAGGTACTGGTGCGTGATATAAGTCGTTTAAAACTTACGCGGTTTATCTTGGAATCTCTGAGGTTGGCACACTTTCAAAGTGCTGAGGAACACACTCAATTAAAAGAGAGCGTGTGTGCCGCTCAATTTCGGTCGTCTGAGAGAAACTGCATTGCTGGTTTATAGAAACTCCTTGAAATTTTTATCATACAAAAGACGCTTCGGCGTCGGCTATTTCCGTTTTGACAGACTTTCATCTAGGATCATAAACGGGTTAAATATTCCTGTTTACGCAAGTATTCGTTAAGAGAGTGTTGTGTAGGCGTGAATTAATCAGACAACCGGGCTCGGTGGAGGAAATAGAAACAATATGAATGCAAAGTGTATCCATTAACGAAAGCGCCAAGAGTCCTTTACAGAAACGGCAACTTCGGAAGCCTCCGCAACTCTTCAATTAACCGTTTCCTTCATTTCTATGTTACCAGCATTTCATCGTGTACAGGTATTGTCATGTCAGGAATTGTAGGTTTGAAATGTGAAATAACAAAAGCCGAATTTGGTATGGAATTCAACTGGATACTACTAGTTCATTAGTACGTACGTACCACGTTAATACATTCTTCTTTGAGATTTGATACTTTTCCCTTGCATTAGACACGATAAATCTTGCAACAAATCGTTAAATCTCTAGCCATTTATAAACTCTAAAAAAGACAAAGATAAAATATCAAACATTAACTTTTTATATATTATTTGCTCAAAGTTTGTTTTTGTCCTTAATTTTTGACATTGAAGAATTATTCATCATGTAGGTTAGAAATATTTTTGAATTATTCTGTTTACTATTATATTCATATTTTTATTGCGCGTAGTATTTTTGGTTCATCTCTATACGAGATGCCAATTTTTTTTTCCACCGACGCCCCAAGGTAAAATTTATTTGCATGCGATAGTGCGTGATACTGTAAGTATATAATTCTTAAACTTTGGAACCGTTGCAAGCAGACGAATAGGGTATATTGTTATTTCGATGATGTAGGTGTAAAAATGCAATATCCATGTATGTGCATAATACCATATTTAGGTATTATTAGGAGAATCAAAGATAAACTATTAAAGAATAGCTTAATATAGAATTTGTTGTGTGTTAGTTATAATCAGCAAACAACCGATTCTGAGAAGGTTGAAATAAATGTACAATCGTAGAGAAACATTTTAAAAAATTCTCACAAAGAGTGTGGCTGTGTATAACAAAAAAAGCTAAATAACAATTCCCTTGTCAGTCCCTTGGTTGGTTGGGAAAGAATAAGCATGGTCCTATTGTTATGATCTATCTATTCCATGTTGAGTTCTTAAATTTGAAAGAAAGAAGGGTAAAGTTTAGGATGGGAACCAAACAAAAAATACAGAGCAAGGATGTTATGCCTCAAAAATTGTCTAGAACTGGTTAATTGTCCTGAAAAAAATTGGTATCTTTAATATTCCAACGCTATTCTATAATTCGTCAAGCGGACCACTGTAATTGTAATAATATATAAAAATATTTTTTTAAATTATGTTCTTGGTTTTTTAGAAATACATATAATTTTTTAACGTGCTAGAATATTTTGCATTTTGTAGTAAAAAAAATTACAATCAAATATGTTTATTAGCATATCATAATGTTATTCTGAAATCGTGAAATCGTTAGTTTTGTAAACGAATTAAAGGCTGTTCCAACAGCACCAATTGCTTAATTTTCTAATTAATTAGCATGTCATGTTGTCTAATGCTTAATTAATGTGTAATAAAGGGCAAACGAATCCTCATTAATATACAAAAAGCATTTCGGGTAAAAAAAAGTTATTTGATGTTGGTCTCAAAATAAGACTTAAGAACATAAGATTTTAATAGTTAAATAGTTGTTTAAACAAGTAATAGTCGCGTATGTCTTTCCCTCCTTGTTGAGGCTAATTTTTGGACATTTGGTGGAACATGTGATAATTGTGGAGGAAACGAAACACCTGGATGACTGACTGTTAAACAGCCGGGTCATTTAGTGGGCTGTTGTCCAATCCAGTCAATAAGTTTTACTACTACTGTTAAAATCGACAGACCACTGAATATATACAATGACAAGCAAAAAATTACGCTTACTTGTAACATAACATTTTGAATATATGTATTTTTATGTACTAATCGAAGTTTCGCTTTTTTTTTTTTTTTTTTTTTTTTTTTTTTTTTTTTTTTTTTTTTTTTGTAAGGTGCGTATTTCTCCAAATTCTCAAGATCAATAAACCGTCTTATTCTGGTTCTGTTTCCCTAGGGAGTCCAGAACCGGGCCTTCCATAGTACGACCCAGTTTCTTGAAAAAATCTGACGACGTCTGGCCTTGTTTCGTAGGACCAATACCTGACAGAACGTCGTCATCAGTAAGTGTAACACCACGCATAACATCCCCAGCACTAGTGACGTTTTTAAGTGTAAAAATTAAAATTAAGAAAATGAAGATGAAAACTAAACAGTTTATTGCTTCAAAATTCAAAAGAGACTAAATAAACGTTTCAAATTCCGTAAAAATTAAACACTGAAAAATCCTTCATCCTTGTTTTGGACTATGGATTAAGTGTGTTTACCTCTAATTGGTATTCCCAATTTAAAACAGCATGAATAATATTTTTTGATAAAAACAACGGGATAAATTAACGGCATTATTTCTTGTATCGAGAAAATAAAACAAAATCAGTTGAGTGGAATTTTCCGGCTGTGAGTATATTAAAGTTTTAATTAGATTTACGAAAAATATCCCTATACTGAACACCACATGAAGGTTGAAATGAATTATGGTACTGTATTATCGCTTATTGCTACACACCGGAAGACAATTCTGTCGAGTAGGGTAGAACGGGTATTGTAGAGCACAAGGTAAAGACGTACAAACCACTTGTATTTACCACTTATATTTTGCAAATTTTATAAATACGTTTACAATTACAATGTTTTAGGGGTTGACAAGGCGCGTAAGGTAAAGATTTCGGGTTCGAATACAGACCGTGCATTCGACCCCGACATACTTAAAAACGGGTTTATTAAAAAATATATATTTGAAATAATCTCCACACACTAATAAATTATAATTTTTTAGCAAAAATTGAGCAGATGCATAGTTACGGCTTTGATATTAAATTTTGTGTACCTTACGTTGAACGGAGTGGAAACCAGATTTTAAAACCAAACTGTATTATTTATTCATTTATGGAACGTCGTAAAACCAGTGATTCTAACAATTAGTCTCAATTTGAAAGGATTACAATCTGACGGAGGTAGCAATTTAATTACTATAGATAGAACCCTTGAGAACACCCGATTAAACAGAAGCCACTATCGAATTTTCCAAAAAAAAAATTAATTGCTTCCCACAACGCCATTTTTCTTCGAACGGTGCAATGGAACTGTGAAATTATTCAAAGCACGAAAGAGGCCGAAATTGCCAACTGTAATGTGGGATCCACCTCTTTCCGCTGTTTCCCAGTACGATAAACAATCTTAGACGTCTTCATTTTTATGATTGACAAGACCAACCCCATCAATTACGACCTGGAAACGGCCGGGGTAAGGAAAACGGAAGAAAAAAAAAGGGGTAAATTAAGTTTTCAATTAACCTGACGACGGAACAATGGGCTGTATCGAGAGTATCACGCCATTGTCGTAATGGCGGGTAGAATGGCGTTTTAACATCGCCGGACCTTCTGGCCGTTCGCCTGTGAAAGTAGAGTATAAGTAATTAAATATAATGGACTTCAAACAATTAGTTCAAATATAATGGATAATGAAGAATGGGTCGTTACCATTAGGAACCTTCCATACGCACGGAACAGTGGCAAATTATCAACGGAAGAGTTCTATTGTTCCTCTACTCTCACGAAAGAAAGTGATGAATTAAAAGCAAATTGATCTTTAAATTTTTAAATCATCTAAATGGCAAAGGATAACAATAGGTTTTTTACTTAGGCAAAGATCTGTATTAATAAATAATTTTCAAAAAAGAAATAAAATCGCAACAAATATGAATGCTTATTCATTCTCATCAGTTCACTTTTGTGTCGGGTAGGTAGCATAGCTTGAGCCTCAAAATTTAGTCTTATCATATTTCCCTAATAATTTCACTTTGAAACTGAATTGCGGATGAGCGATGTATCGGATTTAGCGTTTTCCAAAGAGCCAAGGGCTGATGAATTAACATGCCGAGTGTAAATGTTTAATGAGGAAACATACGTTCATATACATAACTGGTGTGCCTATCTGCATAAGCATACTAAGATTGAATTTATTCCCTTCAAAGAATCGATATTGCCCCTCCAGGTAATAGTACGAGTAACTACTGATCGTTAATTTGAAAGCTATGGATTATATGGCTTGAAAATTTTTTGCCCGTTAATTAGCCAAACGGAGTCCAATTAGTCCGGAGAAACTTTTATTGCGGCAGTCCCGGCTAAGTCTTAATGAGAAATAAATCCAAGTTTATGCCCCGTCTTATATCTGGATGCTTACAGGATAAATATTTGAGGGTGATGGCGGATATTAAAACATTCGAGTAAGCGAGTAACTTGGTTAATTAATAGGAGCACTCTCTGAAATTAAACTAATTTTACTACTAGTCACATAACGACGAGGTAAATTTATGAAAAGATGTAAGGAAACCTTGGTAGACCATTTTGGTTAACTCACTGGATTTTGAATGAACAATGTGTATTCCTTCATCTTCACTAGTTGATCTAGCAAAGAAAAATTATTGACAACAGTAATAATTAGATTGGTCTATCAAAGCGAAGATTTAAATTGATTTATAATTTTTATGTAAAGTCTGGTTGAGATGAAAATTTAATAAAAAGCCCGTGACACTAATTTTTCATCTCAACCACCCTTTAGATAAAAATTGTAAATTAATTTAAATCATTGATTTGATCAACTAGAAAACATATAGATTAATATGCTAATTACTAAGTACCCACAATTACACTAACATATCCCCGTGGGCACTTCATGTTACGCCGAGATTCGGAATTAGACGAAATTTACATATCTGGTACAAAGGAGAAAATTTAAAATGTTGGTTGTTGAAATGATGAGTTGGTGTCCGGCATACCAAACGCACGATAGCTCAAGTAGTTAAAGCTGTGGTGTATTGAGTGCCGCTCGTGGTCATAATTAGTATGAGCCTGCCACATTATAATTATGTTTCTGATCATTTTGATCGGGCTATACTAGGTGATTTGTCCTGTCAGCGTCTCGGATTGTCTCCATTTTGAGTATACCTGCTCCACTTTAACCATGACCTACCCCACAAACCTGAAGAGAATATGTTACTATTATAATAAAATATTCAAACATGATGAAAAATTATGCCAGTTAGAAAAAAGATCATTCCTTGACTTTCCGATGAAGAAATTTCCTTCACCAACTTGCTGATATTCATGTAGAATTGATACTACTGAAAATTGTTAAATGGCAAAAATCATACATTTGTATACGAAAAATAATTATTTTCAGTCTTGGAATATTATAATAATATCTGCATGGTTATCGCCATCTGTATGGTTCTTCGCCATGCCCCACTCCGCTTATAATTCTGGCCAATCCTCCCTTATCCGAGACCCCAAAAGGAACTGTCAAACTATTACATTAATGTATTAAAAGTCGGTATACATGATGCCAGTTTGAAAGATAGCTCAGTTCCTTTTTCGACCTTCCAAAGAACGTATTCTTTCATCAAAGACTAAGCAACTATAGTTAGCAATTTAGAAAGTTGCCAAATATAAAAATCTAGGAACAATTTCAAAATTTATATTTCCAAGTACGATGGATGGACATTAGATAACTAAAATAAGAAATCGAGAAAAAAACTAACAGACATGAACCAAAGATCGCAAAACGGCAACCTATATCGGATGAAAATTTCGGAGAGATAACAAACACGCCATCCAATAAACTGTGTTCAAATGTCGTAACAACACGTGTAACAACAACAGAAACTGAAAACTACCTTACGTTATGAATAATTTATTCGAACTTTCAGTATTTGTATGTATTATATGTGTATCCAATAATGTTAAAAATTTTACGCAAAAAAGTAGTTCAAATAAATGTGCTAAACAATTATGTATAGCTTTAATAATTATTATTTCTGTTTTGTTCTACACTGTTTTAACAAAACTGTCTTTTTATGAGTCATTTCTTCGAAACGTAAGTATCCAATCAATTTAAAACTTTTATGCGGGAAAGAAGGAAGTGTAAATGGATGTGATGACTAGTTATATCGTAAAGGAATCATATGCAAATTTTAACTTCTACCAAAAAATTTTATGGTAGTAAAGGCTCTCACAGGAATTCTGTTGGGTAGTCCACTTAACCAGGATTTGCCACCTAAAAACATTAATTTTATTCTATCGTAGTTAAAAATTATTCATTTTTACGATTTACTAGAAAGAAAAGTTTGTCTCTTACATATTATGACATTTCATTTTTGGATATAAGTTTATATTAAAAATGGCTAAATCATTAGGATGTATCATTAACCCCGCTTTCATCGGAGGGCGGGCTTTTTCCCGAATTAAGCTAAGGATTAACTAGTTTAATGATTATTAAGGGCGCTTTTGGTGAAAAAAATCTTTTTGAAGTGATTTATTAAATTGTTAAGGCTTTATCGACTCTTTTGGGATCAAATGAGCGATCTCCTAGGAGTTAATTTGTCCATCATCCCCCTCTATTTAGAACTTAGGCTTCTTTTGAGAGTTCGACGGAATGGAAATGAGCAACGTCTAATTTAAAATAAAAAAGTTATGAAAGTGAGATATTGATATTTGGTAGCAAACAGCTGTCAAACGGGCGCCCGTTGTCGGTGACATTATGAGACGCACTTGTCACTTTTCAGCGTTGAATAAACCAGGGAGTAAACGATTTAATGAAAATATTGCATTTAGAAATCAATCTAACTTGTCATAGATATTTCAAAAATTTTATTATCGTTTATTTTTCAAAATTTAACATGCTGGCCAGAAAAAACACCATGAAAGAAGTAAAATCAATTACAATTACATTAATCACGTTGTTCACCAACATCTAACACCAACAGCCTCTAATAAAATGTGTAATTTTTTATTAAAAAGTCAGGTATTGGGAAATTGGAATGAAAAGAAAATCCTTTGTCAACCTTTCCAGAAATAAACCTTGCATCCTGAAATTTTATTTCAACAACAACAGTACGGGTGATATAACCTTCATATGAATTTATGACTATTATTGTTTTAATTACCATTTTACCATTACCATTTTATCTAGCGGAAGACATTCTTTAAAAACGATAAACAATTATATAATATGCTTTTAATAGTAATAAATAATTTTGAATAAGTTTTAATAATTAAATAATAGTAAATGTTAATATAAACTGATTTAAAGTTTAATAAGGGAGTTAAATAAAATATGCATGCATATAAAATTTATTAGATGCGGTTCTTCAGAACGGTTTCAGAAACAAAAGGCTATATAACCATTGCTTTTCCTATGTCTATTATGTCGGAAATTCCAGTTTCTAGAAGTTTCTTTAGAACATGACAAAATTAACATTATAAATAAGTTAGATATGATTTATCATCCGCCAGAGTACGTAACTTCTTCTAAATTTAGGTCTAAAATTCAACTAACTTATTGGTTTTGCATGTCTTGTATTATTCAAAAGAACGTTTGAAAAAATGAATACAGAAAATTTTAAAAAATTAAAAACAAACAAAAGTTGTATTGCGCATCCTTTAATAAAGTGGTCTTCATGGCCGTCTGTTGACTCAACGGTTAGTGCGGTGATACGTGACTCCATAAGAATCCCAGGTTCGAATCTCAGCGGGGCCTCTCAATCCAAATTTTAAACTTGCAAATTGGACTTTTTTTAAACCCCATGAAGTAAAGAAATCATTTTAATACATCACTAATTGATCTTGCAATCTTTATTTCTCAATTATAATGGCAATTAAAAGGTACAAGCGTATAAAAGGACTTGAGACGACCAAATTCTTGACCAATACCATGGTCGACGAGGTAGTCTAGGAGTCAGCTGTCAGTACCATTCACGGATCAGACAAACTGGCTCTCAATAGTTCAGCGGCTTTGAAAGATCATGGAGAAGAACTGGAAAAAGATATAGTAAGTGCTGCACATGGAAATAGTGATATCCGATATGTTTACCCTTGATGTTTTTTTTTTTTTTTTTTTTTTTTTACGAGGGTTCGCAACAGCAGAGGTCATATAAACCCTCAGGGTGCCGGTGTTTTTGAAAAAAAGCCCATTTGTAAGTATGTCGGGTTCGAATGCAGGGCCGCTGGATTCGAACCCGGGACCTTTACCTTACAGTGATGAGCGCCGTGTCAAAGACGAAACCCTGCGGCCACCGACGCCCCCTCTTGATGGTTATTAATAAGTTTATTAGTTTATTTATGATATTTTTATGTAGTGGCTCGTTATAAATAATACAGACATTCCATTTTAATAGTCATTGTACCCTGCACTATATGCTAACATCAATCACTAATTTAAAAGCAATATTTCCAAATCTCATTGTTTCAGTTACAGAGATTGGCTGACCAAAAAATCCCATCTTCAAAAGACGTTTCCAGATGAGAATATCTTGCGGAAAATCCACTTGCTCAGACTGGATTACAAGAAGAGCCAAGCTGCTTCCTGAAGTCCCTTTGAACTTTCAAGAATCAATTTCGAGACAAAATTGGGTCGGCGAAACATAGTCAATACCTCAGAGCTTCCTTTGAGGCGGGAGTAGTTTTTATCGAAGTAAAAAATCTCCGTTCCATTTTTCTCCCCGGATTCAATTCGCGCTTGCCGGGTTGTCCTTCACGGGGGCATTATTCACCACCCATAGATAAAGGCGATACCGGTTTCATTCCGTTTCTCCGGTGCGAAAATGTCACATTTCCCCTGTCTTGCACAATGTATTTCGATCCGAGTATGGTTTTGCCTTTCTTTGTTGAAAAACGACTATGTAAATACAATGGCATTTTTCATTCCTGCAGTAAATCTGGCTTGCATTATTTTCATTTGCAAATCATCTTTAACAAATTGATAAGATAGATACTATAGCAAACAAAACGTACTATTTATGGTTAATTATTTGTGTTCTTTGTAGATGAAAGGTGCAAATTTGCTATGACGGCTCGAGAAGAGATGATTAGGATTTTATCTAGAAGACAAGGGGTTTGCTCGAAATAATGAAAGAGGCCTTCATTTACATAGCTCGCATTAGAGCGGACCTGAGCTCGCTAGATAACAACGTGTGCTTCACGGCCGACCAAAACCTAAGTCCTCCGGCCCCGTTGATTAAAGTACCACCCCTTCGCCAAAGACCTCAAAACGTCTCCCCTCATTTTTCTCAGAAGAGAATAAACATATTTCAGCCGGTGCTTTACTCTAAGCCGCGGACTTGTATTAAGATAGATACCTTGAGAGTTAATTCTCGCCCGTTTAGAATAAACTAAGGCCACGTTGAAATTTATTACGATGGCAAATTTTTGTGCATCTACGTAGGGTGAAATGATTTTTTCCAGAAGATTAAGTTAACAACATATTATTTGAATTCACTGGTACTTCGTTTTTGTGGCGTAATTGATATATAAACATGCATTAATGTGTTGTTCAACAAAAATTAACACTGATGACTTATTTATATAAGCCCAACTCTGCTTGCGAAACATACATTAATTGAACCTATACTCTAGTGTCCTGACAATTTCAGATTTTATGTAATTTACAATAAATTACCATAGGGCTTGAAGGTAGTGGCCACCCGAGGTAGACCTTGGTCACTTATCCAGCCACCCTGGCTGGGCTTCCTGGTGCTTTAACAGCTGGGCTATTTCAGCATGCAGTCAGTCCTTAAATTCAAACTCATTCACAATTTTACTCAGTCGTAAATGCGTTATTTCCTAATTCCATACCAATCACTGGTTAGGGTAAAGGTGTAATTGATGTTCCTTCATTACCCTGTCTACATATATTGTATAACTAATCTAATTGGAGTTCGGCGGGGAATTAATAATTCCGTTATACATTCACTCTAATAAATGCATCGATTCGCATCCTATTCATTCTTTTATCCTACTCTCCGTTGGCTCCACTCCTATCGTATCAATCGCCTCCAAGTCGTCTTTATTCCCAACGGACGTACGTCTTCCTTTCCTATTAAAATCTGGCGTTCCCTACGGCTCTAGCATTGCCCTTACCCTTTTAGTATATTCATTAAGGACCTCTCCGACTCTATCCAGTACTGTTATTACCACATTTATGCAGTCAACTCCCAAATTTACCTATCCCTCCATTCCTCAGGCCTACAATTGGCCGTCCTTAATTCCATCGATAAATGGATCCATAAAAATTCCCTTCATTTTAATCCGTCTAAGTCCTTGACCATAATCATTAGATCCAGAGTTTTCCCAAAATCATCTCCCCAATATCCCTTTTCTCAATATAAATAATCAACCCATCCCCTTTCGTATCTCCATCAAAAACGTTGGGATTATCCTTGGCCAAAGTCTCTCCTGGCACTCTCAAATTGACCGATTTCCCGCTGTTGTATATCCTCCCTCAACCTATTCCATCGGTCCTGCATTCTCTTACCCTTCTTCACGGGAAATTCTTCGATTACAGTTGTACGGCATACAGGGGCATCTCGGAAGAGCAGAGCAGATGCTTGAAGCGCATCCTGAACTGGGTGCTGTGAAGATTCTTGAGCGGCACTCCCCGGGGTCTTAGGGATCTCGTCTGCATTTCGATCTTTCCTAGCTCCCCCTTCCTTCTGATCAAAGTACTTAGTAGGATTCTTCTATTTTCATTGTTTTCATACTCATCCTTATTACATAATCCAATCCCTTCAATTCAATTCCCCTCACTACTCCTGCAAAAACGATCGCCCCCGGTGACATTAGTCTCCCCCAACTCTATACCCAGACCTTCGAAGGATTCTTCCTAATTCGCGCCCTAACACACTAAACTTCTTCCATACTACTCGCCAAACTGCCTATTTTAAATCCTTCTAATCCCTCCTATATAATCACCTCCTCTCCCTTCAAACTGTCTTTTTTTACAAATTATAATATATTTTATTTCATTTGTTTGTATTTATTTTTATTTCATTTTCCAGCAAAGAATGTATTTGTTTGTCGAACTGTCGTGCTCAAGCACAATTCTCATATCGTGTGACATTCCTACACCCTCTCTGTATGGAGCTAACAAATGGCACTCGCCAATTAAGTGGGACGCATTGAGAAACCTCGATCTAAATGGCGGAAATATAAGGGCTTTAAAACTAAACGTCCTTGTGTACATTCTTAATCGAGAGAGACCCCCCTACAAGTCAGATCCTCCGAGGGCCACCTATCCATAGTGCTCTTGATATGCAAGAAAAGTTAAAACCTTTGTAAGTATTAATCATAACATATGTACAAATATTTAATTTATATAACATGAAACTTAGGAATGAAGACGTTATTTTCAGAATATTTGATCAATAAGGTTATTACATTAAAAATTTGGCGTTAGAAAATCCCAAAAGGCCGTAAAAATTTATGGCCGTAAGTGCACAAGAAAAATAATGTTGAATATTTTATGAACTGCTACTTCCATTATTATTAAGCAGTATTCTGAACGTTGTAAAATTGTATTTCTAAAGGATACAAATAGCATTTAAAAGGAAAACAAAATACATTCGGAAAACTTCCACCCAGCAATATCAAGTTACCGTAAAGTGTGTCAAAAGCCTTATAAATGTCATGGGCAGGTTTTCCCTCGGGGTATTTTGAGTTTTCCCTGTTCAAAAGAGTGCCACTTGTGTGATTCCTCCATATTGTATCGGCTTAAGAAAAGCGACAAACAGAAAATATTTTCTCGTGGAAATAAATTCGATTGGTTTTGTACAGAACTACTCGAGATTTTTGCATAAATATTAATACACTATTTATTAACAACGATCCAGATTTCAAACATTAAACGCTCATCATCAGGCTGAAAGAGTTTCAAACATGAATTGTGGCATTAATGCCGCTCAAGTTTGAGCGTGAATTACAACACTCTTAAGCATAATAAATAATCTCAATTAATTATTCTTTTTATCTAAGGTATTAGTTAAAATGAAAAAGTGTCACGAGCGAGATTCAAAACCACGACGCTTTCGGGTACCCGGCCTCTAGCCGAAAGTCGTATGTTCGAATCCCCCCAGTGACGCTAACTTTTTCATCGCAACTAAGATCTTAGATAAACAGAATAATTAATTTAAATAATTAATATGCCTATAAACATATATGAAATAATAAATAATGCTTATAAATGCTCTAAGAAAATAATTTTAAATTGGTGATAAATTTGTATGTCAAATATTATTTGCCAAAGTACACGTTTAAAATAGGAGATAAATCAACATATATAACAATATTTATGCATTCATCTCGATGTTTGTAGCCATGTTCTATTTAGATTGAAATTTAATTTGTGTTTTGATTCATCTAAACTGTCCTTATATTCAGAATATTTGTACGATTTAGGGAAGGGAAGTGTTCTTCAACTCTCGTTTTAATTTTTCCCTGCAGTTTAGTTCTACATATTTCCTAACGGAATCATTACAAATAAGATAATAAAACCCGCTTTTTTACGAGTTGTCTTTAGGTTTTTAGAGCATGGTTCTACCTGAACTTGGACCTCTAAAAGCTACTCTAAAACCTACCAATTTACGAATTTTATTTACTTTTTGTGATAATTCACCAACGAAAATCGAATGGTTCATTTTTGTCATTGCTTCATTTAAATCGAATTTTTCCATTCATTTTTACTAACAACTTATCGATGAAATAAATTGCTTGACATCTACTGGTTTTAGTTCAGATTTTAATGATTTGGAAGTTTTTATAATTAGCAGATGGTAATGGTAATTTCAACATACAAAAGCTTGACAGATAACAATTGAATTTGTTTTCCATACCGAGATCCAAAGTATTGATGAGTGAAAATGTAATTGATATAAAACACTTAAAACTATTTTTAGACATATCTTGTGTTCAAAAGTTTGGTTTGTTTCGTTTTCACTTCACATTAACAAACAATGTTAATAATTATTTTACCTCGTTGATAATGAATTTAAAAAAAATTAATATGCAAATTTCATACATTAACCCAAATCCAATGTTGTTTAAATAATAAATCTTAGTGAAATATTTTGTATGGGAACGTTCTGAGCGTCCCGAGGTATCTCCTATACTAAATTTCAACTGGCTTAATTATAGCTTCGCCTTTTCTGTCGACGTGGAAGTCTTCGAGAAGTCCGTGATATTAACACCGTCTTCCTAATGAGAGAAATAGGCAACGGGGTGCGAATGGGACGAGTAAAGGGGTCGACTGCCGTGAGTGAACGCCATAAAACAGGCCCTGCCACCTCCAATGGGTCCGGCAAGCCGCCTCGGCATATATCACACACTTGGACCACTACCGATTTGCATATTCCATACCTCACGCTGACACCAATAACAGTTATGAATGCCTTGATGACTCCTCCTCCATTAATATTCAATTTAAATCCACTATTTTCCCAATATCAAAACGGAACACACATATCTTAACTTTTATCGTAAATTTTTGAAAGGGTCATTTTTTTAACAGTGTACAACAACAACAACAGACATTTCAATTTGGAATATAACAAATATTTATCTTCCATTTGGCCTTAATATCAGCCGGAGCAAATATAAATAGATAGACAAAATACCTCTGATAAGAACTAAAATAAACTTCTTAATTTATAATAATTGAATCTCACAAAAATTAACAGTAAAAAAATTAAATTCACTGATTAATTAATATAAAATAGATTACAATTAATTAAGATTTTTGGTTAAAATAAAAAGTCAATGGAACGAGCGGGATTCGAACCCACGATCTTCGGCTTGATACACCGCTGCTCTATCACTCGAGCTATCTCGCCTCGATCCTCCGGACACCAACTTCCCATCTCATCCCCACCTTTTGAATTTTCCCCCATTTTTCCATTTTTAGTTCAAAAGTTTGCGTTGATATGGGAAATAAGTGTCCGAGAGGATCGAGGCTACGATAGCCGGTACTCTCCATCTCGACCTACCACCGTTCGAATTTTCCCTCTTTTTGCCATTTCCAAATGTCGTGTAATCAGAAATGGATTCTCTCACATTTATGAAGTTGCCATAGGGGGTTGTTTAGTGAAGTGATACTTCTTTTATTTGTTAAATATTAATCCAGCGGGATCCCTTCTTTATAAGACAATCATTTAAAAACAAAATAAAAGAAAAAATAAGAAAAACACGCAGAGGGCCGGTGATGAACTTAGCTTTTTGTCGGTCCATGAACTTCGCCAAAGGTAATGTCCAACGGGAACAAAATTTGTTCATTTCTATGACCTTTAGAGTCTGAAAATGCACCCGTTGGCCTCTCGAAATAAGAATGGTTAAACTGGGCTAAGTACATGAAATGTGTATCCTGCATTGCCTCTACCACCACAATAATATTATTAAAAGTGATCAAAGAAATTTTGGACCAGGACGTGGCCCGCAACAGAAACGAGTTGTTGACTAAGATTCAACCATTCAAGTTGAACCAATAACGTATGCGAGATTCGAAATGGAAAAGGCTTTCGGCCATGTGTGGCAAAGCGGAATAATTTACAAAATCAATTAACGTAAGTCTAACCGGCTTACATTATAAATGTAATAAGTGTTTACTTGAAACATAGTCATTTCCACGTGGTTTATGGATCTATTTTTAGCACCATAACTGTTTTGTCTGTTCATCAATACTCTCTCGCCTTGCTAAAAGACTGCGCTCCACCTTTTTATTTTGATAATATAATACTTTATAGTTTTGCCTAAAGACCACTGGCTGTAATAGTACGGGAGCTAAATTTATAGAAATATAATTAATCCGTATTAGATCAATTGAAAACTTTAAAGTTCGATTAATATCTACACTTCAAAGAGCATATTCTTCACCATAGTACGTCCCTTGTATAGTGAAAAAAACTTTGATTAATGGTGACAATATAGAATGGGTGGACAAAATTAAATAGTTAGGGTGACTTCGGACCGGAATTACTTCTCCAGCCCCATAAATGACATTGTACAAAAAGTAAAGTAGCGTTTAGAGACCTGTAAAAGAAATTTCCCATTCATAAATTAGCTTTAAAAACAAATTTGATATATGCTTGTCAAGTGAATATACAATTAAATATACAAAACTAATGTTGCTAAAAAAATATTTTGGTTTCTGATCAGTACTGATCAATATCGAGGTCCCGCTTCCTAGTATCCTTTCCACCATAAAATACCAATAGAGGGATTATGTGAAAAAATGAAATATTGATAGATCGGTTTCAGTTCCATTTTGTAATTACTAATTTTTCAACACCGATTTGAGATTAAAAAAGTCTATGTTACGGATGGGATTCGAACCTTCATTCTTCTGGACTGTACACGACGTTCTAAAATGCTAAACGATTGCCTTGTTACGGTCGGTTCCAACCTCAACAAATCTCTTGAATAAATTAGCAATTAAGATTTTTTTTTATTAAAAAAATGTTGAAAAGTTTTTCTAAATCTCAGGTTTTTCTAAATTTTAGTTTCGTGGTTCTTAAGATAAGTGTTAACTATTGAGATATCGTGAGATGCGGTCTGGTGTTATGTAGGTTTCAGAAAAACATTTTCTTTAACGTTCCAACGTTCCCTTCTTTTATTGAGATCATCTTCAGGGCCTGGGATTTACAAACATTGTTTACAGTTAACAAATACATTATGGATGTGGAAAAGTGAATTTATACAATGCAAAATATAATTATATTCAATCAAAGTATTTCTACTCACTCAAAGTGTGTATCTTCTGTGTACTTGTGCCATTCTTGGCTGTAGTGTTGAGATTTTGCTTTCGAGATTGCAAAAGATTTCGAAAGGTTGGGGAAGGAAGTAAGTATAGATAAGACAATTTTGTATAAGGCGTCGGCTTCTTTGAAATAAAAAGAACGGACAAGGGGAAACAATGCGTTCGTCCAGATTATCCTTTTAGGATTATATAGAAAGGTATAAATAGGATATATGTATGTTATCTGTATTGAATTTGATTAATGATATTGGAGTAGCTGCGACTGAGTTTACATGTATCTGTTCTGTATGTGATGTATTTATCCCTGTTGATGTAAACCATTTCTGTAAAATTACGTTTATGTTTGTTTTTTTCTGTATGAAATATTTTTGGGTTTTTGAAGTCAAAATTGTGTTGCTGTTCAAAGTGGTGGGTAGCGAGTGCTGTAGGATTTTGTTTGCGTTGTTTGCAATCATAGATATGTTGTTTTACTCTCCTGTCCAGATATTGCGATGTAAGACCAACGTAAATTGCCGGACAGTTTAAATACTTGGTCGTGTAGATTACGTTTGATTTATTTGTTGTTGGTGTGAGATCTTTTAATTTTGAAAAAAAAATCGTTTGGATTATTTTATAATTTGTGAAAGCGATTTTGAAGTTATCGGATGAGAGAAATTTGTTTAATTTATATGACAGGCCTTGAATACGTGGCATGGAAATGTATGCTGGTTTGTTTGTTTTTGTTAGACTTAATGTAGTATTATTAGTAATAACTCAGCACTAACACCATCCACTATTACTTCTTGTTTTTTTTTTTTTTTTTTTTTTTTTTTTTTTTTTTTTTTTTTTTTTTTGAGACAGCACAAGAAAAATTATTGCAATATTTTCCTTGCTGCTGTTCTCCAATCATTTCCCGTTACGAATTAATAACCGAAATGAAAACAAGACCAGAAGATTGGACACTTCCAAGTTGTTAGGCTCAGATAAAAATATCCAAAAATAGCATGATCATATTTATAAGAAAATAGTACTGCTTTTGTTAATTTGTACGTTTAGCTGTAAATTTTTATATAGTTACTAATAATTGCTGCTAACAAAAACCAATCTATTAGACGAGTTTAATTTAAAATAGGTTTTATTTATTTTATTTTTGGGGAAAATCAATCTTCTACAAGTTGTCGCCGGTATGACAGAATCCACATTTAAGTGCGTGTGTAGGAAGCAAACAAAAAACGCAAAACTCATTTGTCATTAAACTGGATCATAATTAACCCTAGCAATTTGGAAACAACCCGACGGCGGTTTCTAGGAATATGTTTAAGATAAACCAAAAGATAAATATCTATATTTAGGGACAGCTGTTACCTCAACAGTGCCGAATTTTACATCGAAATAACTGACATTCCGGTGCTAAATCAATAAAGGGAGCCCAGTAATAAAGCTCTCCTCATCCTTGGAAAACTAAATTCCGGACATAGCAAGGGGCCTCGCGAATATCAAGGGGGAGAGATCGGAGACCTATCCATATCCTCCATGTGTGGTCTATTATACGACGGGATCCCGTTTGTACTTACGTCTCATCTTCGCTCATACTCAGCCATGCAAATCAACCGTATTATGCTAACTCGGCGAACATTATCTTAGTATACTCAAATTATATATGTCGGCCCATGGAGAACGCATTAGGGACCTAATGCCATATACGACACATTTCTCTCAATTAACAGCGTGAATGTTTTACGTTCATGCATTGCCTTCTGCTTACTCAACAGCAACAATAATGCGAGTTAATGTGTTCCAACCCCCGACCAGACGTTAAACCGTCTACCAATAGCCTTCTAATCCAAATCGTCAAATTATTACACATGGCTCATCCTATTCATATCAAAGGTTATATATATATATATATATATATATATATATATATATATAGAGAGAGAGAGAGAGAGAGAGAGAGAGAGAGAGATCAATAATAATTATTACTAATTAGGTCTTCATTGTCAGATTCTCAGTCTCTCTCCCTCTCACTCACTCACTTTTTCTCTTCTCTCCCCATCTTTTGTCCATCTTCCTCCCCTCCCACAGATTTAAATCCTATCACTATAATAACTATCCTATTTATTATCACGATAAATTTAATTATTAGAAATAGTCGATAAAAATAGAAATAAAAAATGACTAATATTTGTTGACAATATTGAAATTCTGTAATCTTACAAAAAAGGTCGAATTTTTGAAAATTGATAATAAATGAGGATGTAAAGAATAGTAATGTGTGTTGCAAGGCTCACGTTCATGTTTCAAGGTTACCAACCTTAAAATGCAACAAATAATTATTGGAAAAATGTTGAACTTGCAAAAAACATTCAAAGTCTGGGAATAGTAATGCATTAAATATTAAATTCACTAGTTTTCGTGAGCCGCTCGATTAATTAATATCTTTCAATAAATTAACGGTTTTAGTTCAGATAAAAAATGGCAGACAAAAAAATGGCAAAAAGGAAAAATTCAAAAGGTGGCGTGATGTGAGTAGATAAGTTAGTTCACGGGGTTATAGCCGAAGATGGTGGGTTCGAATCCCGCTCATGACACTGACTTTTTGTATCTATTAAAAACTTTATTTAATTGAAAGATTAAATATTAAGTTGATACGAACAAGTGAAAAATGTATGCAGTCGCAGTGTTCATTCATCAGATTCCAAACCCAAAACCTAAATTTTTGCACTGTGTGGATAAGGAATAATCGTCATGGATCTCGATAAGAAAAATATAAAATACTTTCTTGAAAGGGATCAAAACACAAGCATAAC
This sequence comes from Cimex hemipterus, assembly GCA_039619505.1. Lineage (NCBI taxonomy): Eukaryota > Metazoa > Arthropoda > Insecta > Hemiptera > Cimicidae > Cimex > Cimex hemipterus. The sequence continues at coordinate 30,151,918 of CM077105.1, read as the reverse complement.
TCCATATTATATAAAATTAAAAATGTTTACATTGTAAAAATCAAATAAGGGAGGAAGTTAAAATTAACTATGCTTACAATAAAAATATATCAAAACAACAGTAACAGTACAAAGCAATTTGTATAATACATTTCAAATTGTTTTCAAAACCTGTTCATGGATACACTACTAGAACTGTAAACAACACTATTAAAAGAACAAGCATAAGTATATAAAGAAGATTAGGGGAACCAAAACAAAATATCGTAATCCACCAAATCATTTATAGTTTAACTTAAAATAAAAACAAAATAAAAAAGTTAGGGAAAGTAAACACTAGAGAATTTAGAAGCAATATTTGTATTAGTTTTTGAGCAGTGTATATATATAAGTAGTCTTTATTAATATGTGTGTGGTGTTTAGTGGCCCTCAGTCAATTTTGAAATCGTGAGATGCGGTCTGGTGTGGCATAAATCTTAGCAAAACATTTTCTTTATCCTCCCAACGTTTCCTTCCTTATTTAGACTATCTTCAGATCTCTGTTTGTTGTCCGAGTAGATGTGTCATTCTTGTCTGTGTTGAGAGGGCCTGAAGATGATCTCAATAAAGATCGAAACGTTGGCACGATAAAGGAAATTTATTTTTCTAAACCCTACATCACACCAGGTCGCTTCTCATGACCTCCGGCAAACTATTAATATACCTAATACCATAGGGTTTAGTTAGACTGTATAATATGTAGGTTTATATAATTAAATACATGGAGTAAGGTAAGGCGATAAAACACTGGGTACTTTATGTCAAAAAAATCACCTACAAATGTGGTAATAGGATAAATAACGAACCAGTCATATGAAGTCCCTCTCTCTATTTGCCCATTTGCCCTCTATCTTAGTTCACTCTTTTCAAACTCCCTCAAACATATTTATTTCTTTTATCACTCATTCTCTCTCTCTATCTATCTATCTTTCTCTACTACTCTCTCTATCTATATTCACCTAATCACAGTACGCTAATTTGCATCCCCTCCGATGTTAAGAAAAATTTTCGGTCGGTCGTTTTCTAACACATTTACGGCTCAAAAGTTGAATAATGTTTGTGTACTGAGAAATAGTCCTAAGATGAAACATAACATCTAGTTGTCACATTCCATATCTATTACAAACGGGAGTAACCATGGAGGTGGTCTAGGGATGCTAATACGGTATTAATACCGTCGGGTACGGTGGGATGCCCAGCAGGGTCCTTTGTGCCCTGAGTCGCCGAAGTATCTTTTTTTGTCCAGCCTTCTCTATTTTATTCCGTTCTCCTGTTCCTCCTTAAGGATCGCCCGCCGCGGGTTATTTATTGGCGTTTGTGCGGGGGCGGCGGTGAGGATCCCGTAAACAATTTCAGCGCAAATTGGCCACTAGATAGAAATCTGTACGCCTTGTGAATACCGTACGGTCGTACTCCCTTGTCTGGGGACAGGTCACTTAATCTTAATTCAACTCAACGTCTAATTAGAAACGTTCTCTCCGACGATATTCTTAGCGCAACAACTTCAAGTTTCAATATGGAAGGAGGTCAAGTCAACCTCTAAGAAACATGTGGTTTTAGTATTGGATAAAACAAATCGAGAAGTACAGAAATGAATTATTTTAAACTATATAATATATGTATGGTAGATATATTTGAAAAAGAAAATAAAGCATAAGAGGTTCTCTTCCGTTTAAAATATTTGTGTTTTAAATTGAATATGACTGGGACAATGATGCAAACACCAATTCACATATTGAAAAGATATCTTTAACTGTACGTAGACAGAAAATAATTGTTATATTTTTGATAAATAGATGAGAAATAAAAGGCCTAAAAAATCTCAATATATTTTAAATAATTATGCGTGGATTTTCATTAATATTACTTACAAGGATTGTCGTTTTCGTTTCAGCTAAGTAATAACTTCCAGGTAATTTAATTTCTTGCTTTGAAACGTTTTAATTTAAAATTTCTCAAACGAGATTTATATTTAAGCAGGCAAAATATAAAAAAATCCTTACCAAAAAACTAATCTCTATGAACTACTTTTACTAAATTAGTCCAATATGGTTTTGATGAAACATACAATGGCAACTAAAAACCGGAAGGATCTTCGATAGATCGTAAAAGCCACTGATTGGGAGATATAATCAAGAAAAGATTTCCATTGAATTAGGAAATTTATTTATAATTCCTGAAAACCTCAGGTAGATTCCTGTGATAATATAAATTGTAACAACAATAATTATAGGAAATCAATACATTATATATTTGGAGCAGATGTGTACATAGTAATTAGCTGTAGAGCTTATTAGTTTTTGAAAAAGAAATTTATTAAGTAATGTTGTTCAAAAAGGTTTGAAGCGTAATATGTTTTAAAAGATTTTTTCTTTCCTCTTTCCGCGCTTTTCCTTAACCACACCCTATTTTTGGAGTATCGTACGAAGCGCAATAGAAAGGTTTTAAAATTGTTCATTCTTCATATTGATAAAAAAAAAAAAAACATAGTTCCTACTAACATAAGAACTATATAGTCCAATACCTTTTGTTCGACGTAAGGAAAATTGTTCCAGCTAACTGTTAGAAAAAATTACAAATTAAACTTTTTGGTAAAACACTATCTTTTTGTTTTGGGCTCTTCCTAGTAAAACCAGTTAACATTTCGGCGGAGCAATCAGGTGATATTGATGAGTATACTAGAAAGCGGGTTTGTGCTTCCCAGGCACCGCAGCCTTCTGGCTTATTGTACTTTCCTAGCTCCTTATTTGAGTGCAATAGACTCCATCCTTCCCCTGAGAAGTACTACGCGATGGCTGATGCTGCTACAATTCCATTCCCTAGATGTTTCCTGTATGCTAAGTTATGTCTCCATTCAGCAGTTGCTTCACTTTGGAAGACGATACGGGTGGCAGTTCCTTCCTCCTCATTGCATAATTTGAAAATCGGATCATTGTTATATATGGCCGTGTCATGTAGATGTTTTCACAGGAACCAATGACCGGTGAATAGTCCTATCACTCCTCTGAGTCTGGCCCTGTCCAATTGCAGCCATGAGTTGCCTATCTTGGTGAGTGTTGCCTTAGCATAAGTACACTACGTCTAACGCCCACAGAATCACTTTTCGTTTTGTTTTATTTGGATCCATTATGTGGTAGTTCTGTATTATTTTTAGTCGTCCCAAGTATGTATATGGGGCTATGTATGGAATAGCGCATCCTCTGGCCTGCCCAAAATTCCTTTGTGTCATGGCACTATAGTTCCAGCTAGGGTTTTCAAACTCAATTGATCAAAATGTATAATTTGGCCTTCATATGCAAAACAATCCAATGTACTTGTAAAAATAAATTTTCCATTCGTTTATATCAAGTTGACAACAATAGCAGTATTATGTACGGATAAAGCATACGGTTTTGTTGAATAACTCTTTCTAAGTTTGAATCAAATTATCAAAATAGTCTCATTATTATCATTTTGTAAGTATTATACATTTGCTTTGTCTAACATACAATGGAAAAAACATTAGGAGGATGAAACCGATCGCATGACACATTTTCAATGTTATCTTCTCATGAGAAAAAGCCGTAGCAGGGCCAAACCCTCTGCGAATTTCACGTTCCCTTTGGGGGACAGGGCAGCTTTGAAGCCGAAAGAACTGTTGCCCGTCGGATCCATTCAATTTACACCCCCTCCCACTGGTTCGTTCCTTTAAGGGAGGCAATCAATTATTGCCTGTTGCAGTTATTCCCCTTTGGTACAATGAAAGCATCCTCAAAATGTTTCTGTTCTTTAATTGAATTTATCATCATGACCTGGTTGCCAGAATAAAATCGAAGATGATAAATATGGTGTTTCTGTATAAGCTGTTCGTTTAAAACACTGCTGATACAGTTTTTCTTATGTACAAATTACCTTTTTCACTCATCTTCCTTATTCCGTGGTTATGTTTTTAATTATCAAATTATTTATTTTGGGGTATAAGAAGATTTATGTCCTGGTAAGAACTGTATAATGTACTAAGCCACCTTTAATATTTTGTCACCAAGAATAACCATAAGGAATTATTGAGTTAAAATGAATATAAAATTGCGACACTATGATGAAAACTTGGGTATATTGGTACGAAGAAGGAAGACTGAAGAAACGTTAAATGTGGTTTTCCAAAGGGGAAAAGGTAGACTGTGCGGACTATTTGAAGTATGAACTTAACTGCATCCTTGATACGAAGCATCACTGAAAGAAAATGCGAGCAGTAACGATTGATGAACAACAAAACAATAGCACTAGTATGGAAGAAGCAATTGTGTGATGTGTTTCGGTGTGGAAGTCTATTATACATTAATTTTTCGGAAATAGGTTCATGAATATACTCTTCTACTTGCCAGTTAACGTCCCGGTCTAGATTAACAGTTCCTCTTCTAACGTTTATTGTTCCAGTTTGCTACTAGGCTTTGCATAGGAAGATGGAGGCAGTAGTTTTGAAGAGTATTAAAGTGGTTTCGGACTTCATACGAAGTGGTAGTAAATGAAGCATCAATTAGAGCCTTATCGACAAAGGATCATACAGAAATACAATGGAGAAACATTCATTAACTTGCTCTATATGGAACCTCAATGTTTCGGAGTATATTTACTATATCTAAGTATGCAATCATCTAAGAAAGCTTAGTCCGGCGTGGTTTCGGATAAAGCATACGATGGAAGAAGAAATTATTACGTACATGATAGTTCAGATAACTGTAAGAATCTTTAGCCTAACCTTGCTCGCTCACTTCCTCATAAAAATAAAAAATCCACGTTTCGACCTCGTAAATATAATTCTGTAATATTATAACACATTTTTCATCCTAAATCAAACAAATAAAACGTGCACAATAAAATCATTTTTAGGGTTTCATTAATTATGTTCCGCTCTTAAGCATTAATTAAAGTAATTTTCACAGAACGTTACAGTAAAAGAGATTAATTAGAAATATTATTCTTCGTGGTATGTAATTAGGAAAGTTGCGGTGCGCAGTCGTAATATCTCTAAATGGACTTCCATGACTCATTAATTTAAAAAAAAATCCATATAAATAACGACCTTAACGAACATTAAGAATTAGTTCACTTTGATAAATATTTAGAGTAACTTTCAGGATATTGGAATTGTAAAATCCTCCCCCTTTCAAAAATGAAGATATTTGTTTAGACTTAAAATTTTCAAAAATGTAGATATATTAAATGAAGGAGAAAAATATTATCGATCCGTTGCAGGTTTTCTAATAACGTTACAATTATGTTAGTGATAAATACGATTTACATCATATATTAAGTGAATATTTGTTGTGACACACGTTGTAGTGCCCAGGGGAGGGTAAATTTTTAAGACAATTCAAGAAATGTTACCGTGCGTAGAACAGCACAAAGTGGTTCAATAATAGAACCAAGTTTGTCAAAAGTTTTTTATTAGGTAATAAATTCAAATGAATGTGTTTGAAACAATTTTCTTACAGATTTATTGCACGCAATTTGTATTTGTTATCATTACTTATGACTTTTGAGGTACTTAAGAGAACATGTTTTTATTTATTTCTCCGTTTCCTTTTAAAAAATTACGTTTATTCTATTTTCTTTATTATGGTGTAACGATTTAAGAAGTTTTTATAAAAATGCTGTGTTTTTGCTTTTGCTTTATTTTCGGTCCGTATTTATATCGGATGATGGAAAATTCAGGCTATTTACATTGCGGGGAGGTTGAACGGGTCTTTCATCTCTCCCATAACGGACATCCTATACCGACTCGTATCACTGCTTTTCAAACTTGCCCTCACGAACCTCACAAACACCTTATCCCTCAACCTATTTTCCTCTATCCGTTCCTCGGCTAAATAACACGACACTCGTTGTTGACGCTGTGACCGCAACACGACAGGATGTTATGATGGTGTGAGATTGTGATATATTTTCCGCCGTGACAACACGTTTGAGCTTCGCTGTTAAAAATGTGCTAAAAAGAATGTGTTTGAACTGCATGAACATACAACCGAGAAGCATTTCGCCTTCAGCAATTTCGAAATGTACAAGCTATCTTCAGTAAAAGGTAAACATCAATATGAGCTAGATGAATGTAGACGAATCCAGCTAATAAAATACTAAAGTACCTATGATATTTTACTCATATTTAGGTCTTATTTATGCGAGCTATTCTGGAATGTAGGAGAGAGAGCTCGGTAAACAGGTACAGATCGAGTGAAAATTTGGTGCGGAACATTTCGAGTAAAGGAAAATAAATTAACGCCATTAAGGTGTCTGAGGTTTTTTGATTGGAATGACTGAATGCGCTGGATACCTGATGCCTTCACAGTTCCACTCAGTGTGCTTAAAGTGGACAATTAATGTCTTGAGTTAGGTGGTTCTTCAAAGTGCTTTAATTGTCAAAATCTTATGTCCGGTTGCCTTTTAAGTCTTGTGTGAAGATGCCACGTCAGTCTCTCTCTATGTATAATCCTATGTATCTCCGCTGCCAGGAATCGGTAGCTCCTTGTTATTTAGGTATAGAGAGGTCTGCCCACCCCCCAAAGTATAAGCACACTGTTACTTTGTACCCAGCCTTTTATAATTTCAAGATTTTCTAGGATTTGTTAGAATTACAGTAGTAGCGATTTAGCGATTGATTAAATAACTTTTTTCAATTAATAAATATTTATGTTAGATAAAAAAAGTCAGTGTAACGAGGGGGATGAAAATGGCAACAAGGAGGTTCGAAAGGTTGGTTGAGGTGGGAAGTTGGTGCCCGAGAGTGTCGATGTCACGATAGCTCAAATGGACCTTACCCGAAGGTCGTGGGCTCGAATCCTGCTTGTGACACTGACTTTTTTATCGGACCCAATATCTTACATAAAGATTAAGTATTTTAGGATGTTGGAAGTTGCTTAGTTAGGATTTGGGTTGGAAAACGAAGTCTGCCAAGGTGGCAGTGATAGTACTTGGATTTCTAGGAAAGTAACACCCTGAAACATGGGATGCTTATTGGGCGAAATATAGGATCACACCAACACATTCTCTTGGTTAGAATGAATCATCTACAATGGGTGCTAAACCATTTAAAGGTGTCTTTTCAGGATTTTGGGCATCACAGAAAAAAGTATTATGGGTCTGAAGTAGGGTTTGTGGTTCACGGCTTTGTAAGGATGGTAGATTGGCATTGTATACTGTAGTTCGAAATATGGATTTTTAAGGAAGATTTCGAAGTATATCGGGGTTATTAGGTATTCGTGCGACTTTCTATTTTTGAGGATTTGTGCGTGTAGTAAGCTTCTGTAGTTTAAATTGGTCTCAAAGAAATAGAAAAATCTACAAAGGTTAACTGATAAATATCCAGAACCATTAAACCTGATTTTCACGATTCAAATTTAAAATGAATGCAAAGCTTTGACAGTCGTTAAAAATCTCTCTTTTTACATTAATCATTGCATTATCCGGATGATACCCTGGCATTTATTACATTTATAAAGTTCCAGAATTCCAGAAAAACATTTTATCTCTGTATGATCTCTAAATCCTCAATTTGGGAAAGTTTGAGAGCTTTGTAAGACCTACAGAGTTAATTCAGTTAAAGAAAAAGGCTCTTGAAGAGATTTTTTCAGTTTATCCTCACTGTAACCATTTCAATTAAACACGGATAACAAATTATTTTATCACGGGAAAAAACAAACTTTTTTAGGACTTTCTCTGAGACTTTTCAATTGAATACTTCGTTATGAAGGAAGTTTCAACACGATTCAGTTTTACAATTTTATTATGAAAATTACACCTACCTTGCCTGAAAAACCTACCGCTGAACGAAAGTTCAGAGCTCTTTTAAATGAAACAAGTTTAAATAAAATATGTTATATATAACATAATAAATAAAACGCTATTTTTGTATTATTATTATTATTATTGTTAATTTTTAAGGGCGTTTTAACGGCTAAGGTCATTTCACGCCCTAACATCCAAACATTCTATTTTAGGTTTGGTATATCTCTTCTGAGTGCTATAAAGCTCTGACTCCAAACATTCACTCGTAACCTAATGTATCCTATTGCCATCCAAGCTTTGATTTTCTTTTTCAAATTCTTAATTCGGAAGGCCAAGTTACATTCAATTTAATAAAATTATAAAATTTATTTCTGTTTCTTTTTTTTCAATTAAAATTGTGAGTTTTTTCCATAATTTAAAATTTCCCCATAGGCTTGTATGGCTAATAATAATAATGGAGTCAGATTAGCAACAGTCTCAGCATGATTATTAAGGAACACATTTTCTTTATCATGCCAATGTTTCAATCTTTATTGTGATCGTCTTCAGAGTTTGGGATTTACAAATATTGTTTAAAGTTAACAAATAAATGTAGTTTATAGAAAAAAAGTGAATTTATCAATACAAAAAAATATTTATTTTATATTCAATAAAAGAATTTCTACTCACACAAAGTATTTGTCTTTTGTGTACTTGTGACATTCTTGCGTGGCTTGTTGGGAGTGCCAGTGAGATTTTGCTGTTTTATATTTATATATGTTGGATTTTGAAGGAGTGGGAAAGGAAGTGGGTATAGAAAAGACAATTTTGTATCAGGTGTCGGCTTCTTTGAAGCGAAAAGATCTGACAAAGGGAAACAACTTTCCGGATTGTATAGAAAGGGATAAATGGGAAAAGGAAAGCTAGATTGTTGGACAATTAGACTATGCGAAAAATATGTAATGTAATGTGATGATTATGTATGTTATCTGTATTGAATTTGATTAATGATATTGCCGAAGCTGTGACTGAGTTTGCATGTATCTGTTCTGTAATCGATGCTATGTTTATCCGTGTTGATGTACACCATTTCTAAAAAATTAGGTTTATGTTTGTTTTGTTTAGTATGTGATATTTTTGGAGTTTTGAAGTCAAATTCTGTTGGTGTTCGAAGTGGTGGGTACCGAGTGCTGTAAGATTTTGCTTGAGTTTTTCGCAAACATAGATATGTTGCTCTCTTGTCCAGATATTGGGATGTAAGACCGATGGAAGTTGCCGGACGCCCTGAAGATGATGTCAATAAAGATCGAAACCTAGCACGATAAAGAAAATGTTTTTCTGAAGCCTACATCACACCAAACCTTATCTCACGATGTCTGAATAATTAATAAAGAATCTTAGATACAAAATTGGGTACAGGAAAAAAACGTTAACAATATCAAACGAGCTGTTAAATATTTCTACCTTCTTGAAAAATGCCAGTGTGACATCGTTTAATGACATATTTCACTGCAGTAATTTTTATTTTGTTTCATAAAAGTTATAATTTAAGCAATTAAATAAAACGAACTCATTTCATATAGGATTCAATGATTTTTTTATTTGCATAATTAAATTTTGCTTAGTAGTTCATGAGATACATTGGAGTTTATTGAACATTGTTAAAAATTGAAGTAAGCTGAAAAATGAAATATCTCGACTGCAATTCAGGATCAGACTTTGTACAATAGTGACTTTTTAGTCCAGTTTGACATATAGGAATAATTATTCACAAATCGTGAGATGCGGTCTGGTGTGATGTAGGTATCAGAAAAACATTTTCCTTATCGTGCCAACGTTTCAATCTTTTGGGCACCCTCAACACGACACGCAAGAATGGTGTTCGAAGTGGTGGGTACCGAGTGCTGTAAGATTTTGCTTGGGTTTTTTGCAAACATAGATATGTTCCTCTCTTGTCCAGATATTGGGATGTAAGACCGATGGAAGTTGCCGGACGCCCTGAAGATGACCTCAATAAAAGATCTAAATGTTGGCACGATAAAGAAATTGCTTTTCTGATACCTACATCACACCAGACCGCATCTCACGATTTGTGAATAATTAATGGTCACTAATCTCTACACATATAGGAATAATAGAATAATTTTAATTACAATGAAATAATTTCAATGAGCCATGGAATAGAGTATTAAAAATCAATGTCAATGATGGTTACGGAAGTGATTGCCTAGCAGCACAACATATACAATAATTTAATAATACATTTGTCACCAGTTTATACTTTCTTGCTTTTATATAATACTGTTTCGTGTAAACCTAACTGAATTATGCATTGCTAATTAGAAGAAAATGGCGATGATGAATGATCCATTTAATCCACTTCTTTTTCTGTATTTGATCTTTCGTGAATGAAAATCGGTTGGTGGTACACTCCTGTGTCACTGTTTCCTTGTTAAACGTGAACGTATTTTAATTAAATGTAAAATTGGCCATATTTATACTTTTCAATTAAAATATAGTTAAAAAATTTAATGTAATACGAAGACCTGAAACAATTGACTTGTTCAGTTTTGTCTGGTGTTTAAGGTTTTTAGTCCCTGTATGTTGTAGTCATGACTGTTGGAAGCGATATCTCGTGAATGTTTGAACATGCATCATAGCTCTTTTTTTATTGGAGATCTCGAAGTTATGATACACGGTTTTCTAATCTTGTAGGATTTTAGTAACTCGTCACTAAATCTGTGTGTGTGTTGGCATTCTGGTATCAGTAGCCGGGTAAATGCCTACTCCCACTTCCCCAGCATGACGTCTATGTAAATACCGTCCTTCTCCTAATTGCTGAACCCTGTCCTCGAAGATTTCGCCCGCATTTTTCCCGGGAGATTCGTTAGCCCCGTCCTCCCACGTATAACTCTCCAGGACAACCAACAAGGGGTTTCCGTTGATTTCGTCGATTTACAAGGATATACCATCCCGTCAAGGCCCGACGGGTAGGCGATGACATATTGCCGTATGTAATACACACCGTGTACACTCCTACAGGCCGAGGCAGAACATGAGCCAGGATTTGGAATTCATACAACGATTGTTATTATGTTAAAAGTATCGGTTAAATTAATTCCAAGCACATAAACTAGGCTCGTACAGTAATTAAATTACGCCTTTTGAAATAGAACCGGTTCGGCTATTATGAACTCGTATTTCATTTAACATTCACACAGTAATCGATGTCTTGCTAGCACAAAACACTTATGCAAATTACAGTCAACGTGTTTTTTAATCGAATAAATTGTAATATAATTTTATACCTAATAGTAAATTTTATAATTGAATAATATCGCTTAAATTTGAAGAAATCGATCATTGGTGTCCTGTAGGTAAGATCATTTGTTAAAAATGAAATACGATTATATATGAAATCATAAAAAGATAATTTTTTATTACTAAAGTCTAATAATTCACTGTTTCTTTCAAGTTGAATATCAAAATAGTTTTTTATTATACTCATCTATTGCATATAAACGTGAAAATTAATTATTCAAATATCGTGAGATGCGGTCTGGTGTGAGAGAGCATCTCACGATATTTGAATAATTATCCGTTAACGGTCACTAATCTCTACACATAAACGTGAAATTTCATTCATTCTGTGATGTTAATGAACTTGCAACCTGATCATCACCAAACTATGATTATATATAAAGCATTAAGCGATGAATTTTTTTATTGCTGAAATTGAATGATTTAAACTTTGTTTCAAGTTAATATTATACTAATTTATTTATTATAAGCATTGATAACATATGAACGTGAACGCATTCCTTCTGTGGTGGTAATGAACCTGCAATTTGATCATCACCAATCATCTTTTTAGACTATTTCGCTGGGTTTTAGTCTTTCAGATGCATTCCGGTATTTCGACATCTTCAGTACGTCCGATTCTGTTAAGTCAGCGTTGTTCGTTGGCGAAGGGATGTTTGATGGATTAATTCTGTTTTTGTTCGGCTGGCACCACACGTATATCTTTCTCACATTTTGAAAAAGCTGCACTTTCTATTGTTAACTTCATTCTGATTCGGTTCTCATCGGACCTTACGGGTTTTGTTGCATTTCTCTTTGTATCCTTCCAAATTTGGTAAATTGAAGTATTTGACCATTTACATAACAAACACATTTATAATACATATTTATACTTATAAACATAGTTTTATAATATTAAAACTAAAGACGAGGTCTGTTCGGATCCTGCCGACCTTCATCCATTGTCCATAAATGGGTTCAAGCCGCATATACAAATTCGTACATAAAACTAATCCTAAGGTTGTTTTTTTTTTTTTTTTTTGACGGACCTATGAATATTCCTCGACAGCCACGACCACTCGCACATAAACTCTCACACTAACAAATACGATCAGACTAGAAAGGACGCAGAATTTCGGTAGTATTACTACCACAGACGCTGTCGACCCTTCCCACAATCATACTACAAATATATTATCACTACCTAAATCGGTGGGCCTGTGAACTCGATATTAAATCACAGCCGCACCCATGCATGCTAAACCATTCACGCTAATAAACACGTTCGGATAATACAATGGGGGAACATGAGTAGGTTATATGCGGCTGTAAGCGTTTATTGATTTTAAATATGCCATAAGTGTATGTTTATGGTCGCTGTTATGCCTTAGATTTGTTGTTGGTTTAATTATTTTTTTATTTCATCTGTCTGACTATGTAATCATCAGTCGTTTGTATGTGTTATAAATGAGGTAAAAGATGTACTTTTGTTATTTTCCTTTAGGCTTAAATGTGCTGTTTTTGGATATTGATATTTTGCCTGTCTGTATTTCTTATTGTTCTATATATTCTTTTTGTATCTTTCCAAAGTATTTGCCCCCGCATTCGCATGTTATGACCTTTACGCTATTTGAGGCTTACAAGAGCATACTAGGGACGTGGGTTCGCCACTTTTAATGAAACATTTGTTTATGGATTGTATATTTTATGAAAACCTTTTGGCCGGTGACCGAGCGATCTCGCTTTAAGAGCTGGGAAAAAAATAATTTGCTTAATCGATTTTTTAAAATTCAGTTTTCTTTCTTCGTTTTACACGTATCAGAAGATTCATATTTTGAATGTAGAATAAGAAATTAATATGCAGAATAGTACATTATTTTAGATATATAAAAAGTTGCAAAAACCAAAAGACGCATTTCGCAATGTAAGCAAAAACAATTTTCCAAAAGTTTCGATTTTAATCTTCTTAATTAACTTAATCACCTTTTACATAGATGATTCAATTATTTTCCTCACAAAGGGAGTTTAACTGATTTACTAGATTGAACTATAATAATCTACACTTGCAAGGGAATCGTTTCCAATAAGTTGTAAGAACTGCCTGAAATTTGAGGTTCATCATTTTCGTAATTATTATGTATAATTCGTTTGTGTTTGAATTTGGGCTAATAAATGAATAAGAAATATCGGATTGGATTATATTTAATGGATAGAGAGTCAAAAAATAAAAACGAAAAAAAAAATCTTTCAGAAAGTAAACCAAAGCTAGTTTTTTAAAATTCAATTTTGTTTACGCACAAAAATTCGGAGAAGTTTGAAAATCGAGTTTCTTGGGGATTTTACTTCGAATTTCGAAAAATATTCAGAGTTTTTTGTGCTACAAAGCCATAAACCACCCCAAATAACAAAAATGGCATAAAACAGACGTGCAAACGCGGAAATAAATATATCGGACAGAAAATACAAAATACAAATTTGTTTGTGGACAATAACGGAAAATTAAACAACACCGCTCAATATTAATGAAAATCTAGATAAAATATTAACTAAGTTTTAATCTACTGCGCGTCGTACTAAAAGGGTGAAAAACGAATATACAATAAACTTAGAAACATACAAGTACGACAGATTTAGCCATAAAAAAACTTATCTTTTTTTTATACCATTCAAAAAAATAATCGGACAAAAATTCCTAACGTCCTTCCCCCCCCCTTCAAAATCCAATGTACATAAACATAAAACATCGATACCTCACAGGCACTGTCAACACGACACCCAAGAATGACACATCTACACACAAAAAACAAATTCTTCGAGTTAGTACAAATTCTCTGATTATTGAATCTAAAATTTTTAGAATTGTATATATTCACTTTTGTCACAGCCTACATGTATTTGAATAATTTAAACAATGCCTATAAGTCCCAGGCCCTGAAGATGATATCAATAAAGATCGAAACGTTGGCACGGGAAAGCAATTGTTTTTCTGAAACCTGTCACCCAAGCCCGCATCTCACGAACCCCCAAATAATCGCTAATTAACGGTCACTACATGCCATACATAATAGTACAAAATTGCTTTCTGGCTATTTGTTGGATTGACTTGGGGTTGACTGGGTCGGCGACGTTCTAGGGAGTACATATTGATTTGATTTCTTGGGAAAGTAACAACTGCTTCGATTTCAACAACTTGGATCAACCCTCTGTGTGGTCTTTGAAACAGAAATTCCGAATCAACAGAAGCAAGTGATGGTCAGCAAATTTTTCGCCCTGGGAGCGAGCGAGAATCGGCCGGGCCCCGTTAATCCCCAGATAACATCATCCCGATCCCCTTCCAATGCGGCATTCCTTGAGCCGACTCCCTGTCGACGGGATATCGGGTGTCAGAGGTGACCACTAATTTGTTGAGTGGCCCGTCCGATAGCATCTGTTCAAACGGTCGGCAATTTCGCTACACATTAGCCGTCTGGGCCGGCTTCTAGCTAACTCGACCCTCCGCACAGAATCCAATTTTGGCAAAATCGATCTTGATAGAGAATTGGAAATATTCGTCTAAGGACCTCTTCTTTTACACGTTTTACAACTTAATATCTTCCGGACCCCGACCATTGTGTTTAAGTTAAAGCGTCGTCAGGAAATTCAGACCCTTCTCCCCTTTCTATTCCGATTAATGCCAATGGCTAATAAAATTGCGTTGCCTCGAGCCCCTTCAAAGACTTACGTCGCCTTTTACACCAAATTGAAATTTAGAGGAATGTTTATGCCGTAGCATAATTGGTAAAATGCCTTGGGGAGTTTCTCGATAGAAAACGTATCTGCTATAATAAAACATGAAATAAATAAATAAATAATTTAAAGATTGCCTATTGACGTATTTGGTCGTTTACTGTATAATAATTTAGTCTGACAGGCGCGCTTCCACAACCTAAGCTTGAAATATTATAAACTTACTAGCTTTTACCCGAGACTTCGTCAACGCGAGATGTTGTTTTAATGCAATTTTCTAATGAGATGCAGAGTTACAGCTTTCTAATCTAGTAGGAGTATTTGTGATGTTTGTAAGATGTTAACTCGTGTTTACTCGAATAGAATAGATTTAGTCCAGCAAGATCTTGAACGCCCTCTTCTTTTCTTAGCATGTTAAACGTTAATTTTTACGCTATGCTGCGCGTAAGAAATGGCAGAAACAAAAATAAAGCTAAAACCGCCTTGGAAGGCTTTTTGTCGTCTTTTTGTTAAATTTTAAGATGCTGGAAATTAATAAAAAGGAAAATAATCAAGTCTTTCATTCAACATGCCATCCATTCACTAGAAAAGTACACACTTCAATTCGTGCCGACATACCTAGCTCTACGTACCCAACTCCTAACGTCTAAGAGCCTACAATTTTAAAGCATAGCATCTGTTATGAATGAGAGTACAAGAAATTAACAAAAGAAATATATTGGTCTGATTTTGTTAATGCGCATTTAAAAATAAAATTAATTGTAAACAAAATAAGAGCTGTTAAATTCATGGCTGCCGTGTTAGTAACGTATAGCAATGTGACCAAAATTGTCTTTTGTGTACCGACTTCCTTCCCCACCCCTTCAAAATCCAACATTTATTAACATTAAACAGCAAAACTTCACTGGCACTCTCAACACGACACGCAAGAATGGCACAATTACACAGAAGACAAATACTTTGAGTGAGTAGAAATGCTTTGTATTGAATATAAAATATATTTTGCATTGTATAAATTCCATATTCTATATGTATTTTCTAAATGTAAATTATGTCTGTAAATCCCAGGCCCTGAAAATGATCTCAATAAAAGAAGGGAACGTTGGAACGTTAAAGAAAATGGTTTTCTGATACCTACATCACACCAGACCGCATCTTATGATATCTGAATAATTAATGTGACTACATTTTTGACCTACCAGCTAACATTGGCCCTGTCCTGTAAGATCGAGCAATGGTTATTATTAGATTCTTACAAGTCTACGTTATCATTTTTTTTCGATCTAACAGGATCAAAAAGGGTTAACACCAACATCGTGATTACCCTTAACATCTCGTTTCTCATATTCTTCTCTTCTTCAGTTCACTTTGGTCTATACCGGGTAGAAATTTATCCGTATAATCTCCTTAAAGATGAATTTTCAAAAATTCTTTCTTAGCGGCTGTCCATGTCATTAACTCACTTTCGAAATTTCAGCCCTTCTCCAGATCCAACGGTTTGATCTGTGCGTTGTGTCATTCAGTCATGGAACAGTTGGTTGTCTGGGTGTCTTTTTGAGATGGCAGGCTGGTTTTCTCTTGAACCAATGACGCTACCAAGAAAAGAAAGAAATACTTGTTTAATATTTTTAGCCTAGTTTTAAATTTTTACGTTTTTTTGGAGAAAAATTATGCAGGGCACCTCAGGCCCAGTTCAATTACATAATGTCAAATACGACTGGCACATTATTTTAAATGATTTTTTTCCGCTCGAAACAATGGTGTAATGTGATTTTAAATTAGTCAATTTGACTAATTCCAATAATCAAAAAATGACGAAGTTTTAGCACGTTTGGAATATGCATGTCGTTTGTTGCGTTGTTAATGTTAATAATTTTTCTTCTTCACTAAAGTAAATATTAATTACCTTTATTGTTTACATTCTGTGATTGTTTGTCAAACTCGCATTATGAGAGAAAAATGTTAGTTCTTGGAAGCAAATAAATTTCATAATAGCACGTATCCGTAACATTCAGTATTCAATTCAAAATGAATTGACGAGGAACATTTTTACGATCAACAGCGAGTCGATATGTTCTCCTGCTTTATTGACAGCGGTGGTATTGCGCGTCGTGCAGTCGAGTTGTACTCCCAGAAATTCCCTGATGGCCGCAGAGTAAACTGTAAAACGTTTTGGTGTTGCTCACAATATCTGGAAATATGGATGGATTGTTGTTCCATCATCAAGAAACCGGCAGCGTAATTTCGACGAGGTGCCGAAAATTTTATTGTATGTTGGAGTAAATTTCAAAATCTCTAGGTTTTTCAAAAATTAAAATTAGAGATATACTTCGGACTTTCAATTTTATGGCGTAACGCTCTCATCTTGCCCAGGGGCTTTGGTTGGCATTCATCTAACGTTCCGAAACCTTTGGAATTTTCGAAAGTGTGCAGAGGAAAATCCGAGAATTTCGTACTCTCTCGTCTCATCAACTGGTCTACAGTATCAACTTTTGACATGGACCTCTCGGAAATAAATTAAGATTTGTACGAAAAAAATGTAAATGGTGCTCAGTTCCTTAATTTTTTTTTTGATGGAGATTTTACCAACACGATTAGATCATTTTTTCTGCAAAACGACAAAGAGGATTCTTCAGCTTGATGGATGTCCTGCACAAAAATCTTTGTAGGAGAAACGTTAACTGTGTGGTCACTTCCGTGATAGGTGGAAAGGGCCTCATGGCCCGATCTGTTGACCTCCTCGTTCACTTTATTTGGCTTCATTTCATATTCTCTGTGGGGCCATTTAAATAACGATGTATACACCAATCTTAACCCAGCAACCTTAGTTGAAGAACTGCGACAAAGGATATAAAATGCTTGACTATCCATGAAGACACTGACTCTGAGCATCCGTGAAGCGTCGTTAAAAAGGGCAAATCTTTGCATCTTTACGCGCGGCAGGCAGTTGGAACATAAAATTATTAAATAAAAAACAATAGAGTAAAATATTAAACATGTACTTTCTTTTTGATAGCGTCATTGCTTCAAGAGAAATTCAGCCGGGCCATCTAAAATGGACACGTTATATAGATGAAATAACAAATATTCACAATGTAGCATTAGACTTGATAAACTTCAAGAAATGGAATTTCTGCAAGATATGTCAATATTTGTATTTGTATGTTTTTCAAAACGTGCAAAAATTGTAGGTCTAGGTCATCAAAATACTTTTGTGCTTTAACAACTTATCTATCTGTACATCTACGGCGGTTCCGCTTTTGTTCAAGAACGGTCTCAACCCTATGGAGTTCATTTACATCGGTATCAATTGTTCCTATCTAATGATGAGATGTGTAATGACCCGTAGATACCAACTTATACGAATTGGAAAATTTGCCATTTTAAACGTTCATACGCCTGTCACCGCGAAATTGGATATGCTCTATTGCTTAAGGCATGGGAAACAGTATGTCAAACATGGCAGCTGTTTGGAAATGGCGTTTCCGACAAGCAAAGCAATTTTGCCTTTGCTAAATTTCTCTGAGGAGGAATTAAATACGTACTCCTAAAACGTGGCCAACATTACGTCAACAACTAAGTTATAAGAAATTATAAAAAAATGTTTGGGGATGTTGGGTTCCATTGAAAATGAGGTGGTGAATGAATATAAATACTTGCATGCTTTTTATCCGCATCTTTCTTGTACAAAACATATTTCTTCAAAAGCCGTTAAACCAAACCTGGTCCTCAATTATAAACCAAGACGCGACCCTGATCAAAGTAAATTTTGTCTGCCAGATTCGAGGCGGTAGAAAATATCCAACTTTACTTAAAAGAAAACTATTTATATTGCCGTGTTGTACACCAAATTATGTTCTGTATACATGCTTCTGCTGCAAATGTCACTGATTTAATATTTGTTTACAGCAAGCCGCGCTTCGCTTATATTTTGAAGAGACTGTTTCTCGGATCGAGGTTTTGAAAAGTACACTCTTGGAAATAATCCATTCAAGGATTTACCATTGGACGATGCTAAACTTGAGTAGGATGTCGATTTTTCTATTCCATAGACAACATCTCTGAGTGTAATGTTCTTTTATCTGAGATAAACAAAATTCACCGTAGTTACTCAGTTATCGTGAGATGTGGTCTGGTGTGATATAGGTATCAGAAAAACATTTTCTTTATCGTTCCAACGTTTCACTCTCAACACGACAAGCAAGAATGGCACATTTACACAGAAAACAAACACTTTGACTGCTGAATATGATCTCAATAAAAGATCGAAACGTTGGCCCGATAAAGAAAATGTTTTTCTGATACCTACATCACACCAGATCGCATCTCACGATATCTGAATATCATCTATTAACGGTCACTAATCTCTACACATGTATACACCGTAATGACTGTGCTTCTCGTGTCCTAACGACCCCTGTCCTTATGTGCATAAGACGTTATAACTTCTCCAGCATTATTTGAATTAAAAAAATCATGGATTTAGTTTATCTGACCTACGTTTCGAAGTTTTACATCTAAACTCGGCCTTACGGATTAGTGATGATCTGGATTTCTGTTGCTTATACGTGCCCATACGCTTTTATTGACTTTAATTCTGCAATGAAATTATAGTTATAGTCGGTGTCATGACTTAGAAAACCCGACACATCTTCAGGTAGGTCGCACCATAGTCTGTGTGTAAAATTATTTTTTTAAATCCAGCAATCTCTGGCAGACGGATCGTTGATCCATTTTAAGTAAAGCTGAAAATTGCATAAACTGTAATTTTATTACATCTTAAATAAAGCATTGTAATAGTTATATATATATATACATATATATATATATATATATATATAATTGTATCACATAAATTCAAAGTTTAGTTTAAGTGTGACTAGCCAATCTTTATCTTTCTGTTCTTACTTACTACTTCTACCACTAATTGTCTGTCTACTGATCTAACTATCATTCTCTCACTCCCTTCTTCTCTCTCTCTCTCTCTCTCTCTCTCTCTCTCTCTCTCTCTCTCTCT
>CM077105.1:30088464-30132107 GCA_039619505.1 Cimex hemipterus | reverse complement strand
TCTCTCTCTCTCTCTCTCTCTCTCTCTCTCTCTCTCTCTCTCTCTCTCTTTGTGTGAGACAAACTTTAAATAGATTAATTGAATGGTAATTTTTATTAATTAAACTTGATTGAAATGGTTGCTGTGTTATTAAAATTGGACATAAGATTGGCTTAGTAACCGGTAATTCAGTTTGATTTTTTTTTTATTCATTTGTTTGGTTAAGATTCGCCTGGTTGATATGATACAATTACTAAATTTGGAATTTGGAACTTCTTGGACGATTGCATTTCCGCGATTTTCATTATTTCCCACCATGCCGGAGTTGCAATTGTGCACGATGGTGCTTAGCGGTTATTGAAGGTCTGGGAGCACGAAATATTTGGGAAGAAAGACGTGCCGAGGAACTCTCCAATTACAGAACTAGTTTGCCGACCCGGCTATGATACAAGTTTGAGACTCATTACAGGGCTTTGAGTAATTCCGTCCTTAAGTATCTAATCCAAGCTCACTCTTCAAACAGTAATCATTTAGATAATAACAAGGGCGGCTAACGAGGACCACCTCTTGGAAACGATTGACCTTTGATAACAGGTGAAATTTTAGACGTGCACGTTGCTCAAAGGTTTCTTACCCCTTGTTAACCCGTGGTTAGATGTTAATTAAATCACAGGCTGCTAAATTTGAGACGAAATAAAAAAAAATAAATACCGTTGTATATAATTAATAAATTATATGCATACCCTATACATGACTGTGCTTGGAGAAATATGCCGTTCTCTTGATATTGTCACTCGTTGAAGTAGTTACAACAGTGGCTTGTAACTACTTCTTATTCTACTAGCTTATTCGGATTGTAACATTTACGTTATCTTTGCATATACTGGAAAATTTTGGAATTAATATAATTTGATCAAAGGAGCAGGATGAGGTTTTCCGTTCAGTAACCCCTGTCCCACGTGGGCCCCTACATATCGAGACATGTCTAATGCTCGAGGAGGAGAGCCTTTCACATTAGGCCAATGTTTGCTTTTCTGGGAGAATCCTTTATGAGAAAATTTCGCAACGGCTCCACGGTAATAACATAATATTACCCCTCGTTTATTCAGGATCGATGTCTCAGATTAGGTGAATTACGCCCTCTTCTCACAGAGCCACGATCACCGTGGTCGTGTTTGGCCTATAATAATTGATAAAAATGCGCCCCACGACATCGGCTAATGTGGTACTTGTGAACACCCCGTATTTATTATGCGCATAAATGGCTCCAAGTTAACCGACAGAGTAATAATACTTACGAGACTGGCCGTAGGGTCGTAGTTTATTAAAGAAAAATCAAACGTTGGATGGAAGTGCTTTCTTCCTTTCTTGGGAAATCCTTATATGTGTAAAAGTTTAAAACCAGCACAACCTGTGAACTCGGAGGTGTGATAATTTTCTAAAAGAAGGACCTTTCATGGACGTATCTTTAAATAGACATTTCTACATGCCTATAAGATATGGAAATCCTGCAATGAGCTCAATTAATCCAAGAATCTCCTTTCGAGAGTTGAAAGGTAAACATTGCAGAATCATCAAAAGCTATTAGAAGAGACATCTAATCCTACCAGATTTTCAGATTTCCTGAGAGATCGTTTCACATTTAATGGGTACGTAAAAATAATTGTCTCTCTTCCAACAGTGTTTAAGTGAATATGGCTTCACAAAAGTTTAAAGATTTCATTAATTTATAAACTGTTTGATGAAGATGTTGAAAAAGTTGATGCTTCAATGGACAAGGGTCGGCAAGCAGTAGTATTTATTTGGTTTATCAATCGTTCTCTCGTGCTTCGACAAAAAGGATGTGGAATATCTGGTGTTAAAAATGCATTTATATTTTTTTTTCGTTAAAACATAGGATACAAGCGTGAGTGGTTTTGCCAATAGGAGCGAAGCCATGAAAAAATATTTTAACGAAATTGGTTTTCTGCCATTCTTAGACGTGTGTTTTGAGGTGCAGTCAAGATCACGCATTTGTCGATTTTTCTGTTTGTATTTTAAGCTAAAATGACAAAACAATGAGCAATATTGTATTAAATGAGATCTGATACATAAAAAATCAAAAAGGAAAAGACTCTTCCAATAAAGAATGAAAAGAGAGAGAAATAGAAAGAGAGAGTCCGTCCGTCCGTCCGTGTGTTTATATATCTGTTTCTGTCTTTCGGTCACTGATTTGTAATCCATCCAACTCCCCCAAATTTTCTATTTTATTTCTACAGGCGATATCGTTCACACAAGTTTCTTACGTAATGTTCAAAATACACAGAAATTAGATTAGGAGAATTGATTTTTTTTCACTCCTTTAAGGAGATACGTCTGGTTTTTCGAAAATGTTAAAATAACCTAAATTGAAGCCAAAAACAAGCCAAACTCGTTGAATTCATTTTTAGGCTCCTTCTATAGGCCTGCAGGTTGATGAACCTTAACACATTTATTATCAGAGCTGGGAACTTCATTCTTCCTCAAAACAAAGACTTTGGAAACTAATATATAAATGACTAAAACCTGTTAAACAATCTAATTTCTCGATACCTGGGACTTAGAAGTATCAATAAAATAGTACGTAGTACTTTAGGCAAATAAAGTAATAAGTATAGAAAATGAATTTAAATGTTTTTAAATCGTAAACTATAATTCAATGTTCAAACGTAAAAGAAGCATTTATTATTAAAGTGCTTGAGTTTGAAATTCTTTAAAATATGGGAAGAGCAAAATTTTTGACAAGGGAGCATCTTAAAGATTTTAAGGGAATCGCCGGGTTCGTAATCGTTTTAAGAGCTCTCTTACCTTCAAACTTTTTACTCCAAAAATTCTAATAACCCGTTATTAATTAATAGAAAGTCGAACCCCTGATGGGACAAGGGTAAAAAAGGAGGAATGAATTCAGAAGTGGCTCTTCCAGACTGTTAACCACGGGGCACCGCTTCCCTCTAAGTGGCACCGACAAGAACGGGCTAAACATGATTTCATCAAGTCAGACTGATGAACTTGAAAGGAGCCTAATGGCTTTTTCGTCTGACAAGCCATGATGTTTGGAAAAACAAAAAATTCCCGACGTCGGTTTTGAACTAGCAGGTTCATTTCTATTAATCCTTGCGTTTAATTAGATTCTACATTATAACTCTCATAATTATATTTAGAAAATTATGGAAATAGTGTCGTGTCGTAAATACGGGATGCCAATGATCCTACATGTTTAAAAGTTTAATATGATCCTTACAATCACTTTAGTCGTGATACTAAATTCATATTTATTTGAAATACCTGATTCTCTAGAGTCTAGACCATTGAAAATGCCATTTTTTAAAAATATTTTCAAGTTAAAAATATGTGTATTTTCAAAAGGTTCTAAGTGTGAAAAATGTTCATCTGCAAACTTAAGTACAGGCTTGAAGGGGAATGCTGTTTATGAATATTAAAAAAAAAAGACCGCCGAAGATTAAACGTTGACGCACACCTGATGAAGTTAAGAAAATGACAGATAATTACATCAAAACTTTACGTAAAAGTTCATGTAGTTTTGTTATTTTCTTCTGTCAGACAGTATGTTGCAATTTTAACTTGTTACTAATGATAGGGCCATTGTTACTAGGCTACGATTTTAAAAGCAACCATTTTTTTATAAAGAGAAAAAAGGGCTTGCCAAGATGCAGTGAACTTTATATATATATATAACTACTTTTATAGCCCGTTGTTGCCCAGTAGCATAAAAAAGTGTTATTTGACATGTTATTTCGAGTACACATACTGCTGTTGTTAGATAGGGGCGTATAAATATTTGTTGGGTTCGTGAAGAGAGGTTAATTTATATATAAATATTTATATCTAAATTAAATGAACACAATTTTATGTTTGATATGAATGATTGTTTTTAGACATCATATTAGATATATACAATATTTTTGTTTTCGATTACATGTATTAAATGTAATTACTATTATTCAGATATCGTGAGATGTGGTCTGGTGTGATGTAGGTATCAGAAAAGCAATTTCTTTATCGTGCCAACATTTAGATCTTTTATTGAGGTCATCTTCAGGGCGTCCGGCAACTTCCATCGGTCTTACATCGCAATATCTGGACAAGAGAGCAACATATCTATGATTGCAAAAAACCCAAGCAAAATCCTACAGCACTCGCTACCCACCACTTTGAACACCAACACAATTGTGACTTTAAAACTCCAAAAATATCGCATACAAAACAAAACAAACATAAACGTAATTTTTTAGAAATGGTTTACATCAACAGGGATAAACACAGCATCAATTACAGAATCGATACATGTAAACTCAGTCGCAGCTACGCCAATATCATTAATCTTCAGTGACCTGCTCGACTGCTCTCTCAACACGACACGCAAGAATGGCACAAGTACGCAGAAGAAAACCACTTTGAGCCCTAAAGATGATCTCAATGAAAGATCGAAACGTTGGCACGATAAACAAAATGTTTTTCTGAAACTGACATCACACCAGACTACATCTCACGATATCTTAATAATTATCGATTAACGGTCACTAATCTCTACACATTGTAATTACTGTTAATTCTGTGTCAAATTCATTGCAATGCTCTGGGATGTACACTGGTTTATGTGATTTCATTTGGCATACATACAAACCACAATCCTCCCATCTTGCAGCATACAGCTTAAGCCATTAGAAAAACGTGGGCTCTCCAAATTCAATCTACACAGTAGAAATGATTGGCCTTGATGTTTGTTAATCATGTCTGCAAAAGCCAGTTTAATTGGAAATTGAAATCATTTCAATTGGAAAGGCACTTGTATTGGTATCAATGGTATATATTGCATTAGCACATGATTTCCTTTGAATTCATTGAAGATTCAGTAGCAATCTTAATATTATTCTACGAAGAATTTTTTGTCTTTTTGATGATATTTTAAACGACAGTAAAATGCAATTCTACAACACAATCAAAAATTCAGAACAAACAACAAACATACTACGGCAAAATCATCACAGTTAATAATGAACAGTAGGAAATTTACAAAACTAATAATCGCTTTGCCCAGGGGATAACGTAAAGTTTTATTTTAAATATTATTTAAAATATTAATCCATTTACGTTAAAGGAGGTAATCTTCGAACGGTTTTAGATTGAGGTGGAAAGTTGGTGTCAGAGACGATCGAAGTCACTAAGACGGTTCGAGCAGCGGCTAGAAGATCGTAGACTCTAATCCCGCTCGTGACACTGTCTTTTTTTTATTTCAACCAAGACCTTACAAAAAGCAATAATAATTTAAATGTACATATTGCCAATGCTTGGGTGTATATACATTAAATGAACATAATTTAAAATTTAAACGCGTGCCAACGTTATTGATACAATTAATTAATCTTTATGTAAAGTTTTGGTTCAAAACCTTACATAAAAATTAATTAATTGAAAGAAGTTATTTGGTCAGTTAAACCACGAAATATAATTGATTTATTATATATGCCAAAATATCATGGAAATGAACAAGCGGTGATGAGAAGCTCGTTGCGAACAAAACAGATTAAACGATCTCTTCACAAGCGATGTTTTATCTGACTTTATTTAGGCAGTTTATGACCCTAATCAAAATGTTGGTACTATGAGATTCAAGACCTAACTAAATTTTTGTATAATGATCAGGCATGTAGCGAGGCCTTATGGAACAGCCGTTACTAGAAAACAGTACTTTTCTATACTAATGTAGTTATTTTGTATTTTTTACTGTTTTTTTTAGTATGGGCAAAATGCAGAATCTTCACTGAACTGTATGTTATTGTACTGTGTTTTAGTGTATTATATTTTTTTATTGTTGTTTAATTTTTGTGCAATAATGATAAAACACAATAATTCGACAATATTAGTCCTGAAAGTACTGTACTCATAACTGCGCTGTGCTGTACATCAACAACTACAATGACCTTATGGTCACCTCTCAGAACCACACGAATCAGTTTGAAGTTAAAAGATTAATTATCCAAGTTTGATTAGTGATGTAAGAAATTACGACACAACAATGGCAATAACGCATCCAGTTGAATATGACTGATCCATCATCTCTTCTAATAACGAAAAAGTCCCAAAAGTTTCTAGTTTCTAACTCGTGAGTAAAGTGTAAGATTTAAATGAGTAAATGAAAAAAGAGTTAAATGCAACAATAATGTATATCAATTAGTAACTCTTTATTTTGAAGAAAGGTCATCAACACTTTACATAATTTAATAAGTATGTTTAGATATTTACTTACTGTTGTGAATAATGTGATGACAAGTGAGCATGAAAAAACATTGGTCGAAATCGATACTGGGCGCGCAACAAATTCAAACAAGCCATACATCAATCAAAG
The DNA here is from genome assembly GCA_039619505.1 of Cimex hemipterus. Classification (NCBI taxonomy): domain Eukaryota; kingdom Metazoa; phylum Arthropoda; class Insecta; order Hemiptera; family Cimicidae; genus Cimex; species Cimex hemipterus. Next base: position 30,125,743 of record CM077105.1, on the reverse strand, counting down.
GATTCAGTTTTTGTCTGGTTTTGTTCTGTCAAAACAAATTAACACCTCTACGGGACTACATGTAATAACATTTAAAAGGAATTCTTTTATGGCACAAAAGAGAGCTACAAAGTGGCAAGGAGGCACACGATTGTATGTCAACAGCATGAAAAGAACCTTCACACCGACCCTAAAGACAATCCGTTCAAAAGGACCTTTTGCCTCATACGGCTGTTACCCTGATGAAGGAAAAACATTCACTAAAGCGAAAAAAAGCTATATTTCTAACTACTCTATACTATATACTGTTCATATTATTATTCATAATTATTACTAACGATCAAACGATACACATCACTTTCATATCTGGGCAGAAATAATCAATTAGTGGCAACCAAAATCATGCGGTATAACTTTAGCTATCTGTCTTCCTAATAAGTTGCGTTGACAGATTCGGTGATACAAATTATGTTGATGAGGACATCGTGCACGTTTATCACGCCCATGTTCGGTTTAACGCCATCGGTCATTTGCGATAATCGGTCGGTTTGTTTTGTCCGGTTAACGTCAAGCAGAAATTCGAAACGTTGCTCGACCTGACGTTTAAATTCTAGGTGCCTTCTTGAGATGAGCAAAGATTAATTACGATTGTATAAAAATTGTTACTTTGAAATTTGTGAAATAAAAGCATTTTTGTTGTTGAACGTCGATCGAATGGAAAGTATAATTTTATATTTGTAATATCCGTCATAACCCAAAGCGTATCTTCTATCTTAACGATCTACTAACCCGTATGGATTAGGGAAAAAAGCATTTGAATTTCAATAAATTAAACGAACAGATAAAAACTTCAAGCAATCGAAACAATTGAAACTTGTTTAAACCTTTATCGTTTAGGTCATTTGAAGGAGTTACTTAGACCTTTTCACCGGCGGAAAAGGGAGAAAAATGGTGAAATAAAAGTAACCGGTTGAAAACGCTAGCAAACAATTTCCTCCGCTCTCTCTAAATCATTCCAACTTGTTTAGATCCAGGGTGAACTTTTGTCGAGGAAGCCCTAATATGTGCTGGCTGCGTTACTTTGCCCGTTGTTCACAAACTTTTCTCATCATGAGCCTTACTGTAAATGAAGCTAATGATGTTGATGTTATTAGTACTGGCCCACATGTGAAATAATGTAGGCGCACAATGGAAGCATTTTTACAGCACAGCGACTCGTTCGGTCATGGCAGACCCGACACTTACATTCTTTTTTTATTAAAAATTATCCACCCAGCCCTAACTCCAATAAAGTTTCAAAATGAAAAAACATATTTTTTAGAAACACTAATGAATTTGTCTGTTTTATTCCTTATTCAAAAATCTAAATTTGTATACGGATTTTTAAAAAGGTTAAAGAGAATCAGCTCACGACCTCCCAAATCGTGTACAATCATCAATGTAACATTATTAATTAACAAGAATGTATAACATAAATGGGAAAATCGCTGGGCACAGACTTCTGCCAAATTAAAGCAGATTAAGACTGGCATTGATCGTTATACTGCGGAGGCGGGGGTCCATATTGACCAGGTTACGCATAGGTCATACGGGTTACAACACATGGCCACTTGCTGGAGGTGAAGATATTGCCATCGGTGCCCATTATGTACCGAAAGATCTGCGCATCTTGTATAATGCAGAAAACTAGAAACGTGCAGGATGAGCTACGTAGTTTCTGCGGCTTGACATTAGGACACGGCAGCGGGAACTGATCGCTGTATCAGTATCTCAGGGCTATAAAAGTCTTTTTCGTTGTAACTATAGTATGTCCTCATGTGTTGTGTTTTATATGCTCGTGAGAATCAGCATTATTAACACGAGTGAAGGGATTATCCTCTACCCCTAAAAATATCAACTACTCTAGGGTGAGAGTGTGTTGCCTGGAGTGGGGATGTAATTTATAAGCTTAAAAGGCGAATTTAAACCAGCCCCGAGGTATATTGAATTCTGGGGGGGGGATTGTGACCAGACTTTCTCATTATAGAATATCTACGACGTTATTCTGATGTTTCAGCCTGGTGAGAGGACTACCGTTGCTAGCGTGTTCCTTGATGATGAAAGCGTGAAAAATCTTAGTATTATATGTTTGTGTTTTCTTGTTCTTTTAATAGTAATATCACAAACTGAGCTACGTTTGAGCGGTTAGGCGGTGAAGAAAAAAGAGAAGACAAATTTCGAGACAGTATGTGGTGTTCAGTGATCATTAGTTATGATTATTTGGAGATCGTAAGATTCGGTTTGGTGTGACGTAGGTTTAGACAAACATTTTCTTTGTGGTGCCAACGTTTCGATTTTTATTGAGATCATATTCAGAGAGATCATTGAGATCTCTTAATAAAGATCAAATTGTTGGCACGATAAAACAAATGTTATTCTAAACCTACCTCACACCAGACCGCATCTCACGATCTTCAAATAATTATCCCAGACAAAAGAAGAATTTTCCGTTTAAAGCGTAGAGGACCGGCGTTGTGCACTTAATGTTTATCATCAGTAAATACCTTCAACTACTACTACTACTACTTCTACTTATCACACGGATATTAAAAATAACAATTAAAGTAAAGAAAAAAGAGATTATAACTAAAATTTCGTCTCATATTTCCTGCTTGAAATGGAAAAGGTTAGAATTTCATCAATTTTATTGCTGTATACGAAATGATTACTGATTTATTATCGTTGATCAAGAAAGGCGGAATGGAAGAAAATACAATAACAACTACTGATCACAAGAAATCACGCACGTCCAATGCAAAATCAATGAGTGGAGCTCTTATTTCCTTTTAAATCGGCCGGTTCAAGGCGAAACTCGTTTATTTTATAATTTACAGCAGGGACAACAATGGCTAATCGTGTACGATAAAATGCCCTTTAAGCACCACATGCTATGCTTTTTTTCGCTTACAAAACGTCTAGTTATAGAATAAAATAGAGCGCCGTTTCAAAGTCAGAGAAATAAAATCATACAGTGAAATCATAACGCTGAAATATTAACACCCTACCCTTTGTCAATGACATTGTTGATACTTCTCCAGGATTACAATCAAGGACCATTTAGAAAGGTTACTATGTATTTTTCCTCCTACTTCCGAGTAATTTATTTTTATTAGCAAAGCTATGATTAATAAAGTACATTAATGATTTAAATGTTGACATACGAAAAGAAAAGGCTGACCTCTGATTGTTATTTCTATATCTGATATGAATGTTATAACCCTCTGTTTTTCTTTTTCTTTAATTCTCATTCACTTTCTCTTCCTCCCTCTTTCCATTTTCCATTCTCCCCTTTCAATCTCTCGCTGACTTTGTTCACTATCACTTTTCTCTGATTTTATTTGTATTGTCTCGCTATCACCCACTCTTACACGTTTCCTTCTTCCTTCCTCTCAATCCATTTTTTCTTTCCTTGCCCTTAAGGGAAATTATCGTCGGGGTATAATTAGGTTTTTTTAGTTTCAATGTTCGTGTATTTCTTTCGCGGCCAATACTGTTATAATTTTGTGTAGGCATTCCTTGCTATATAGTTGTTTGGAAGTAAATTGGCTTGCCTAGGCTTTGTTTATAGAAATAAATTAAAAATTAAACCTTACAAAGGAGGGTTGCCATAAGGACGCGTTGGTCATCCCTCAAAAACGAAAGCCGACAATAGACAGTGACTTGGGCAAGCCCGTAAATCACAGTCATTTAATTGACCGTTGGCTTTAATTAGGCAAAATGCTGGTTAACCCCCCCTCGAACTTCTTTGTATCTTTCACTTGAGCATTAATTATAGGTTAATTAGTGGGCTTCTGTTGTCATTTGTATTCGATCCCTGGCCCCTTGTTGTTTGACTTGTATTGACTCGACGTATAAATAGGAATCAATGCAGCAAAGCCTCCAGCTCAATGGCCAGATTAGGGCTTTAGATATACTTTTGTCTATAGGGACTGTAATTTCTGTTTGATGTTGCTATTGTAAATGTTTTCCATTGGGATTATGAATCAAAAGGGATATTGAATAGAGTCAAATGCTGACATTGTGTTCATTGTTGTTTTTGCCAATTTTGATGGGAAAAAGAAAATTTTACTAATCTTCATTCTTATTATGCTAAAACCTTCTAACCCATATATTTGTTATAAAATTAATAGGAAATAAGCAAAACAAGTAATTTTTTTAATTGATCCAATTTCCCGTTAATTTGTTTTTATACTAATTAGACAAAAACAATAGATAAAAATAGTAGTCACGGCTGTTTCTATTCTATCAGGGATGAAGAATGATGTGTAATTTATGAAAAGATTAAATTATACTCCGATATAAGCTTCAGAATTGACAAAATTGATTAGTCAGATGTTGAACGGTGATAAACTATGATCCAATTTCTATGATTTACGACCCTACATTACTTACATCATTAACAATTATTAACATCCGTAATGATTAATTTTCCCATAATACAAATAGAAGCGCAGTTACAGCGTTGTAATCAATGGATTTCTGATTCAGGTTGTATTTTACCTACGTTTTATATATATATCGAACGGGCAGTAAAATTTCTTTTTTCATTCTCGATATTATCAACTCGCAACCATCATAATTTCCAGTGTTCCAATGTTTGTTAGAATCCTTTAACCTGCGCCATCGAGGTGCGGTGTTGACTGTGTGAGAGAACAATCGCTTTGAAATATGTACAAACAATCATATTTTAAAAAACCTCAAAACAGATTTAAACAAATAATGTTAAGATATAATTTGTTAAAATAGAATTTTCAAGGTATAAAGGTAGACGAATTATATTTGGTAAAATTAACATTGTATCCATTATAAGAAAGAAGGATATGGATGTTTGTTCACAACGCTGGATATATCAAACAAAAATATCTGGAAAATTGGTTTTACGAGTATTTTTTGGTGATGGTTGTGAATTTACGGTCATCGGAGTCAAATGGTTTCTAGCTATTTTTCTATAGAAATATTGAATTCACATACATTTTGACGATGTTAAATATTTGTTTATAAGCGTGTGGTATTCAGCGACAGTTAGGCAATGATTATTTGGAAACCGTGAGATGTGGTCTTGTGTGAAGTGTGGAAAAACTTCATCTTCGTGGGGCCAACGTTTCAATGTTTATTGAGATCATCTTCAGGGTCTGAGATTTATAAACATTTTTTACATTATACAAGTATATGTAAGATCTGAAAAAGTGAATTTATACAAAGAGAGAAATTTTAGATTCAATTAAAGTTTTTGTACTCACTCAAAGAGTTTATTTTTTCAGTGCTTTTCTTTATCCCAGGCAACAATGGCACATCTACTCAGAAAACAAACATACTGAGACATTAGAAATGCTTTGATTGAATCTAAAAGTTCTATCATTGTATAAATTCATTTCTTCACATCTTACATGTATTTGTATAATTAATTTTTTTTCATACATCCCAGGCCCTGAAGATGATCAATAAAGATCGAAACGTTGGTACGATAAAATATGCCTGTGTAGTACTTTATTCGTTATAACCCTGGGAGAAGAGAGCGGTAAGTAGTTAATCAACTATTTGAGAAAGAATACAATTATCAAAAAATTTAGTCATCCCTTTGACATTTCATGAACACGAATGATTATATCTTCTTCGATTACATACTTGATTGACCTCATGCTAAATTCTAGAAAAATAAATTCTATCCGAAAAATGTAAGATTTAAGAAATAAATATGACAAAATGTACGTAAACCTCATTTAACTGATTCCTGAAATAGAGGATGGAACAAAAGGGAACAAATGCAGTAAGATGTGTTTTGAATTTCATATGTGCATTCGAAGCATACCTGTCGACGTGAACGTAGTCTATGCACGCACTAAAACCATTACTCTAAGGATTTCAAAAGGGAAATAAAAGCAGTCCGTTAAACTAGTGAAACCCAGCGCCATTGTTAATAAACCTGTTTTGACTAGGAGTACGTTTAGATTTCAAACTTCTTCATAGACAAAGAAAATGAAGCCGCCTATATAACGATGTTTACAGTATTCCCCGGTTTCCGCCGCCAACTTTCAAGAAGTCTAGAGATAAAGTTCTCTCAAGTTTGAACGCAACAACAATTCCTACTCGCCGCTTATTAAATGCATAGCCTAAGGTAAATGCGAACGCTAAAATCTATTCTCCGATTGTCGCCCTGAGGCCATAAAGTAAATTATTCTTGCCTCTTATTCTACTGAATGAAATTTACAATTTAACTTAATATAATACATTTTTATATAATAAAAATTGGTTTCATTTATTCGTTAACTAAGAAGGGTAACGTACGAACAATCTGGACGAGAGGCATCAAGAACATGTAGCACAGGGAAATAGTGTATATAACTTCAAATTAAATTAAATTTATCGAGATTTTCAGTGATACCATTCCTACAGGGAATATTGGTTATAATCACTCTCATATGTAAGAGCAGGTCACGTGTTGACTATTTCTTTAGATACCAAGAAGGATTAGGAAGAGATCAGATTAGATTAAGGTTAGGAGGTTAGTGTGGATATTTTTTGTTTTGTAGCGGGATCATGCAACGTTTTATAATGGGATCATTTGGGTGAGGATGAGTGATGGAGATGGAAATATGAAACAATGGATCTATGGATACTTGCTTGAGGGGATCGGGATTCGTCAGGGCTTGGAAGGCTGAACCCAATAATAATTTTATGTTGTATTGTCTGTATTGGTTTCAGTATTGAACTTTATATGAATATTTTTATTGACGATGGAAAGTTGAGATCTGTGGTTTGAAGCCATATGTGGGGATCGTCTAAACAAGATTGCGGAGGGTTCTAATGCCTTGTGTTACTTCTTGTTACCAATTTGACAAGAATGAAGATTGAAGTTGGAGTTGTCTTGTATTGTAATTTAGATTTTGTTGTTTTTTTGTTTGTGGGTAGGGTTAGATGAGTATACCCTATTGTGTATTGTGGGGGGGGGGGTTGAAGGATAAAGGGCATTTCCATGATATGGAAAGGACTATCAGCACGGTAAATTGAGTATATTAACGGACATAAGACGCTACCGTGAGTAACAACGTAGCCATCTTTATCATCATTCGCAAGATTAAAAATTACATTTATTTGATTAGATCAGCTTGATCATTTACATCTTTAATTGGTTTTCATTTAAAAGAAATTATTTTCATTGTGAAAATTTTTATCCGAATTGAACTCCGTGATGAGTTCAAGAAAAGGCAAACAAACTTCTTACTTAGCGGTATTTATTAAGCCGTGAGATAGTCATTTAAGATTTTATGTCTGTTTTCATGTCTCTTCATTTTATGTTTTACTGTGAGGTGCGTGTATTCTATAAATCTCTGTTCTAAAAAGGAAAATTTAAACTTTTGCACAAGTGAAATAATCCTATTGAATTTAATGTCTACTTCATGTGCTTAATTAAGTGACATTGTCTCACGTGATTTTATTTAAAACTTTAACCCAGTTTGTTACTTAGCGGAATATTTAAAAGAACTCTTCGATGTAGGAAAGGAGTCGGTTTGCAATTTAGGTCAACCCGTTATGCCTAATCATTTTAATTAACACTATATTTTATTAGTTGGAATTAGTGCTACTCAAATAAAACGAAAATAATCTGCTAGATATGCTACATCGTTGAAATATTCTCAGGTGAGTTCATTAATTGCAGAAAACCCAAGACAGTTTATTATTACTGTTAGAATGAACAGTTCGAACTTTCGATTTAGGGAAGAGGTCGATTTAGAATTTAGGTACGATGCGCTTAATCAATGTACGTTGTCTCAGGGGAGTGCGAATTATTACATAAATCCAACATAGTTGTTAGTTGGAAATCTCTAATAGGAAATGTGAATATTGAAAATTAATCGTTTCTAGTTTGAAATTGCTCTATATTTAATTTAGTCACTGGAATGTGTCTTTATTGAAAAAAAAATGGTCATATCGGTATTAGTTGGTAGCAACCTAATGGAAAGTTTGGACGTTTGATTGTATGGATTATTTTGGATTTTATATCAGGATATGTCTAACCATTTTGCATAGTTTCAATTGGGTATATTCATTGCAAATAGTCAATAAAATTCAAGATATTTTCTTACTTTGCGGTACCTCAATAGAAAATGTTCACCTTGTGAAGTGGTTATAGATTTTAGGGTTTATGATGTATGTAAGTGAAGGAAAATAAGAAAGAAAAGAACTAAGGAAAAAAACACTTTACTACTTAAGAAAGTCCAAATTTTGAAATTGAAAGGTGTTTATTATATAGAAGCTTCAAATTTGCTTTATTAAAAAAATAGTTTTCAATGTTTGTTGGCAAGAAGTACAGAATCATCGTACCATTTTCTTCAACCATTTAACAATTTATAAATTGAACATAGATATTTTCACCCATTGCAACCAACCCTGAGAAATTCGAATCTGAAACCTGGAAAGGGAATTTTGTTTCGACGTCAGGCCATGAAACGCCCAGATCTAGCACGACTGATTACTCTCTTTGTTAGGAAACATCACGACGTGACAATAAAAATTCCGATCATGAAATCTTATTCACCCAGTTCGGGTCCCGTGTGAATTTATTTTCAACAAATCACCAAATAAGGCTGATTGCACTGGTGCTAAAGTGCGTTTTTATATTTACAATAAGAAACCGCGTACGCCGTGATGATAACGAATTTGATATCCAACAACATACAGAAACATGCCATTCCATAATAGAAAAAAAAATTGAATGGCGAGAGTTTTTAAAAATATTTTGAAGTTAGCAAACTGTATTTTTTAATTTTTTTTTTCAAACCTATAGTTTCATTTTATAAACTTTAATATGTAATTTTAAATTTTATTTTTATTAGAAATTCACCGGTTTAGAAAAACAAATTTTTCAATAAATTTAAATACAAATCTTTATATCGAGAGTACAGAGATATTCCACACTCCCTCATAATTTAACTGCATGCCATTAATATAATTTAAAATAAATTACCAGTTAAAAATTAATAATATTTTATACACATAAAGTTCCGCTATCGAGATCACTTTATTCAGCCTCATGAATAATAATGATAATTTAATTATTCATGTTCGTTCTTTCATTAATAAATTTAATTTTAACTTTTTTAATTGGAAGTCTGACTGATTTACTTGTGAGTGATTTCATTGTTCAGTCGTGATTACTTTTTTAAACTTTCGCAAATCAACTAAATCTAATTAAAAAAATTGTCATTTAATTAAAAATAGTACAAAAATTAGGAACTAAATAGACTTTTACATTTTAACTATTTTATTTTAAAATTTCAAATTTATTTTAATCTTTTTTCCAGTACTTTGGATAAAACGAAAAATGAATGTGAGTATTTTATTTTGTTTTTGTGAATGTTGTACGATAAGCTATGCACACCAATACAGGATGTCCCTTGAACAAACATCAGTACTTCAGATAGTTTTTCTCCATGTCAAATGTAACTAAAAAATTTTATTTTACAAAGCCTGATTCTCACTTAGATTCCATTGCGATTCATTTTTCATGTTACTTCAAAAAAAACAAAAAACTTTAACAACTTTATTTCATATACCTCTGTATCTAATAAAATGTTAATCCCAATGTAAATTTGATTACACCAATGGAGAGAACACCAATGCAAACCGAGCAGAAAGTAGGGAAGTAAAGTATGTCAGGAAATGATGTCAGACTTGCGTTATACAAAAATTCACTAATTTCGTGGTCCGCTTGACCAATTAATATATTACGAATTAATTAAGGTTTTTAGTTGAGATAAAAAAGTCAATGGCACGAGCGGGATACAACGTTATACAAAAAGCTGGACATTTTGAACATTTAATTTAATTATAAGAAGCTTCTTGTTTTATCTTATCTTTAATTTTATACCAACAACGTTTTGTTCTCTTTATATAAAACTTTCATTAATAAAAAAAATTAAGAAAATTCAAAAGGTGAGGTTGAGATGGGAAGTTAGTATCTGAGTGGATCGAAGTTAGTTCACGTGGTAGAGCAGCGAAGAATTTAGCCGACGGTCGTGGGTTCGAATCCCGCTTGTGACACTGACTTTTTTTTATCACAAACAATACCTGAAATACAGATTAATTAATTTAAAGATATTATTTGATCATCGGACCACGAAACTTAGTGAATTCATTGACTGAATTTTAAAACGTTTACAGCCAAAAATTCAAAATTTTAGGAAGAAACGATAATTTTACAGTGGAGATGGAGTGAAAAATTAATTATATATATTTGCAGCTAATAATAGGAGTAACCCTAGTCGGAACCAAGAAAGTTGACTTAAACTTTAGATATGAATATTATGTTCACGTAAAAGTTCATGTTGTGATTTTTTTCATGAAGTTTTGTAATGCTCTTTCTATTGGAGTATAAAATTATAGAACGGTTAATATTTTAAGATATACATGGGAGCATAGATATAGGCTATAGTTGTTAAAAGTTGAAGTACACGGAAGAGTAAAATATCTTTAAAGCGTAACTTACAATCTGATTTTGGACAATATATACTTTGTGGTCCAGTTTGACATGAAGGATGATTAATCTTCTGTTGACAAAACGGGCTGTATAGTAAAGAAATAAGACCGTAATTACAAGAAATAAATTGTTTTGTTTGATTATCGTATCCACTCTCTATGTTTGTTTATTTGCAATCAATTCAATAATCGGTTAAGTGTTTTATAGTTATGAAATTTCTCGTTATAAAAATTTCCTATTTGTAAAAATAAGAGGTAGAAAGAAAAACCAATTACGCTCGTTTAATAGAGGATTCTGTGTAATAGATTTAGAAAGAAGCTAATTTATTCCATTCCCTAATATATTTTTACGACCTTACTTATACAAAAAAATTCAAATTAGTTTCATTACTTAGTTCTACAGAGCCAATTTTACGGGCTGTTAGTGGTTAATTGATCCGTGGATCGGTGAATATCCGCCAATGGGCCGGAAACCTGAAGCGGAACGGCAAGGTAATAACAACCGGAAACCAGGGGGACGAGGACTCGGTGAAACGTGGATCGATTATGAGTTAATCGGCGATTGCTTTTTATCGATTAATGGCATTTGGATTGAGCCGGCGGCAAGGGCAGGAAAGCCACGAAACAGCATTGCCTTTAAAGTAATTATAGGGCTCGGCTTTGGGCTATTCTTCATCCGGCCTACCTCCTAAATAAACACAGATAACCGGCGTGTAATATTAAATTTCCAGATAAGGGCCGTCCATTGAACCATCTTTCATCGCCGTGATTAATACGTGGCAGGTGGGATGCAGTCGGCTATCGTCTTGTTAATAATTTGTTAATTCATATTAAGAACAATGAACATTCAAATCAGATGGTTAAAATAACATAAACGACTTTGGAAACTTCAAAAGAAAATTGAAGTCGCTCTTAAGACTATACATAAAGCATAAGACTAAGAGCTACGGGCTGAAAAAGGCAAAAAATGAGTGAAATTTCGAGAGGTAGGTTGAGATGGGAATTTGGTGTCCGAAGTCACGATAGCCCAAGTGGTAAGGGAGCGGCGTATTTAGCCGAAGGTCGTAGGTTCGAATCCCACTCATGACGCGAACTTTTTCCTTTCAACCAAAACCGTATATAAAAAAGATGAATTATACAATTAATCTATAGCATACAAATAATTTATAAATTGTGAGTTTGATACAAATAAACGTTTCAACAATCTAAATAGATTATGCAGCCAATTTCGCTTCTTAATAGCCCCTACAAAATTATAACAGGGTTTATATTACTTCGGCCTAAATGATAAATTAAAATTGCATCTTTCGTACGTTCGAATCCCGCTCGTGACGAGATCTTTTTCATTTCAACCAATACCTTACATAAAACTAAGAATAATGTTCATTTATTATAATAAAAATTTAATTTAAAAATATTAAAAGGATAAAAATCCTTTAACAAAGTATTCACAGACATTCACATCTGCGTACAGAAAAATATAACATACTCATGTACTATGTTTGTACTACTCAAGTCGTTCATTTAACTTAACCCACCGTCACAACTTAGTAACAAAGAAAATAGTAGTAAAATATATTTGTAGTATCCGCTGTCTTGTGGTTTTCCTCCTCCTGCTGTTTGCCCCGGCTCTTCGCCAAAGTGGCCGTTCATTCAGTGGAACGTCCGCCGAGCATTTTATCTGTAACATATAGCATTATCGGTTAGTTGTAAATAGCTGTTGTTGTTCCTCTTGAAGAATGAAAGAAAAAAAACGAATTTGGGGAACAGGTTCTGTTTGTGAAATTACATATTTAAAATATATTAAAATATAAAATTATATCAAAAATATTAAATTGTATGCTTTTATCGTTTATCGTTGTTTTATTATGGCTTGCATATTAATTTTGTTCGTAGATCATTTGATCGTTGCTTCTTATTCACCGTCATCCCTAGATTTTCTCAATACTACCATCAAGATGAAATTTTCTGTATTAAAATTTCTCACTCTGGCTGATGTGAAAAAAACGTATTATTTTTAAGACCTGGTTCGATTGTTATAATGAAATTCTGACCCTGAGGTTCTGGGCGTGAATAGTAATGTGCGATATCAGTGAGTGTGTGAGTAAAGTATCGAATATTTTCTTTCGATACCGAGTAATTTTGGCATCAAATATTTTCATTCGAGTACAAGTACTGTATCGAATACTTTTTGCAGTATCGAGAAATATACTTTTGGAAATAGATGTGTAGAAAAATAGATGTTTTATCAGGTGTTCAAGTAATACGAAATTGTTATTTACGTTGTTATTGTTATTTTAAGTTAATATATTTTTAATTGGTGGTTGGTAACTCTGTTGATTATCCTGGTAACTCAAAAGTCTTTCCCACGTCGCACCTCGCAATTTCAATTTTTTATAATAATTCCCTAAAATGTATTCGCCTTCATATCGTGAGGTGATTTTATTAACAAAACTGAATCGTTGGCAGCTTGTAAACTCAGAAGAATACAGTGGCAATAAGTCATATCATTTGAAAACCAGACACCCGTTGAACAATTTTCTCAAAACTCGATAACGATAAAATTGAAATATCAATTATGTTGAAACGTGTTGGCAGATTTTCTTTGTTCTTACCTACGTACGTTGTATGTACAATACTTAAAAATAAAAAACAAACTGCAATTTCTTGATTGTTTTAACGCATGAGCTGTGACCAAAGTCCACAATGGTAAGTTGATTGTTATGCATAGTCGAAAAAGTACTTATATGAGTAAGTACCCGTTCGTATCGAATAATTAATCTGTCGATACTTGTGTATTATCCAATATTCCTTTCGATACCAGTATAATTACTGATATCAAATATTTTCGGGTATCGCACGTGGAGGCGTCAAGCGGTAGCAGCATACACAGCGTAAACCACGCGGTATTTGGTTCGATTCCCATCATCAACACTTGAATTTCTACGCCCTCCCTACAAACAAAATATTGTACATTCATTATTTATTAGTATTAAGGCTTAAAGCAAAAATATAAGTTCATTAATAATTAATTAATTATTTCCTGGATGAATATTGAAACAGACATCCTGGAAATACACTTTGCGTGAAATTGATAATGGGGTTCATTTGGTTTTTAAATTATTACGTTCCTTTTCCAATTGACTTTTATATTCGTTAAATGATACGGATTTCTGTAAATAAATAAACATTTTATTTAAAAATTTATATAATTATACAAATAAAGAAATCGGAACAGGTTAAAAAATCTCGAAAACTGTCTAAATTAGCTGGTTTGGTCTGTTAAACGAGGTTCATTTCTGGACCTTCAGTGTTGATTTTTGCCTTATGGAGTCGAATATTAGCAAAAGTGCATGTTTCGGTGGTACATGAACTATAGTTTTTTAGCGGAAAGGAAGAGTGAAAAAAGGCCGGGGACCATGGTAGGAATTGACCACGCGAACGCAGGGTCAACGATCTTGAAGAAATATTTTTCTATTTTTGGTTCTATATGTGGTTAATATTACTGTATATTCGGAAGAACATAAAAGTATTAACTGGCCAGACCCAACCATACCGGGCGGACCAAACATGCCTGTCTGTCTATGTCTCTCTCTGGAAACACTAGACAAGTGGCTTGCTAAGACCTTCACTTGCAATCGGTGCTACTGAGGGCCTGGAGTTCCGAACAGCTTGACGCTAAATTTCGTGAGATGTTATTCAATAAGAGTACTGCTTAAAACTTTCACAGACAACTACATACGCAACATCACCTGTGCTTTCGTACGTCCCAACATAGCTGACTATTCTTATTTTTTCTGTTCACATAGCAAGGTATCTGTTGTTCTGAATACGAAAAATTGTATATAGCTTTGGAAAGGAGCATTGGTTCTTTCTGTACTTGAGGTATTGATCCTTTTTGAACTTTACAAAAGCGAGAATAATCGATTGTGGGATATTCCTGATGATACAAGTGTTTTTGGGCGGTACAGATAACCAGAACTTATTTTTGTGAGCAGACCCACATGAAAATATTAATAATGAAAAGGCGTAATTTTAAGCTCTTTAGAATACGTTTCCGATCATCAGCTCATGAACAAGTACTGATTTGAATATGTTAAAACTTGACATATGCAAATACAAGAGGCGATATTATAAATAATATAGCTATTTTGACATGCAACATTGAAACCTTTTTTTCAGCGGCACATGTTCACACCGTCGGGCTCTGAAGTAAGAAATAAAGTATTCATTCAATAACAGATGATTTGGTGTTTTGCATAATAAACAAGGAGTTTAAACCCGTTTCTCTACCACACTTCACTACTTGTTTTGCGCTTGTTTATAGAATGGCATAAATAGGTTTCTCCATTTCAAACTAGTTCATAAATGTTGCAATTATCGAATGAAATAAATCAATAAAATGTGTACTCAAATAGGTATTTCTTTCTATTTAATTCTTTTTATTTCTCCTACTGTAACTGAAGAATAATATGAAATAATAAGAAAAATAGTAATGAAAGAATAACAAATACTTCCTATTGAAATGCTAATAATTTATTTAGTAGTTTGGAAATAAATCTTTCAACGATTTTCTTCTAAATATCTTTTATCTAATGAAAAATAATACGATATTTTAAAATTGTTTATTTTAGTTCTTTTTCTTTTTATATTTGAAAATTTCTGTTTTATATTCTTTACTATTTGAAGGTGATTATAAAAATTAAAATCTTTCTGAGAACATGTATAATTTTCCAGTCAACGATTTCTAAAAACAGTTGTAATTTTACATTCTATTTAATAATAATAATAATAATAATAATAATAATAGGGGATTGAGGATTTTTGTGTTAAGCCTGTTAACTCTGTTAGGACTTGTTAGATCGAGAAAAATTATGGAGTAGACTGTAACAATCGGCTAGTTAACACTGCTCAATCTAACAGGCCATGGCCCGAGTGACATGTTGAGCAAAGAGTTAGCGCTAGTAAGTGGAGGGAAAGTTTAGGGTGAAAAGTGAAGAAGCTTGTTCGGATAAGATCTTTCACGAAAGAATTTTAAGATCATTATGGATCGTTTGATTGGTGATATAGAAAGGAGCATTGAGGATACGGCGGAGAACTTTAGATTGAAAAGGCTGAATTCGTTGGATATTGGATGATTTGGCCGAGCCCCACAGCTCGATTCCGTAGGCCCAAATAGGTTTGATGAGTGTGTTGTTTTGAGTTTGGTCCAAGTACCTACTTTAAATCGCGCCGTTCCAAGTACGTCCTACTTTTAAGTAAAGCCGAAGGTAGCGAACTTGGTTCGGTGGTGGTATTTTGTTGGTAAGCTGCACTGGCGGACAGGTTGACGTCCGAGCGTAAACGTAACTTGTTGGCTTTTTTGTTCGTTTAAGCTGATCCACCAAAGATTGCACCAGTTGGTAATAAGGTTCAGATGTTGTTGGAGTGCTTTTGTTGGTAGGATAAGATTGCGGTGTCGTCCTCGTAGGTTGTGATTTGTGTGTTTGGATGTGTGGATATGTCAGCAGTGTAAATTGTGGAGAAGACTGGACCTAGGATACTTTCTTGTGGAACGCCAGCTTTGATTGATGTGATAGCTGAAAAATTGGTGCTGATTCTTACTTCAAACCATGGATATGAGAGGAAGGATTTCACGATAAGATAGTAGGAATGAGCGAGGATAAATCTGGATAAAACTGATGGAGGAGATCGGGTTGCCATACTCGGTCAAATGCTTCCGTAACGTCCACAAATACAGCTGAGTAGTATATCTTGAAAAAAAGACACACAGACAACAACAAGCCTTGCCAGCTTTATTTTTGGTTCTACCAATCGACACGCTCAGCATTGCTAAGAAATTAAAGTTTAATATGCTAAGAAAAAAGGGGGCATTCACGACCTTACTGGACATTTCTCTATTCGATTTAACACGAGTTAACATCTTACAAAAATCGTGAATAACCCTGATAAGAAGAATCGTTTACGTTTTAAAAGAACTCCCGAGTTCCAGATCCTCCTTGAACTTATGCTACATCTAGGAACACCCCCAAACAATGCTCTTTATTTTTTCTGAGGAGGATGTGGTGTTCAGTCATGTTATGAATGATGATTGAATTTTAGTGGGTTTGCCTGCAGTACTTACTACCCATTTTTTTCTTGAAAAGAAATCACAAATAATAAAAATACAAAATCCACTAATCTCGTGGTCCGCTTCACCAATATTACAATTAATTAAGGTTTTTAGTTGAGATAAAAATAGCAAAAAGGAGGGAAAATTCAAAAGTTTGGGTTGAGATGGGAAGTTAGAGTCCGAGTGGATCGAGGTATAACTAGATATAGCTCAAGTGGTAGAGGAGTGGCGTATCTAGCCAAAGATCGTGAGTTCAAATCCTGCTCGTTCCATTGACTTTTTTTACCTCAACTACAAACCTTAATTAATTGTACAATAATAAAAACAGTAAGTTTAGTTTCATTCTGCAATTTGGCATGCGTTATTTTCATTTTTTAAGGAAAACGACCATTTAGTTGGAAAATATAAATCCAACGTATTGACAAAGATTCAAACTAACTACTCTATTCTTCCTCGTCGTGGAAGTAAAAACAGCACGCGATTTATCAATTTGAATACAGTCATGGAAATGTGATTTTCGCGGTCGGATTGAATTAAGATTATCACATGAAAAGATGAAGAGACCGAGGGTATGAAGAAGACGTTCCGTTGACTGACAGGAGATTTCTGCGTGCTAAATGTTCTGGAAGGAGATAAATATGAACGATGTCGCTGCCGGAGAGAGGAATCGCCCTTTTATTTCACCCTTCTTCGCACCCTTTTTGAGCTTTAATTTAAACTCGAAGGTTTGAGACGAATAAAAGTGTCCTTTTTAAGCGGCGGTGACATTTTCGGAAATAAATTACAATGTAGCAGGCTTGCACCCTCCGCGAAAGTTGCACGTTACGGCGTTTTGGCATAATTATTTCGAGGTGTCATCACTCCTGGTATTATAATTTATTCTAGCCACATCGCATAAATCTTGGTGGGGGATTATAGATTTATGTAATTAGAAACTTGTGTAACTCTCCTTGTTACCTCTCTGGATGGAAGTTGTATTTTTTAATAGATATATTTCATTAAATGAGACCCTGGCCCTGAGAAGCATTAATATGAAAATATTTAATCTGTCTCATAAATCACTGAACCTATGCCCGCCGAGTCCTATTCATCAGGGGAACAGAATTAAATAACAAGCTAAAGAACAGGGATCTTTTCGCGTTTTTACTCAGCTGCAACGGAATATCTGCCTGCAACATACACTTAATCTAGTCCATACAAACGATACTAAAAAATAAAATGTACATTTAAAAACAAACAGGTTCGTTGAAAAAAAAAAAAAAAAAAAACACAAATTTGGCATGTAATGCAAATCAACTTTTAAAATTTCATAGAATGACAGTTTCTAAAATCTTTTTGGTTATTTGCATTTAAATAGCAATACGAATACGTTTTTTATGGAAAAAATTAAGAATATCCTGTTCAAATGAACATGATTTTTTCATATTTTCCTAAATCCAATTAATATCAAAATACAAAACGAAACATTTTAACATCACTGTTTTAATTCTATTAATATTTTCATTTGGTCAATTAAATAATATCTTTGATCAAAAAGATAATGTTATAAAAACTCTTAATAAACATTAATCTTGAAGTGATTAATATCGTCTTTTATAACAGATTTAAAAGGAATAGCGAAATGTTCGGTTTGGTTGAATTTTTTTTTAAACTGTGAAATTTCGTTTTGAGATGGTGTGTGGTGGGCCTGTACTTAGTTCGTTGCTAATTATTCTGATCATCTTAGCTTTGCTGGTTTTGTGAACTAATTAGTTAGCAGAGTTTTAGTTTAATCAAAACTCACCAAACGTTGACGATATGTCGCAAGATAGTCTGGTAGATCGAAACATCGATTTCAGGCAAACTACAATCAACAATTGCTGATCATAAAGGCCGTTTTTATGTAATAAATGAATCAAAGTAGTGTGAAGAATGAGATGTAGTATGACAATTTACTGTTATTTTTATTGTGCACATCACTATTTAAGTACATTTCTTTAGTACGATATTATTTTTGCATTTTTGCATACTATGTTGAAAGTAGATCAATCTTTGGTGGTGGAGCTATTTAAAATTCTTATGTTGATGAATCATTATATACTGAATACATGAAAAAGAAGGATGGTTAACTTGTTCTGTAGGAAGTCAAGTTTATGTGGTAGATAAAGAGAAGATGTAAATTCTGCGGAATTTGCTGTACTGCATTTTTTGGCGGCTTTTACATCTTTTTTCTATTCTTGTAGTGCATCAGTAAGGGAATGATATAATATTTTTTATTTTTACGTTATTGGCAAGCAATTATTTTTATACTATATGTCTTATATACTTTCGGTTGAATTACACTTCAATACAATTCTAGGAAATCAGTTAAACTCGTTCGATAAACGGTCGACATATTTGGCACTGTTCAAACAAATTTGGCAGTAAGGGGGCGATAGATGGTTTTCAGATTCTCAAATTAAAAGAGGTTAAACTGCAAAACACTAGGCTTTAAGGTTAATCGTGGATGCACCTTTGTTCATCAGGAATAGTCAGTCAATATTTAAACATTTTATTTTTCCGACGAAAGTCCGCCCAGACCTGCCTACCTGTTATCTTACCAAACACATCTCAAATATTTCCAACCTAATTATGCGAACCTGGCAAGATTTGGAAAGAAACAAAAGAACGGAACATATCAGAAAACTAAAAAGAGACACAGACTCCTAACAGGATTCAGGTGAGCACTGCGGACGAATAGGTATTTGAGAAGGAATGATGTCAACCAACGTTACGTGCAGAAAGGTGTTAAATGGCAAAAAGGAGTGAAAATTCAAAAGGTGGGGTTGAGATGGGAAGTTGGTGTCCGAATGGATCGAGCTCACGAAAGCTCAAGTCGTACAGCAGCGGAGTATCTGGCGGAAGATCGTGGGTTCGTATCCCGCTCGAGCCATTGACTTTTTTTATCTCAACTAAAAACCTTAATTAATTGGCAGTTACGTGCAGATTTTGCATTGAGCCAGAAGAGACCCCAGACTATTAACAATTTATGTTTCTATTTATGGGTATACTTCCGGATAGTTTCTATTTATTGTATTCTACGTATCTTCCCTGTGTTTGTCTGTCAAGCGTGTATATACAGCCATTTTCAGTGTTGAGATTTGATGTCAAAAGAACTCTGCTGATTAATTAACCATCAAAACCAGCAAGACTAAAACGATTAGCATAAGTGGACTTTATCCAAATGCAGGTTCATCCTGCACCACGTCAAGTAGATATTTCACAACTTAACAAAAAATTTTGTTTCTAATATTCAACTAAAACCGGATAATTTTGATTCCCCATATAATCTGTATCAGTCCTGCTAGTCGTTTCAAGCTGTTTATCAATATTATAGTACATAGGCGGAATCGGATTGGGCTGAAGCATGTCATTTGGAATATAATCGGATGAAGAGGAAGTAGATTTGTCTGCCAATCGTACTTTATATGTTAAAATTAAAACAACTTGTTCATATAGATTGCCGAAATTAATTTAAGATAAATGTTGTTTGAGAAATTGAAATACAAACCAATAACGTTTATGAACTGTAAGTTTTAAACATGAAAATTACTATAAACTTGAACTTTATAATGAATATAATAATTACTGATTACTGTATTACATAATCTCAAATCTGCTCATGCATGTACATCCACACACGCGTGAACAGAGCTTTTGTCATTTTACGACGAATTAGAGGACCTCGACAATGACTCACCATCGTGTTGTCATTCCAGGGTTGACCTAGGTCATCTATCCGGCTAATTTCGGCTATGTATTAAATATTTTATTGTTCCTCTATCCGAAATGGTGGAAGAGGTTTAGGTTAAAAAAGAAATATTCGACTTAACACATTAAGGCGTGTAGCTCTCATCTTGCCCAACGTCATCGGAACTTGACTATGGCAGGGTTTTAATGCTCCTTGCACAAATGTCTATTTGGTAGGACAAAGACAACGTTCTTTCATAAATCCTATTCCAAGTTCACCTCTAATGGCATACTAATCCTTTGAAATTTTCGAACGTCCGAGAATTTCGTACTGTCATGTTTGTTGTGGACTCCTCGGCAATAATTAATGAAGATGATTTCTACGAAAATAATTTAAATGGAGGACAGTTCCTCAAATTTTTGAGGGAGGTTTTACCAACGCTATTAGATTATGCTCCTCGGGAACAACGACAAATAATGGTTCTTCAGCTAGCTGGATGCCCCGCACGCAATTCTTTGCAGGTTAGTTAGTTAGTTGAATCATCACCTCCGGGATGGGTGGATAAAATCTCATGGCTCGAACTGTTGGCCTCCTCGGTTACCAGAGTTAACTCCATTTGGCTTTTTTCCGTGTTGCCGTTTAAAAAACATTGCCTACGCCAATCATAACCTAGCAAGCCTCATTTCAAGAATTGCGGCAAAGGTCAGAAAATGCTTGTCAATCCATCACTCCTGACTTTATCGCTCAGAGCATTGGAAAGATGGATTAAAAAAAGAAAAATCTTTGCTTTTTTACGCAAGGCAGGCAGTTCGAACATGCAATGCGATTAATAAATAGCAAACAAATAAAGGCAAGTAATGTGTACATTAGTGAAGAATCAAATTATTTGAATTAACAATGAAACAAAATAAATGCGTTTTTAAAACATTTCAGCATAACTTTGACGTTTTTGACCAATTTACAATCAGATTGCACCATTGTTCTCAACGTGAAAAATCGTTTAATATCATGCGTCGGGATGTGTAGGGTCGGACTAGAAATTTTTAAGTTGAATTGTGCCTGAGATACCTTGTACAATTTTTCTCCAAAATAGTCATTTGAAAATAGACTAAAAATGTTAAACACGTTTTATATTGCCATAGGTTAAGAGAAATTTAGCAGGGCTATCGATAAACGACACCCTGTATATGGATCCAAGGAATGGCACCGTTAGGTGTGACACATCATGCAACCTTTCTCTAATTTTATGCTCACTTTGTGATGAGAAGAGCATAGCAAAATGATATTATGTGAAGCGTTTTAAATTTCATTTATATGACTAGAAAACAAATTTATGTCAGTATTTAACGTGTAGAGATCAATGACCGTTAATAGATAACTATTCAGATATCGTGAAATGGGGTCCGGTATAATCCTGAAAGAATAAACTGGCCGAATGATTACCAACACACCCTTTGTCGCAGCTCTTTTCACCTCAAAGAAGCCGACGACTTATACAAAATAGTCTCCTCTATACCGACTTCCTTCCCCACCCCTTCAAAATCCAACATATATAAACGTTAAACAACAAAATCTCACTGGCACTCTCAACCCGACCGCAAGAATGGCACAATTACACAGAAGACAAACACTTTGAGTGAGTAGAAATGCTTTTATGGAATATAGAATATATTTTGCATTGTATAAATTCACTTTTCCAAATTCTATATGTATTTTCTAAATGTAAACTATGTTTGTAAATCCCGGGCCCTGAAGATGATCTCAATAAAAGATCGAAACGTCGGCACGATAAAGAAAATGTTTTTCTTATATCTACATCACACCAGACCGCATGTCATGATATCTGAATAATTAGTATTTAATAATAATCAGTATAGTCAGTATTTAACGTTTGAAAAATTAATATATTTTCTCTAATATGCTCCAAAATTTAGGTTAATATTTTCTGTAATTTTTATTTGCCTTTCTTATTGACAGTACGATTCGACATAATATTTTTTTCTAATTCCCGTGATTGTTAAAAACAGAAGTATTGTAGAGATTCCGTGTTATTTTTAAGAAAGAGATTTTTTCCCCTTAATGTGTTAAAATAAGAATATTTTATGAATAGAATTCTCCCTTCGCTCTATATCCCACAGGTGAGTTACTGATCCTTATTTGTCCGGATCCCGGGCTGAGTTTTATGAATGGAGTCAAGATTTATTTCTGAGCGGGCAGCGGGTCATTTATCAGGATTTAAAGGGTCGGGATTCCGGTGAGTCGGCGGAGGTGGCACAAACCGCGGAAACCCGGTAATCACTTAGTCATCCGCACTCGATAAAAATTACCCGGTAATAAAACGGCCATTTACAATATGTCAAAACAAAATGACAGATCAAAATAAATATTTAAAACATTCATTTGCAATTGTGCGACATAAGGCACAACATCGACGTTTTTTCAGCAATGTGCGAATTCTATTAATGATACAGTTTTATTAGTTTAAAAATAAATAACTACTATCAAAATTTCACATCCTATCATCTTGAAAACTGTTATCGTTTCAAAAGATGCGTTATTAAAGAAATAAGTCAGATGGGAAAATTCTTGAGTCCTGCTGATTAATTATTGTAACCTCCGTAAAATTATTATATACAATATTCATAGCCAGTTATAAAAATACAAATGAAAAAATTTTCATGTAAAAAATAAATTTTTGTTTTTACTTCATGCCCAAAACGTGTGCCGTGCTGCTCTTGGATTACGCTGTTCCATTAAATGTTGTTTGGATTTCTAAAATGATTTTGTAATTCTTTTTTGGATGGTCTGCGAGTGGTTAAACCATGTTGAAATGATCGACACTGATATCTGATATGGTTTGTTGATGGTTTTGGTTACAAGATAAACTAATGTTGAATCGATGAACACTGATAGGTTTTCTGGGTCCGTCTGATATCGCTGATTGTGGTTGGTTTGCGAAAGAAAAGATTTGATCTATCGACGCTGATCTCTTTGAAGGGTACTGGTACATACTCGTAGACAAAATCTCGCGACAGTCTACAGGCAAATCAACGGTATTGTTTGTAGTCTATTGCGGGACAAATCCACCATGATCTAGAGCCTTTGTCACGGGTCTATATCTGCAACTGTACCAAACGTTTTTGGTTATTCTACACTCCAAAATATTAGACACCCATCCGCCATTTCTTGTGAATTGGCCCTGTTTCAACAAAAAAAATTTGAAAAGTTGAAATTGTCTATTTTTTAATATTTTTATTTCGCCGTTCAACTCGCTCAATTCGACTACGTCAATACATCATGTACAGCACTTTATTATGTAGATTGCAATAAAAATATAGAAAAACTGTCAAAATGAAGTAATAAGGAAAAATTTTTAAAAACAAATATTTTTCATTTAACTAGCCCATAATTTTTTTCGTGAAATTAATATAATATTTCGTTTTAACACCTCTAAAGACTCGTAAGCATAACTTTCTGCTCCAATTTTATATATTGATTTATTGACCCCTAATT
Source organism: Cimex hemipterus (assembly GCA_039619505.1). Lineage (NCBI taxonomy): Eukaryota > Metazoa > Arthropoda > Insecta > Hemiptera > Cimicidae > Cimex > Cimex hemipterus. The sequence goes on along the minus strand of CM077105.1, from coordinate 30,101,915 downwards.
TCTTTTCGATTTTTAAAAAGTCGTTTGTCAAAATATTTCAATTTAACGGCTCCCATTCAAATACAGCTAAAAGGATTTTAACGTCAAACATACTAATTCAAGTTAGAAGAACGTACCTTTTTAATGACGTACGTATCATTAAAATATATCAAAGATTATTCTAAGAACACGCACAAAAAAGGAAGAAAAACTTTGTCAAAAATTGAAATTTTTTTTCAATTTTAGTCCAGTTTCAATGTATGATACCGTTATAAAACGCATGACAATTTCTTCAAAATGAATTATCAATCATGAAAATTGGTTTACTAGGTTGTGAGAAAAATGATGTTAGATGTTGCACTAGGAATGCTCATCACCCAGAAGGACGTAAAATACCAGTCAAAAAATTAATTTACACCGATTTTCACAAAAGTTGGTTTATACGGATTTTTACATTATAATAAAATCACTATATAATAATAAGGTCAATTCCAAGCTTGGACGATTTTCCGTACTTCTTTTCTTAAAGAATGTGTGTCAAAATTTGCAAAAAAAGCAATATTTTGTTCATTTATCTTTTTAAATCATACCAAACTAGAATATTCTGCGTCGTAGAACGATTATGTTTTTATGTTAACCGACAATGAAATTAATACACCCAAAATAATATTTTTGTAATCTATAAATAACAATTACAGCATAACAAATAACAATCTATAAATTAATGTTCATTTAATTAAATAGTAATTTTTATTAATAGTTTTTTTGTATAAATTTAATATTAATTTTATATTATGCATAAGTATATTTATAATTTTTATTAATATTTTAATTTCATACTATTATAATATTTTAGTATACAATTTCTTCTCAATGAAGGAAGTCAGTCAGTATCAAACGTGCATCTTTTTCTAACTACATGGGATAAATAATATTTTTCAATTTCTTTTTCTATAAAATATGGTAGTTCTCTGAGTGAATGTAATAGAAATATGCTTTCTAGGATGTCCAAAGTAGAATTGTTGTTGGAAAAGTTTAAATAATTTAAATTCAAAATCAAAAATTAAAAAAATATATGGAGTGCAACTTTTGGGTTTATTTTATTTTTACTTTTAAGTTAAAACTAAAAATTTAATAACATATAAAATGTATTTTATTTTCAATAATTGGTATGAAGTCTAATCGCCAATATTTTGATGACCAGCAAAAAACATGAATTTTGTTCGGCCTAGATCCGAGATGTAATGAGTTTAAGTGACCTTTAAAAAAAACACCTTAGGATGTTGTACCACCAAGGTTTGGTATTTACCTCGATCTATTTTAGAATTGCTTATTTTTTTTCCATAAGAGTTTTAATTTTACAGAAGACTTCTAGTCGCAAAGGTCTTCCTGAAGATACCTGATAGAAGACCCTGGATGTTCTATCGCCATCTTAATTACCCTACTGTCTTGTGACCCAGACAAGAGACAGTTTTTGTACTTCACTCAAGGCACTCACATAATCCTATACTGTAATGATCTTACTTCAGGTGAAGCGAATGTTTTGAAAACATCCAACACTGAAATTCGGCATTAAAAAGGCTGAAATTTGTATGACAGTCCAAAACAGAGAATTAATATCCAAATTGTTTGATAAGATGAAATGATCGTTTTGAAGATAGGACTCTGCGTTGTGCAAAGAGGAGACTCATCGCAAATACATTGAGAGGAGGAGAAAAGCCGGAATCTTGGGAGAAGAGAAGTGTACCGGCAGAAGGTTATATTAAATTTTAATTTTTATGCCTTAGTTAGAAATTTAAGGCATTGTATTTTTTATTACACAAGATTTAGCTCGATAAAATTAGCACTCAATCATTCAATTTAATCGGATTCGACTGGAATGCATCATTGTCTGGAATTTTATATTTTGTAAATATTTATTGTAAATAGTTGATTGTTACGTATAGTTGTCGATAAACATTTTCGAATCGAAGCCAAACGTAATGGCCCGTTGTGTTCCAACTTTTTCGAAATATGAACACAAGAGTATACGGATCGGAGCGTATGATATATCGCGAGTTGACAAATCTGAGGCGCTATTTGTCGACGTGAGTTATACCACGGACAGCTGCCCGGGACAAATCCCCGGTCGTATTTTAATGACTTGACGAGGAGGCTGTTATTTTCCTATCGTTTTGTACCACTTGGACGGCAAACTGTGAACTAATCACCTCAAAACACGACATCGGTGTACGGTGAATTTTCCTAAGGCCTTTTTTGTATTATATTGAAATGTATGTTTGTCATTATTTTCACTCGTGTGTTTATGTACTAGTCGTTTATATAGATCTCCCTTTAAGTGATTGTAAAAGGAAATTGATCTCATATGGCAGTTTGTGATTTGCCTTCACACCAGAAATTCATGTAGAAAAGGTAAACTACTTGGGTCCGAGGTTTTCTTGGATTATGCCAGTTCATTGTATTTTTATGTCATAAATGATTTTTGTGAAGCAAATGGAATGTGAATTTTTATTGATTGCCTATTTGGTACCTCCGTTGTTAGGGGTATACCCTATCCGAGGTGAGCAGGGAATACAGAGCAAACCATCAATAATAGGTTGAATTCATCATATTGGAGGGCTGAACAAAATGTTGATGATGATGATCCCACTATTGATGTGACACTTTATTAACCCGTATATTGATTGAATTATGCGGTGTAGTAGACCTGTAATTTCATCATCCCGAGACATCCTGTCTCCCTGCTTTTCCAATCAGGCTTATGTATTGTTATTTGGATTTCTTTACATATTTGTGGGAATATGTAAACAAAAGGTGTGGTTAGTTTCACCTTAATATTTCAAGTATGCATTTGGTTCAAACATTTTATTTCTGTCGATTTGATATTGTGTATTAGTCGTTATGTATTTGTAACAATGCGATGAATATTCACAAAATAAATGTCTTTTATTGTGGTCTTATTATTAACTTTCAGTTAAAACTCAGGCTGGATGTGTGTCAGTAAACTTGTGATGAACTTTCCGAGCTGTTATTTTCGTTATAAAAATAAGGCACATGGGACCTTATTATCAGAGAGTTCAAACATGTTTACTCCGTGGGTAGTTCTTGCAGAGAGTTTAAATCGTCTCAAAATGTCGTGCCCTTTTCTCCCCGGTATTCTAACTGGCTTTCTAGAGAGTTCGTACTTGGTAGTTGTCCGATAGTTAAGCTTAGCCGGAGGAATTGCTTTAACAGAGAAATTTCCCCATTTTGCCGTTGTAACTGAATACGAGTCAGACTATTTAGTTAATTAACTATATGTTTGTAATGACTTGTAACATAAAGCATATAAAGAAATAAATCGGTACAAGTTTAGTTTTATATTTTACTCGAATAAGTTATAAAGAATTATTGACATGTATACTGTCTTTCTGATTTATTCCTTTTTTCTGACTCCGTCTATTTGTTTCTGCAACCTATTTCTCTACCTTTTTTTTTACCTTATCACACTCTCTCACTCTCTCTTCCTGTTGCTTCCTATCTCTTCCTATCTCTCTCTCTCTCTCTCTCTCTCTCTCTCTCTCTATCTATCTATCTATCTATCTATCTATCTATCTATCTATCTATCTATCTATCTATCTATCTCTCACAGACATACACACACACTCGCGCGCTCACTGTCAATCAGTTTGTAAGGATTCTTCTTTTTTCATCTCTTTAGGGATGGTTAGTGTGTACTGATGATTTTCTGGATTTCATAATTTCATTGAAGACCCTGCCAGGAATCTGTTTAATATTCGAAATGACGTTGGCCTCTATAGAAAATATAATGGATTTAATAAGTAAAACGAAATATATTTTCACTAACAGTTCTCCGTGGCATCGGATCCTGATTAAACGAAATTTGAAAAATGGAAAAAAGTAGAGAAAATTCGAAAGGTAGGGCGAAAGGGAAGTTGGTGTCCGAGTCACGACAGCTCATGTGGTAGAGCAGCGGCGTATCTAGCCGAAGGTCGTGGGTTCGAATCCCGCTCGAGACACCGACTTTTTCATTTCAGCCAGTTTATTAGTTTATTAGAACCTATTTGGTCGATCAGACCATGAAATATATCGGATTAAATAGAAAATAGAAAAGTGGAAGAGTGTGTTGGTTTATCGGCCTCAATGCAAGAACAGAACAAGAGGCAAGTTAATAAATTTTGTGAAAAATAATACAACGTGTAATTTGAGACATTGGCGAAAACAGTTTTATTGGCTAAAATGCTGAGGGTTTTAAAATGGTTTTACCATAATAAAATGTCCAAAAAATAATAAGGGGTGAAAATATTTTTATTAATATAAAGAGGCAAATTAAGCAAACTTAGTGGACCAAAGTACGGTACCCTATGTTAATTAATTTTGTTAAGTGATTATTGTAATATTCTGTACATAGGAATAAAACAATATCGTTCATCAACAGAAGGTTCAACAATCCCTGTAAGTTGGCTAAAACCCGTTTATCCCTATTCACTTCTCATACATTTGTTACTATTTTTTCAAGTTTGTACCAAATCAATATAATTGTTTTTAATAATCTTAAAATCAAATGTAAAATCACTACATGTCTTGAAGATGAGATTAATTATAAGTCCAGCCGTTCTCAGGACTTCATCTTCATGACTGGCTGAGAAGTGAGCAGCCTTCTATTACTTGGTCGAAGACTGTTATTATTGCAAGTTTTACAGGTTATTATGTAATTTAGGTAAAAGTTACTAATCGCAGGCTGGCCATAGGCTTTGAGTGTCTGCTGTTGAACAACTATTTCCGACAATATAATATCGCTAATGGCTCATTAGGCCAGACCAATAAGTACGGGATTGTTAAACTGATTGCGGACGGAATTCCCATCCTTTAAGGAACATTTTGTACATAGAAAATCAGAAGGGATTTTCCAGCAGATGTTCAATACTCGAGAAGAATACTGACCAGGCGCTGGATTAGGCGCAAATATTGACTTTGTAACTAGCCGATATTGGCTGAAACAGCCATCCAAAGTAACGGCTCTAAGGCACTCGGCTACCTCACCGGCCTCGGAAACAAAATCTTCTTCTTCCGATTTGTGATTGCCCTCCATTACCCGCAATATTTGGAAAATGATACCTCATCAGATGTATGAATCTTTCATTACTTTTTCAACAACGACAAAAGCTTTGGCCTAAACATATGGTTTTGAATTTGTACGAAAAGATGGAGAGTAATCCTTCGCAAAACCAAAACTACGACATTTATATTTATTCAATTTTCATCAAGAAACATATTTTACAATCTATGAGAAAACGCATGCTTTGTATTTTTATGTGTTTACGTGATAGAGAGTGAGAGGAGCGAGAGTGAGAGAAAGATGAAGGCAAGTAAAAATGGTAAGAGTAGCGATAATAGGACTGTTAAAACAACTAAGGCAGAGAAACCAGAGACATAAAAATGAAATAGGTGAGATGGAAAGAGAGAGGGAGGGAGGAAGATAGATAGGTAGTGATAGGTAAAGAGGGAGAGAGACCGATGGAGATTGATATAATAAAGAAAAATAAAGTAAGGGAGAGCGAGGGAGAGAGAGATTATGAGAGGCAGTAAAAGATATATATGGAGTGAGAGAAAAAAAATATCAATTACTCACTGGGCTTCCCGTTGATTTCTTCTTCGTCACCATTCTAGGCAAATTCCCACAAAATAATTCGAAATTTTTATATAACTAGAAATGATTATATAACTTACAGGGTCAAAATATTGAAAATTATTATTCACAACTTTATGATCTATTATTAATAATTTTTATAGGTTTATATGTTATAGTTTAATAGGTTTTTTTATATTATCTTGAATTGTCTTGGAAGTCATCATGTTGGATTTCATTTATAACTACTTCTTCTTTTATTTATCCATGTTAGATTAAAAAAATGATTAATCATTAACATTTTCCTTATTGAACTGGCACTTTTGTCCGTTTGTACCGAGGTTTTATTATATTGCCTATGATTATCATGCAGGTCATCGTTTTGGATTTCATTTTCAAATATTTCTTCTTTTATCTATCCAAGTTAGATAAAAATTCATTAGTCGTTAGCATTTTCCTTGTTGAACTGGCACTTTCGTCCGTTTGCACCTACTGGATTAGATTTTATTTAATCACCTTTCGCTTAGTGCCATCTTCAGTGAAGAACTGGCTGGTTTTCTTATATTGCCTTTGATTATCTTGCAAGCCATCATTTTAGATTTCATTTTCAACGACTTCTTCTTACTAAATAGTACAAATTATTAGAAAAGTTGACAAATAATTCTTGTAAGTCACGTGTATAAAAAAGTAGGTGAATTTTTCACTTTAATGTATGGAAAGATTTTGTATTCGAAGAAACAAAAAGAATATTCAATTTACCACGTGCACAAACAAAATTAAAAATCAACCTTCAAACTTCAAAGGTAATGAGGAAGTGCATGCGTGATTCAATGCCCATGAAAGTGTTGTAAAATTGAATAATGGCATTATTAAGAGGGTTAAAAAAAATCGAAAATGCATAATAATTACGGCATGTAAATTTTCAGTTCGTGCAGTGATTAGGTCAAAAGGTATACTCCATGTCAGTATTTACCGATAGAGGTTAGAGAGAGAAACCGACACCTGACCCAGACAACAAGGACGGATTGAGAAATTTTCCATGAGTTTCTACTGGATATCCGTTTCGAATATCAAAATGGGATTTTGTTGTCAACCGATCAGACAAAAAGTAAATAAATAAAAATTCAAATTTATACATATATATATATAGCTTAATTGTAGAATTTGGCATAAATGCTTTTACTATTTTTTTTTTAAAGACAGAACGTTTAAAACCCTGTTAACCGAATAAATTGCCCCGGAATATTTACATTTTAATTTATCTTCTTTCAGAGCGGAAAGTATCAATTTCTCAAAGCTTTACGCCCAATCCAACCACTTAGAAATGAGTTTAGGACGCAATGACTTGTTCATTCAATGCCTTAATTACATTCAATTAATTAATGAAAGATCTCTATCTTTTGAAGATCGTTACAAGCTAAGCATTTAAAATCGTTTTCTTTCAGATTGTATGCCAACCAAAACAATTAATTTGTTAAATAGTAATGACAACATTGCAGTTATCTGAAAATTAACACCAAAATCGTAACTTCAGATAAATCATGTCTAATGGGTTAAATATTTTACCAAAATCGTTGGATTAACATTTCACGAGATACGGGGAACTTTATGGAATAAAGTTGTGAAACGTGGATGTGACTTGAAAAGTTAATACTACCAGTTATTTATCTTGGCTAAATTGAGATTTATAAAAGTACAATAAGAACTTTTAGTCCGATTTGACCCGTAGCATAACCGTCTGAAGTGTTCGCGATACTGAGACTGTACTCACTGTTACCAAAACGCCAGTACTTGCAGTAACCAGATTTTTTGCAATATTCTGTTTTCAGAAATGTTTGATAAACCAACAAGTTATTGTTTTAAAGGGGATATATTTTTTGTGAAATAAAATACTTTCTGAGAATGAACTTGTTACGTATAGACAGAATGAGGGTTGATCCCCATTCCAATTATATATCTAGTTTCACCTGAAAGAAACGACAATCAAGGATAAAGGAATAAATAGAAAGCAAATGTAGAATCGAGGTTTAAAAAAAATGGTTAATTGAAATTGGAACGTGCGTATTATTTCTCAACAAACAAAATCCTTTTCCGTCGCGAATTTGTTTTTTCCGGTTCGAGTAACGTTTTCAGGGTTAAGGCCGGTAAATAACCAGAGGACATGAAAGGGCGTTAATTCTGATGAATGTACACGGATTGCGACAAGCCGAGGCCGCAATTTCATTTTTTGACGGGCTCGTCCCCATTCAACGTCTGCGCGTGATTGTACAACGTCTCTACCCGGGAGGGGAAAAATGTTGATAAAAATTGTAGAAAAGCACGGCTTTTTTCCGGTGTTCTTGTGGAAAACAAGGCGCCGGCCGGGGAGGGTTGGCCAAAGTTAAACAGCCTCTCGGTCGTAAACAAAGGAGAAAATACTGCCCCAACGTTTATAACTGCGTGGGAAAGATAAAATATAAATCATTGACAATGGACCATCCCAATTCATGTACTCGAGCCAAGTAAGATTTGAAACCACTCTAATTTGAAATAGCTTCTAAATGTTAAATTCCTGAGTAAAAGTGAACAAACATCTTTATAATTACACTAATTAATATGCTATACTTATGGTATAAAGATATTTAAGACATATTTAAGAATTTTAAAAAAGCATTCTATTGAATAACTCAAAAGCGTTTCGGCATTGCGCCATCTTCAGTGAGGAACTTGTTGAGTTGTTCAACAGACCCGCGAATAAAGGCGGACTCAGTAATTTACCCAACGACGGTACAGCATGAGTTCACTGAACCGCAGACTAACGTCCATTATCAATGACAAACGACATTGATGCTGAGTGTATTTAAAGAATTAATTTTCGAATAAAAGTTACGATTATTCGTTGAATGAAATGCAGACCAGACAATAATAATGAATAAATATTAAGTTTAAGAATGTATGTTGTCTTTTGCAATTGTGTACTACAGAGCCAATATCAAACTTAAAACCATAAAATTATGGTGTAGGAGATCTGAGAAGAGCTTTGACACGTGGTTTGGTCGTCTGTCGACTTGGAATGCCACAAGTTTTATGTTGCTGGAATCGAAGCGGGAGTTCTGATTTATTGCACTTTTCTTAGTTTATTAGTTTAATTCAATTTTCTTGGTCCTGTTCTTAACAAATATTGGGTGTTTGGGACTTCATGAGGAATGACTATTATGAGAAATTATTGACTTAAAAATGTCCCAATGTGTGGAAGGAAGGTGGTATTGCTGTAAAATCAAAAGGAATTTGTGTGGGAAATGGTCTTGCCTTAAAATCAAAGGAATTTGTGTGGGAAATAAAATCACAAAATATGAGTGCAAAGAGAAGCGACTATGTTTGTTCAAATATAAAAAATATATTACAAGACGTCGTGCTGCGGCATAAAATAAAAAAAGCACGAACATTTGCTTTTAAGAAAATAAATAATAATTGGATGTTTAAAAATATGGACAATACGTGCCTTAAGGGCACACTTAAAATCATCAACTTTGATTGTACAAAAAATACCCCCTCCCCCCAAAAAATCAATAAATAAATAAAATTGTAGCAATGTGTTTTGGCGAAGTTCTTTAATCATGGGTTTTTGGGTTTGATATCTTTGAATTTCGCCAATTTTTTTACCCATTTTGAGTAGGAGTCCGTATTTGATCTTGTTCCATGTTATACTTGCACATCCTTCACTGACCAGTTTGTCTGTTGTTATTATGTTGCAATATTATTATCTCCTTTCTGTCCTTCGCGTTTGATCGAACCAGAATAATTGGAAACGTCTAAATTAAATTGTTGGCCAACGAAAGAGCACTCTTTGGACGAATGGTTCCTTAAAATCGAACTCTCAACTACACAGATTCCGTGAACTAATATTGCGTAGTGAATAAATTATTAGTGCGGTTTATCTGGAACAATGAAAGGCAAAATTTACATATCAAACGACAATCATTGTAGTAGCACTCTGGTAAAACGTGCTTCCAAGTCGGTCTAGTTCATTCGCACCCTTGTCTGCTTAATTGTTTATTCCTTATTATTTAAACATGCAAGGTTTCATAAATGTTTTGAAGTTGTTGACCCACATATGATCAGTCGTTTAAGAGATTCACAGTCAAAAGCATAGTATTTAGTGCCTTTACGTATTAGTGCTACCTGACTTTTCGAAACTAAATCCGGGCACCTTACGTTTTCTTCTTTATAAAATCGTCTGTACTGAGTTGAATTATTGGGACTTCAGCTTGGAAGATAAGAAGCATCCCAGACAAGGAGTTTCGCCAGGGCGTTACTCTGCCCCTAAGCCTACTCACTGTTCTATTATCGAACTAATAAGGTACCATATTAGGACTCTGCTGAGATGGGGGTCTCTTTTAATCCAAAATTTTCTGTTATCCTAGAAAATCCCTAAAAAAAGTTGCGCGTCCATCTGCAATTTTTTCAGGTATTATTATAAACATTTAGCTTAATTTCTAGAATTTCCAATGACTTCTCTTTTTCGGTGTTCTTTTTTTCTATCTAAGGAAGGTTGTATCGAACTCATCTTTTGGAAGGAATGCGTGAGGGGGGGAACTCAACTGCGGTTTCCATACCTGTTGTGGAAAAGTATGCATTGCCCATTCTTTGTTGATTTTCCTCGACCTGCACTGCTACGAAGTGCCCTCGTGGAAAATACTTAAGTAGATATTACTGCACTTTCGAATTTGGAAGTATTGGGGTTCTAAGGTTTTAATGATATCTACAGTGAAACTGTCCTACTTAACTTGACGATATCCCTTTGGCCATACCCTTTCTACACGTTCTTCCAGGATCTCATTCGTCAAGTTTGCGTGCCGATACTTGCGGGTGCACGCCAGGACTTGAGGACTTGTCTAATGCCTTTTCATTGTTCGTTTGCTTTTAGTAGTTTCCTAGATATGGGGGTGGCCTATTTCACTACGTTTTCACCCTGTGGTAAGTTCGGTCTGAATTTCATCACTAATCTTTTTCACTATTGTTTTGTCTGTCTTCATTATTTATCTTCCCGGCCAATGCTGCTCTTTTTGAAGTTTACATGTATAAGTGATTAGAAGAGTTTACCTTTCGCAATGAAACAGTCATCTCAAACCTTTTAGCTTTTTGTAAAAGTCGTTGATCTAAAACGACTATAATATATCTAAAAGCAATAACAAAAGAGCAAAAAAGCTGGACTGACTGGGCTAAGAAATAGGAATTGAATAATCAAGTACTACGACTTACTTAAGTGCTAATCTAAAATAACTGTGCTGTTATTACAGTGTCTCTACGATATAAATTTCTTTACGAAACAGCAATAATCATTGTACTTTGTCAGTAAGTGCTACTCCACCCTTGGGTTCTACATGGCTATGGGCAATGTGAAACCCAAGTTTACAATTGGCGTATAAAATAAACTTATGGTAGTATAAAATATTGTTTTGAAATAGACGAACTAAAAAGTATCAAGTTGGCAATAGGCCTTTACACTGGTTCAGTATTCATCAGTCTTGGTTACATCTGGTTTTGCTGAGAAGTAGAATTAGAAGATTACATTACTATATGTTACCATATTTCTAGACTCATAGTTTATTTCTGTGCAAAAGTAAGCGATTTGATTGATTTATTGTCGTTATATCCCTAAATGGCTATTAAAATGAAATAATTTTGCTTAAACCTTTATTAAACGCATTTAAAAGTCTTTAAAAATATATAATGTTCTTCCTTCTGTTATATTCGATTTTAAAGCATGTTTTAAGGTGGAATAAGTCAACCACCAGAGTATTACCATAAAATTTCCAAAAGGATTATAAATTACTGTTTTCTGAATGAAAATTTATTCCTCCTGACGATGGAAGGAAAAATGTTAAATATTAATGAACGCTATTTCTCTCGCTCCTGGGTGTTGTTTCTATAACTGTAGGTCAATAAAATTGCCAACGCCTATTATTCCTGTTCATTAACACCGAATTTATTCATTGTGTTAAATTGGCATCTTAATTCAAAGCCGGCCAAGTAGTACATGGGGCCGGCCTCCGCCAAAATAAATAATATCCACGGAGCTTACAGCTGGATCATGTAGCCGGTGCTCATTTAAATAACAGCTTCTTTGACATTTATAGGTAGCTACATTACGATCTCCGCCCGCCCCTGGAACCACTCAAAATTTCCCTTCTTCTCCCTTCACAGTAAACCTCCTATTAACATTCATTATATTCTCCTGAGCCGCACTTAATTAAACACCACCCCGTCCTTCTTAACATTTTAAATGATCTTATTAATAAGTTTAATTAGCCGGAGCCCTTCAAAAAGTTGAAGTGGTCGCCTTTTATTGTCCGTAAAACAAGGCGTGTCTGTTAATAAATAGAAACTTGTACAACCAATGGGTTATAAAATACAACTTCATTTTGTGGTAAAACCTTTAAGTATAACGAAGAACAAACTTTCCTCCTGAATAACGAAATATGTACGTAACTTTGAACGTCATAACTTTGGTAACTTCAATAACTAAATTAATGTTTTTCAGCATTTACAACCAATACGAAGTAAGAATAAAAATATTAATTATTAACAAAGTGAAATATTTATTTACTATCCTTTTTATTACTGCTAGCATCATGATTACAATATAATTTTACAAAAAACGTAAAAAAAATTACAACAGCATGGTTCGAATCCATGCGCCCTGCAATATACTTAAATGATTTTTTTATTTCGTTTTTCCAAGAACACCGGCACTCCGAGGGTTGATATGACCGATGCTGCTGCATAACGTGCGGCGAGTATGGTAACCCCTGTCTATCACTGACGTGTTATCGTAAGCGTTTTCACGGATAAAACGAGTCACTCTGAATCACCACAAATACTGAAAATATAATAATCAAACCGATATTATTAAACAGACTACTTGACTTTCTAACTTTCTACCAATATTAGACGGTGAAAAGAAACTTTTAGTTTCCTGGACAATCTCGGTCCGTATGGTTGTGAAATATGGAACCAAGTATTCCAATGTCAGGATAATTTCGTCATCTAATTATAAACGCACGTTTTTACGTTTCAAATCGAACTGATCGTAAGTTATAACATAACATAATAACCACCCGTTATGAGAATTGTGCTTGAGACCGGCAGCGAGTATATGGGCCTCATGTTGGGATTCTTGGTTGCATCTATTGAATCTAGTACTGACATTTTTCCCATAGTGTTGGTTGTGAGAAAATGTATTTATTAGCGTCATGAGTAAGATCTATGGTAATATTGACATTGACCATCAATTAGGTAAGTTATAGGTATTGGGATGGTGTAGAGAAATGTTTATATTATGATCATACAAATCATAATATAACTAACATATCACATTTGTACATAACCTGATCAAAGCTCACATCTGAGCATCCCCAAAGTAGTACAAAAGTATTCCAACCGTACAGAAATTGAGTCTCCATTGACGAGGTTTTAGTGAGAAGGAAGGCCTTTCTATGTCTCAACCGATTTTTTCGGAATATATAGAATTATTTACTCATTGCAATATTTGTACTTGTACATCAACATAAATTTAATACAAAATGAATAAATTTAAAGAAATAAAGGACATCAATTTCAATTTACCGTCTAAATCTAACATAAAAAAACTGCAAGTTATAAAATAAAGCACACATCTCTAGAAAAGTGTTATTATAATTGCTTTTATGCTTAATAGAAGTCATTTCAAGTCTGTTTAAAGTTGTGAAACAAAGAAACAAAACGTACATACAGGAAGAGAAAAAGGTGAGAAAGAATGAAGGCAGGGGAAACAGAGAGAGAGAGAGAGAGAGAGAGAGAGAGAGAGAGAGAGAGAGAGAGA
>CM077105.1:30073674-30088064 GCA_039619505.1 Cimex hemipterus | reverse complement strand
AGAGAGAGAGAGAGAGAGAGAGAGAGAGAGAGAGAGAGAGGGAGGGATATAAGTAGAATGTGTGAAACAAATTGTGCCACAGTAGCGAGAAGCGACCAAAATGACCCAATTTTATGCAGTAATCCCTTAACATTCGCGGATTTGACATTTGCGGGTTTCAATTTTCGCGTATGAAAAAATGAGGTAAGACTTAACATTCACGGAAGGTCGGACCAAACCAAACCAAAAAAATATTAAATCAACTGTTCGTTCTATAAAGCCAAAAGAGACCTCTATAAGGGGCAGTGTAGCAGCTTCTTCTTCAGCGTCGGCAAAATGAGTGTGCCAAATTCGAAACAAAGGGCTGGAAGAAACTGAAAAAGCATTAGGACTAAGTGTAGAAGACATGGCGCAAAAGAGATTGCCCTTGAGCTCGGCATTGATAAGAGCTAAGGCAAAAGAACTACATGATATGATTAATGAAAATTCTGATTCCAAGTCCTATAGTAAAGGGTGTTTTGGGAATTTCCAAAAACGTCTCAATCTACACAACTTGAAATTAGTTGGAGAAGCAGCATCAGCAGATCATAAAGCAGAGGAACAATTTCCAGCGACACTCCAAAAAATCATAGAAGACAACGGATACTCGTCAGGAAGTTTTCAATGCTGACGAAACGGGACTTTTCTAGAAGAGATGACGGATCGCACGTTTATTTCAAAAGCAGTAACAACAGCTCCAGGTTTTAAGGCGGCCAAAGATCGTATCAGCTTATTACTTTGTGCAAATGCATCTGGTGATTGCAAGTTGAAGGCAACATCGATCTACAGATCCCAGAACCCAAGAGCCCTTAAGGGAAAAAGTAAAGCTGAGCTCCCAGTTTTTGGGAGATCAAACACCAAAGCATGAGTGACTAGTGCCTTATTCCATGAATGGTTTCATTTCTCTTTCATCGACGAAATAAAAAAAATTCTTTTGATTTATAACTTATCACAATTTTTTCAATCATGGAACGTTACCCTCCTTCTAACATAGGAATATAGACTCAACATTCGCGGATTTAACATTCACGGTAATTTTCAGGAACCAAACCCCCGCGAATGTAAAGGGATTACTGTATTGGTGTTAAATTTCGGGGCTGGATGATAATAAATACATAGTTTGACATAAAGTATGCAACGATATTTCTTTTTATATTCTCACATGTAAATCGTATGTATAAGAATTTTTGAATTCTTGATCAAATAATAAGTATATGTTTAAAGCAAGCATAAATTCCATATCATGTAAATTTTCTTTAGTTGTGTAAGTAAGACAACCATTAATGTAAAATGTGTACTTAATAACTTTGTCTTTTTTTGCTTGTTGTCGTGCACTTTCAGAATTACAAAAACCAAGAACTCCCTATAATCCCATGGAAATGAATTCAACTATGCAGGTTTTACGATCCTGCTGTATAAAAAAAAATCAAGATGGCGTAATTTACGCCTTATAAAACCGTCCGATGGTTGGGAAAACCAAAAATTTAAAATCAATAAAGTCCCAAGAGTTTTTATGCCGTAAATTATTACCTTCCACAACAGCGGGAGCCATGAACTTTTATGTAATTTTGAACGTGCATTAATAATCTTGACTTATTGAGGATTAGTAAAATTGAAATTCAGCTTAATGTTTATAGTTTTATTTTAAAATTACACTTAACAGTAAATCTGTACAACTTATTATTAACTGGGCAATGTCGCGCTTAGTTTTAATTTTAGATTTTTGTGTGACGTCCATGATTTAAAAGGAAAATCGATATTACAGCCTTAGTTTTACTTTTATTCAACCCTCTCGATTTGGAATGGGGCACCACCGCTTTATAATTTCTCCCCCTAAACAGCCCTCGACCATCTCTATTGACATCAGCTGAGCGTAACGAATTTATCGACTTTTGATGCCATTCGTTACACTGTTGTGGCAACTTTTCACGTATCATCCGCCTTTGTTTAAAATAAAACGTTGAAACGTACTAAAAGTGTCAAATCTTCTTGTACAAAATTTAATTACAGAGGACAACCTTTACTCACGATTCCCCGACTGTTCCTATTTAATTAATTATCGTCCGACCAACCTTGTGCACTAAATTGGTATCATGTTTTGACACTATTGATTTGGGCTAATTTTGAATCGAACATCCATGATTCCCCCGGGGGCGGCTTTAACAACTGATTGTCCCCTGCAACAAGAGCGGTTCGACCCTTTCCATGACGTCTACCCCTTTCCTATTTGCCGACCGCCAATTTGTACTGTAATAAATTAGACGAAGGATTAGAAGATTAAAGTGTTTTAAGGGTGGGAATTAAGTATAATCAGTGATCTAAGTCGGGGGAAGCTGCATTTATTTATTTGAAGGGAGATTTTAGTTTTCGGCATCCAATTCGAACTCAATAGAGAAATATTTCAATACGTACGCCATCAGACAAATAAAAGTTCAACAATTATGCTACTATTACTTTCGACAATTTTATAATACAATTAAAAATTTTTTTTACAATAACTTTCTCAACGGTGACATGCATGCTCAAACGAAATTGGCTTCTTGCTTCTTTTTTATGGCAGAAGAATAATCCTTTTATGTTTATATTCTGCCACAAAGAGTTTTATCTTTTCAGAAAGATGAATAGTGAAAAGACAAGACATAACAATTTTAAGAATACCACTACTGTAATTTTTCCGGTGTGCTATGATCCCTGGTTAGTTTTGATTATCCAACACGAGATAGAGTGAGAGGAAAAAGATCACAAGACGTTTTGTCATTGAATCTGTAAGCAATGGAATTAAAAGTAAAGTTGTCACGGAACTGGATAAACACTCTTCATTGCAAGAAGTCAAAGCGCGTATGAGTGACTAAAATAGGAGGGCTTGCTAAGCAAAAATGACAATCATTTAACTTATTTGCAACAGTTTCAAAATATCCTTTTATTACATCGATATCGATTTATTTATTTTTTAATTATTATCGATTTATCATTTATATCCATCGTACGAGTGGGCACCAGCCTGCCCTCTGCACTCTACATACTAAAATTAACAGAATTATATATTACGAATAATTTTACCAAATAATTTTAAATAAACCATAGTTACATAGTTAAAATGCTTAAACAAACACATACTTGGTTCAATTTTACAACCACATAAACTGGAAGGTTCTTATGTATTACACCATTGTACTTGTTACCCTTAGCGTTAATTTTTTTACTTACTTATTTATCCATGGGCATCCGATAGCTTAATTTCAGCCCGGAAGCTCTATCAAGATACCCCCTACACACTATACACAATCACACTAATAAATACATTCATTCCTGTATGCATTGTTCGCACTCATACTGTTTGGTACATGGAGTAATCGATATTACGATATACCTGTTCACTACAATAAACTAATCTAATTGGGGTCGATGGAGTACTTCAAAAGTTTTCCGTCGTAGGCTCAAGTCACGCAGGCAACATGGAGGGCGATGGAGTTGCAACTTCGTCATCAGCCCCTCCCCATCACGCCAATAAATACGTATATTCACAGAGGACACAGAAACAAATATTTTGAAGGTTATATAGAAAAAAAATCCCAGTTCCCCTAAAAACAGGGAACCCTGAAACTCGCTTTCGTGTCCGAGGACTCATCTTAAATCCGGCCGCACACCTACACGTTCTCTATATGGAGCAAAGACATGGCACGCCTTTATAATGTGAGACACATCGAGCAATCTTTCTTTGCATAAGGGGCACCTGCGTGGAATTTGGCATAAAAGCAGGTGCCTGTGCGTCAACCGCGTATGGCCAATCATCAGTCGGATGAGGACTATCAGTTAGCCATATAATTTGAGTTATTCTTTCAATTCCAAATTGGGTACGCTCAATTTACATGATCTTTTATTATACCAAATATTACCATAATCACTTTTGTGCTTACACATTTACGAATTTTTTTTAACCAATTACATTACATTATTAATATTTTTTTTTATAAAACTATGTACCTAACTCCTTTAAAATTCTTTTATTGTCGATTATTATGCATTCTTAAAATGTTCTTACAAATTTTATTTTTGTCTTGTTGTATGTTAATATTACTGTCTTTTAAATGTATATTGATATTTTTAGTTATATTGTCTTGGCATTGTTCTTTTATTTAGCTAGAATCTTAACACCATCGAAATTAATTTTATGTTCAGTTTTTATTGCATGCTGTCCCAATCCAGTTGGTTCGCTTTTATTTTGTGCATATATTCTGTATTGATAACACTTTTATACAAAAAAATGTACTGTTTTTCCATTGTATAACTTTTCGAAAGTGGATTGTAATTTATAAACTACAGTACATTGTTTTAATTTTGTTACTACCTCTTTAAAGAGAATAACATGTTACGTTGCAATGGTGTCATCTATGTATTTTTTAACGTTTGTACTCTAGCCTTAGTTTTATTAAGTACATCAAAAATTAATTGATTTAAATCATTATCGATATAATAAAAGGATATTTTAAATGTTTGTAAGTTCCTGGAAAACTCTCTTAAAACAATATTATTATTATTAAAATCCACGATTGCACTCAAAAATTAACTACTAAATCTACGAAATTAGCATTTGCAGACATGGAACAATATATTCAAAGTGTAAGAACAGCTACATTGCGAAGCCAAAAACAATATTTTAAGTTAAATTTCTGTATTTGTTAATGGGTGAAACTAGTACACTGACAGAGTTGGAATATACGGAAAGATATATGAAAAATATTTTATTAATTATTTATTTTTACTCATTATGTTTTCCAAGTAGATTTGTTTCTTAGTGAGATCATACAATAAGTTAGTTTCCAAAATACCGACCAATTTTTCCTTGAATGAAATTCAACATTTATGACGATGTATTGAAATAAAAATAGATGGAATAAAAAGGTAAGCTCAAATTAAATTCAAACAAACGTTGCTCTTTCCTACTGCATTATGGAAAGGAATAAAAGTTTTTATTTCAATTGTTTGTAATTCGCTCCCTAACGCCCTTGCCCTTTTACATTTTTTCCTTCCGTGTTATCATTATTTTTTGCATTTTAAAAACTTTTTTAACTAAAAACCTTCCGAAATAATTAAAAGGGGGTATTGAAACGGGAGAAATTTTTTATTTATTTTATTGTTCTGCTCAGTGGCGAAAAGTAAAGTTTCAACCCGGCGAAATCGACGGTCAAAAGAGAGCGGGCCACTTGAAACTTTTAATAGGACGGTTGAACATTGATGAGAAGTACCGGCTATTATTGCAAGCCTTTTTTTGGTACGTATTTTTTGATCGTTTGATCGAATCTAACATCCCTGTGAAGTGGAGTTGTGAAAAAGGTCTAGAGAAATTTTGCCGGACTCTAATTACACCCAACTCCTTCAGCCATTTTGAACTTAATTTGTTTACGAATTTTCCTGGATTTCCACGATAATTGGTTGTATTTGAAAGTTCAATCGTTAAAAAGTTATCTATTAACTTCAATTAGGAGGGCTAATCAGAACTATTCAAATAATATGAAATCATTCTCAATTTCCAATTACATTCAGAATTGAAATTCAAATTGTGAGTCTTTTTTATTTTAATGACGAAACAAATTATTCTAGAAAGTGAGATTTATTGGCAGATTTACACACAGAACAACTCATTAATTTGGCAGACGGTTAATCACTAAGCCGATTATTGAAATGTTTAGTTTATTCTTCGTAATAATTGTACAAACATCCTTATTGATTTCGGTTAATGAAATTTCCGTAATAAAAAAAACTCTTTGTCTAATGGTTTTATTTGTTTCTAAACTGTGTTTTGATTCTAATCAATATTCATTTTTATCTCAACTAATTATACTTTTAACGTGGTCTTTGTTGAGTTGAAAATTCGTTGTCACGAGCGGGGTTCGAACCAATGGCCTCGGTTCAGTAAAAAGTTAAATATTAAAAAGAATTATTAATTTAAATAATTAATACATTCAGTATGATACTAATGTAATGTGTGGTTTATTTTTATGATTTTTTATATAATCGATCAGAAAAATAAATTAATATTAATTCAACGTGGAAAAAACTGATATGATTTTAATTTTATTTATTTATTTACTTTTTGTAATTGGTTAACATTTCTAGTGTTCATTTTCAATAACAAAGCAGACGTTTTGCTGTTTATTGTAAACATTATTTTATAGCAAATAGCTTGCAACGTTAAGAATAAATCATACTTGAAAGTTAAAGATGATCCTCAGTTCGCTTTGGATTTTGAGTCATTATAAATTTATTACATTAAAGTTCAACAATTCAAGGCAGGGACCGAAGTTCGAATCGTGTTGCTTTGAAGTCCCGAACAATTCCATCATAATATTATGTAGTCCTGAAATTAGAAGAGTTATCATCATTTGAAAACAAGTCGAATGCTCAACGCTTGATTTAACAACTCGGTTCCATTTCCGGCAAATCGCCTAATCTTATTTTATTAAATCAAGACAATTTTCCTCCCGAAGAGCCCTTATTATCCCCCTCCAGGATTGATTTTACGAAGGATCGGGCCCGTAAGATTAGTGCTTAATAATTAAAATTATTTCCTTTGAATAACTTTGAGGTAGGAAAGTTTGTTTTATAAGAGGAAACTGTATTTTCTGGTTAATTGCTCGAGTCGGCGAGCCCCCAATAAGGAGGCAGTAAGAGTTTCA
The DNA here is from genome assembly GCA_039619505.1 of Cimex hemipterus. Classification (NCBI taxonomy): domain Eukaryota; kingdom Metazoa; phylum Arthropoda; class Insecta; order Hemiptera; family Cimicidae; genus Cimex; species Cimex hemipterus. The sequence continues at coordinate 30,081,369 of CM077105.1, read as the reverse complement.
CTTCTTCGAGAAATCGGTTGTCGATAAAGGGCGGAATTCAGGATTTAATCAAGACCGATTGGTCTGTCCCCACTTGGAAGTTGAGAGAAACCTTTAGAAAAGTCTGTTTAGTAAGATTACTATTTAAAAAGTTAAAAGATTACTACACCCTAATATATATGTCCGCTTTTCAATTAGTTTATACATTTACGAACGCACATGGTATTATCCTGAACGAATAGAGATTTTTCTCTAATGAAAGAATGCGAACCTCCAATATTTTTTTCTTTTTACAAGGGTTCACAACAGCAGAAGTCATATGAACCCTCCCGGTGCCGGTGTTTTTGAAAAAGAGCCCATTTGCAAGTATGTCGGGTGCGAATGCAGGGCCGCTGGATTCGAACCCGGGAACTTTACCTTACATTGATGTCAACGCCAAAACCTTTGCGGCCACCGTGGCCCCCCCAAATTCTTATTATTCAATTGTTGATTAATGTGGCATATTTTAGGTAATTGGGATTCAGAAAAAAGGTATCACATTCTCCCTATAATTTTGGAAATGTTTAGGCTGAGGTGAAACAAAAAAAAATTTAATCCTGTGGAAAGCGAAAAAGATAGGGGAGGATAACGCAATGTTTTAATAGAATTTTTCACTTCCCCCCATTTTTTATCGCTTAATCTTTAAGAAACCATGCCATATATGCAAAACATGTCTTTTCTACGAAATAAATCTTATTTAAAAGTTGTAAACAATTGATATATAATTGTACTGATTTTAATCCTAAGTTTGCTGCATTATGTATTTTATTCGGGTTAAACTTGTTAAAGACTTTCTGCGAGCATCTTTGTTTATATATACCATTAAACATTACTTCCGTCCTATAGAATAAAAAAAGAATCTATAAGAACTGATTACAATTCGCGGAGTTATGAAAGTATTTTTATCATAAGCTCTCTTCCATCTTTAGGTTTTTTTCGAGAGACAGACATCTGTATTTCATCATGCGTTCGACCGACAACGTGTCCAAATCATATTCAAATCAGCACTTTTCAGGGCTAAACAAGGTATTTTAATCAGCCTTCTCAGCGCTATGCCCGACTAAAATTGAAGTAACCGCGGACGGCAACTTTATGGACGGGGAAAGTTTTTGGAAAGCTTAGACTCCCAGTATTTAGCCGTGTAAAATCCGATTGGCAACATTATTGGAATTTCATTGTAGGCTCACATCTTTACCACAATATAATTAAAGTGAGTACAAATATTACATTAATTAGTTATTAACCTAGTAGGTAGTTTGTTTGGTAGATAGCATGAAACTTCTTAACTTACGTTAGCCTGCAGCGAGCCCTCTAGTTACAAATTATAATCCAAATTAAGCCCAATTTTACATCTGCAAATTCCTTTCACCCCCTCAAATATATTTTATTAACTTATTTAATGCGTTTTATTGTTTTACAAAATAATCTGTCTGTCTATATTTTCTCACTGACACACACACACTCTCTCTCTCCCTCTCTCTCTCTCTCTCTCTCTCTCTCTCTCTCTCTCTCTCTCTATCTATCTATCTATCTATCTATCTATCTATCTATCTATCTATCTATCCATCTAAGTATCTCTCTGTCTTTTTTCACCTTTCTTATATCCTCTCTTTCATTCTCTCTCCCAAACAAACACTCTCACACCAGTTCTCTATCCCTTTTCATTTCTTTCCCCCCTCTCACCCCTCTCTGTCACTCTATCTCTCTTTTTAGAACAGTAATCTTTGAAATTAGGTAACAATTAAATCCTGTTTTATAAATTTTACTTATTAGAACTATTTTGGGGTTTGAGTTTTAAAATATTCGCCAATAAAATTATCAGAACTATAAGGCCACAATAATAATTGTGATTGAATATTTACCAAAACCATATGATATTTACGATACAGTTATTACTTTTTTTAGCATATACTTAGTAGTAACTACAAAAACATCTTCTCTTTCAAGACTCCAGATTCGGATTGTCATAGTGGGCTCAGCAGGAGAAATTTTTTTTGTTCGTTCACCTTCGAAAAACTGAAATATGAGGTCTCTCCGTCGTGGGTGTGTGTTTGCGGCCAATAAGAGGTTCTCCATTTGTTTACCCTCGGGACCCCGTCGGCTTGTCCAAACAAAGGGCTAAAAGGTACAAACACGGCGGGGGACGATCGGTCATTTGTGTGCTTCCAGATGACTCTTTGTCCTCTTAACTCCTGTTTTCACTCGGGGAGTCGGAACACGTGTACCTCCTATCGGCCATTTGCGTGTCTTCAGATGGATGTAGCAGAGTGCAAACATTTTATTATTCGATTTTCCAATGGGGCCTAAAAGGCCGTCCGCTTTTCCCTTACCATAAAACGGCCCTCGTGCTTTTCTTGGACAATAATAAACAGTGTGCAATTTTATTTTATCATTCAGGCCGAATTGATAACGTAATTTAAATCCTGTTATCATTTTGATGTGGTTACTGCCAAGCAAAATTGCTTCATAATCTACTTACATTATTGTATCATCTATCTCTACCAAAATCACAATTAATAAATTATTTGTATGCTTTAAATTATTTATATAAGGTTTTGTTCGAAATGAAATTCAGTGCCACCAATGGGATTCGAACCCACGACCTTCGGCTAAATACGCCTCTGCTTTACCATTTGATATCGATCGACTCGGACACCAACTCACCATCTCAACCTACAACCTTTCGAATTTCCTCTCCTTTCTTTTAATTCGGTGTCCGAGTGGTTCAAAGTCATGATAGTTCAAATGGTAGAGCAGCGCCGGATTTAGCCAAAAGTCATGGGTTCGAATACCGCTTTGTGACTTTTTCATTTCGGCCAAAACTTTACATAAAAAGACTAATTAATTTAACGGAGTAATTGGGTCAGTAGACCATTAAATACAATGGATTATTTATATATTTACGAAAATTGAACGAAATTAAGTTTTACTAATTAAAACTCATCCGGTCTCCGAGAGAGAGAGAGAGAGAGAGAGAGAGAGAGAGCAAATATAGAAAGGAAGAGAAAGAAAGACGGAACTTGTCTTCTGCTGGTGGGAAGCTTGTGCGCTTACAATTTCTATTCCTGAGAGAGAAAACGCCAAGACCTATAGCATACACACAGGAGCCTTTAGCGAAGCGATCTCGTAAAAGGCGTTAAAATTTATAAAGATCACTAAAATTTTTTCCTATTCAATGTTATGGAGTCGAAGAGGAGAGCAGATTTAATAATAATAATAATAAATTGCCTTTATTTGTATTATTTGAAAATATGCACTTCAATCTGTATATATATGTATCTAAATTCAGAGAGAACTGAGCAGTGGGCAATGAAATGTGTAATGCTTTCCCCTTCGTTTTTATTGCCTAAAGAACATAGCTTATTGATCTAGCCGAATTTGTACATATTTCGATTTAATAATTCACATCTTATTTTCATACACCAGCTTCAAGGTTCTTTGTTCGTGCGCAGGTAAGCATTACAATGTAGGACGGTTTTAAATTGGGGGTGATGTAAGGAATTACATGTTTTCTATACGTACGAGTTTTTTTTATATTGGCTCCAACCTTTTTCATTATATCATTGATTGTTTGTTTTTAGTTGAGTAATGCTTGGATAGAAATACCATGTGCTTTTCAATCTCGCTATATTCCGAAAAGCAGAGTAAATTTTTTCCCGATAACACTGTTGTTAGGTAATGTGGGTATCTGTCAGGGGTCAACTTGAGGCACCTAATTAAGTAACTGGGGTGTAGTTTTAGTATATATAGGAAAATAGGTGTAGTTTCTAATTCTAGGTAGAGCGTATAGTTAGACGTGTATGAGGGTAGGTTTAGAATTCTTTTGAGATGAGATCTTTGCACTTTTTCTACAATATCTTGGTACGTATATCCCCAAACCTGGGCCCCATAACACAAGGTGGACCTGCACATAGCATATCATACAATCATTTTAGATGCAATAGGGATTTTATTGTTTAGTACTACATTTCTCAATGAGTTTATTACAAATTTTGATTTGGCCTTTTTGGGAGAACAGATTTACTAAGAATATAGTTATTAGTTATCATGAATACAATCCTAGATTTACAGTAAAAAACTTTTACACCAATTTTGAAATTTAAACAATTTTGAGCTTTTATTATTATGGTTCATGTGACGGTTATCTGGGTTTCATTCCCTGCTGCCTCAAAATAACTGGAGTATTAAGAGATATTTGTATGTTTCTTCATTTTAGAAGCTCAAAATTTTCAAATTAATGTAACTGGTTTTTAATATTAATATAGGTTTGTATTCATAATCAATAATAACTATACTCTTAATCAGTCTGGTCTCCTCATTTTAGGCCAGAAGATGACTTACGAATAAAGTCGAAACCGATTGCCAGAAAAACGTTGGATTACTTCCAGAAACCTTTGCACAGTGGAGAGACACACACAAACAAATACAGAACACGGAAGATGGGTTGTAGTTGCCGAGGTCGTAAACTTATGACAGTGCTTGAAGTTTAGTAGATTTCGGGCTTGTTGTTCAACTTCAGGATGGATTTGGTTGAGTCGCAAGCTATGAATTTTCTTTAATGGTCAGGGTTTCGGTATATGTGGAATATTTGTTGTTCATGTAATTGTGTTTATCCTTGTGCATTCTGTGTAGTTAGCTGTTATATGTTCTTTTGTGCGGTAAAGGGAGTTATTGGCTCTATCTGTGGTATACAGTAAAGTCGTATTCGTCTGCTAAGCGTCAAAAGTCAGATGCTCTTTTGTATACAGTTAGTTCTTCGTTGTATTGCTCTTCCCTAGATTTGAATAAAGTCTGATTATTGCAGTCTAATAGACAAATGCGATACGGAATCAAATTCATATTTGAAAAAGCGAAGAAAAAACGTCAAAAAGATGTAAAACAATTACTACTTTTTCTTATCCATTGCATTTATTTGCTATTTCAGTTTTACGTTCATAGTATTTTTAATGATGTGAAAGATGTGTGTGAACATGGATGGTAATGTTATGCATAATTTACTCCGTCAGAGTTACTGAATACTGTTTTACGATCAAAGGAACCATTATTGAGCGGTAAAACACGACTTTAAAATGTTTATAGCCAATTACTTTTTAACATATCTATTCATTCCAGTCCATTGTTTCTTCCTAACGTACGGTCAGCAAGATAAACAATCAGCATTTCCTTCAGCACAAAACCAATTCCCCAATTAAAATTATTACATATCTTGTTTATTTCAAAGAAAATACCATTTGCATAACATATATGCAGGATTACGATTGTCCTAAATTATTTTCCAGCAATAGGTACTTCCATTGTATGATTACTTTAATCTTTAATTTCAAAATTAAAAATAAACTTGCTGTTACCGGAAGAAAAATTTATTAAATTAGTTTAATGAATCTTGGACTACACAGGCAAGTTATTTTCTAAAGTTAAATAAACATCTTATAGAATCAGCCTAACTTTTCAGAAAAAAACTTGGGATACAGGAAAGTAATTAAACTTTATTTAAGAAACCCTATTGACTGGGATATAAAATTAAAAACCTTTTTGAAGTAAAAACAGTTCGTTCAATGGTTTAATTTTTTATTCTGCTCTCCGTCCCTCGGAAGAAGAAACTTTTTTACTATTTCCTTCTTTTGCAGATGCACCGGCAGGTGAAGACGGCATACCTGAAGTCGGTTTGTTTTGCTTCCGAAGCGTAGCAGGTAGCTAATTGAAAACATATTGTGGTAGCACACAGGACACTGCGGCTCAGGTTACTGTACAGACTTGACATTAGAGCAAACAAGTTTTCATTCAGGACAAGCCGATATTTCATTCTTTCCTTTTGTGGAAGGTGGAATTTTCAGCCAATTTTGGCCTTCATACTGATATTTTCCATGTGCATTATTAAGGGAATAAACAGTTCTTGAGAACAAGATGGGGTTTTTATGATTTTTTTATCGAAATTATTACAGTCTTGAATCAATGTCAGTCATAATTGGCAGGATGTATTTGAGATATGTTCCCGGGCGAAATCTATGTTAGCACATAGTAATGTATTTATTCTGCAAATGCGAAAATTTCATTGATTGTTCATCTCGGAGAGATCACTCACTAATAATAAATACATACCAAATTCAAAAACAAATTCGTTTCCACCATACTATATTTCAAATCTTCACAAAGCTTATGATCAGAAAAGATGACGTAATATTCCTATAAATATAAAATAAAGCTGCAACGAAATATAAAATGCTAGATATCTTTGTTTTTAATATTTGTGTTTTAACATTATTTAAAAAATATGATTTAGGTGAAAATTTTTTATCATTGTTGTTTCTTCTTATTGTAATTGAAACCATGACAAAGAAGAAAGTTACTTTCCAATGCGACAAAATAAAAACAATGGGCAACAAATAAGAAAATTCTTATATTCTGGCTCACTAAAAGTTTTTCAAGTGTCGGCAAGTTTGATATTCTTCTTGCTAATTATTTGTTGGGGGCAAAAAGTTCTCCCGTTCTATTCATTCCCATTCGAGCAGAACTGAATAAACGTGGTCTGCTTTCTCTTTAATTAAACGTAAAATAAAATAAAAAAGGGGAGAAAGAGTAGTCAGAGTTATGAAAAGCGGCCAGATCTCAATCAATGCCCTCAAGTAGTCCCGAATCCTTAATCCCTAATGAAAACGGATCTTCTCTAACCTCCTAATTAATCAAGCCGGAAGAATTGCACGATTTTTTCCTCCAAATTTATCGTCCATTTAATTTTATTTAAACATTATTAAATAAAACAAATACCATTTGAACACTACTACAGTTTAAAGTTAGATTCTTTTTAAGTATTCATCTCTTATAGGGTTCTGTTTCCTGGAACCAAATGATCAGAACCCACTATCTTTCAGGATGAGGTCTACGTAATCGAGAGATGTACTCAATTCAACTTGTATAAAGAGTACAAAAACAAGAACATAGTTATCATGTATGTCACCAGATAGCCAAGCAGCAATCACAGCATTAAACTCAAACATCATTAGTTGGTGTTCAACTGCAAAATTTAACTAAATTTATTAGGTATTCAGAACAAAGTTAGTCTCTGCTGGGTCTCATGGACATGAGGGAGTAAAAGACAACGAGAAAGCGGACACCCTTGCAAGACACCGTGCTGGTATTCAACTCATAGGACCCGAACCCTTCTAACGCATAGGAACCTGAGACAGACGATAAAAATAAAATAAGGAAGCAATGGAACTTGGTCATTGGGCACAAACAATCCAACGACCTCTTAATAAATTTCGGAAGGAGAAAATAAACAGAACGTATCAATTGAAGCAGGAAAAACTGCGAATCTTTACAGAACTCTGCAAAATAAACGGACATTTAAAGAAGATTGGTATAACTGAACATGGCACGTGCCCACCTACTAACAAATTGTGTTGTTACACGTGCCCTCAGTGCTTTGGGACAATGAGACCGTAGAAGAAATTCAACCAAGTTCCTTGAAATTAGGACTCGTTGGTGTGCTTAAATTATATTATTTAGGCGACTAAATTAGCATGTTAACATTTGTGCCTCGAAATCTACCAATACAAGTAAAGAAAAACGTATGAACATTGTGTGGCAGTTCTGCCAATTAATTCACCTTTTCAATAAAGTTTTGGTTGAAATGAAAAAAGTTAGTGTCACGAGCGGGATTCGAACCCACGACCTTCG
>CM077105.1:30045902-30072864 GCA_039619505.1 Cimex hemipterus | reverse complement strand
TATTTCTTCTCTCTCTCTCTCTCTCTCTCTCTCTCTCTCTCTCTCTCTCTCGCTCTCTCTCTTCTCCTTCCTCCTCGGCCTATAAATTTATCCTTCTCATATTTTCTATTTAAATTTAAAATATTTTTTTAATATGGTTATTTTTTACTGCACGACTAGAAAGAAGGAAGTGGACGTCTTAGAAAAATAAAATCAGGAAGTTTATGATTGCGAGTTCTACTTAGGAAAACGGGCTTCGACAACAAACATACAAATGTTTTACGTCTCTATTGAGAACAACCACATGACATGACATGTGCCAAGTGTTGACAACGCTGTCTTGGATTTCACTCATGTGGTCCTCCAACGCGAGCGGGGGGGGAAGGTTTGTCAGAGCACGGGGCGCATTGGGATGAGTTAAGTGCTTTCGTACGGGTCTAAACATAGAAGGGGTACCAGGATGATCGGGATTTAGTCTTCTTGGAAGAGATTCCCATCTGTACCCAAACTGGAGGGATTAGGATGAACGTGCCGAAAGGAGAAGAGATAACCCAATGCCTCTCACTAAAACGGTTCATCAAAGTCATGTATTAAACATTAAGGAAGATCATACTCATAATCACCTTTTAAATATAGTGTTTCTAAATGAGAATATTTCATGATACTGAGTAGCTTTTTTTTGTAAAGATTATTCCATATTTTTCAATATAGATAAATAATACAATTACAATAAATTGTAAGATATATCGTTATTTGCAAACCTTAATTAGATTTCATTTTTTCTACTTCTAATAAATCAGTAATGATGATTGTCAAAACTTGCTAGTACAGACAATATTCTGTATACTTTTCTCCCCAAATTTTATTAACAAACATACAACAATGAATATATTATAGTTTTTATTACAAAAAAATCAGATTAAATTTCATTTTATAAAAGGAGGAAAAATAAAGTAACTACGTTTTGATATACTATTAAAAACTTTAAAATTCTGTTTATTTAGACCTGATCATCCTCAACTTCAAATACATATATGCACTTAAACATATTTATCATTATTTTCAAAATTCAAGGTGACGAGCGATTAGTGTCAAAAATTTCACAAGGTCAAACAAACATTTGTTAATCCTTATTTTTATAACAGGTTTCCTTAATAGCAGTAAACATGAAGATTACTCATTTTGTAAACAAACGCCTTGTCGCATTTTTTCACCATTTTAATCCAAATGTATTCTCTTTAACCAGGGGAGGCCTACAATGCCCAGATCGTGCTTCCTTCAGTGTACGTTGGAGAAGGCTGTGTAATGGTCTAGGTTGAGATCTAACTGGAGGATGAACTGGACTATAGTTGCAGTTAGAGGTAACCTCACTATAGTCCCTTATGTCCAAGAAATTACCGAGAAAGACATCCCTTATACTTGGGATGGTTAGGGATGGTAATGGTACCTAACTATCCCTAACCATCTCTCGATCTCATTGGCAGGGATTTTCGACTTCTGGATACAATACCAGACCTCATAGAGGCAAAGTTGCTCATCAATGTAGGGGAACTGGGAATATTTTCCATCTGCCCTTTCTACCATTGCCTCCAGACCTCCACCCCACTGAACACAAGTGTTGAAGAGAAGACTTTTCGAGCATTATCCGCAGCAAGTTGACCTGCAACAATTGGGTGCAGGGTTTCAATATGTAATGAAATTCCTTATGAAATTAGGGACAAACTTATTAACAGTATGCCTAACAAATGCACAGAGGTCTTAGATAATAGAGGACAATATGCACGGTTGTAACCTGACATTTATCTGTTTATTTGTGTCCAATAAACAAAACTATAAAAATAAAACCTTTTATATTGTTATTTTTCAAAATCGTTAATTATATTTCTCTTCATTATAAAACAAAATAAATTCTAAAAAGATTTAATGCAATTTATAATAAAAATAAAGTGAAAATGTTATAGAAGATAAATACTACAAAATTGGCAATAACCGTATTCATTTTTGAGCAGTTTACATGCTGTAAATTTGTTTTATCAGGTTTCTAGGGACAAATTAACAGTAAAGTTGGTGATGGGCATTTGTCTGCCAGTCGGTGAATCATGCTGAACCGGCACTCCGCTCGCGTCATTTTTGAGTTATTCACAATTATTTATGAGGAAGTTACTTACTGAAGATTTGATGAACTTCAGAAAATATCCAGAGAAACCCAGTATGTAACCCTGTGTTTAACATAAATTAACGTTAGTTTGCAACCTTTAGAACAGCAAATCTGTCATATTTGACTTTGACAAAAATAGCCACTTTGCACACGGTGACTTCTAAAATAAGCTCTAGGGGTCACATTTTTTCAACATCAACCCGTTCTAAATAAGACGGCCGTGTTAACGATCGGGCCGTTACATTTCCCGCCGTGTGGCTCTACTCGTTTGACTTAAAACGGCAGGATCTATCGCAAAATATCCATCAATCAGTGCATTTGTTTGATTAACGACTCTCCTCAGACGTCTTTCAGTTCCCTGGTTGTTTAGTGTGAAATTAATGTTTATTTTCTGTCTCTGTTGCTTTGATCCTCCCCTTAGAAGCACACCCTAAGAGATATTTTCAGCATTACACAAATGAATGAAAAAGTCAAAGAAGAAATTATTAAAGAAGACTACGCCCATGTACGGTAAACGGGAACACTGATATTTATCCGAGTAATTACTATCGATTAAAACAACTTTATCAACGATAATCTCATCAATTAAACTAATTCAAATTGCTAACTAAATTGAATTTTAAACGGGGGAAAAATTGCTATGTAAACTTTGGATCTGATGAAATAAGGGATTATCCCGAATCCAGTTAAAAAATCAAGTTAACCGTATACATTTAATGGAAATGGTTGCACATTTCTAAAACGAATGAATAGAGTCATAAATGTTGTAATATGTTAATAAATTTAATTACATTTTTCGCAACACGTAAAGGCTTAAAAGATATTCTGATTATAAAACGGTTTCATAAGTAGTGGTATCCTCACCTGAGTAAAAATAAAAATACAAGGTTTATACATGGAAACTTACTTTCGGCTAACGCCCGCGTGTGTCCAGCTCTTAGAGAAATATTGATATCCCCAATATGAACAAGAGAAATATGCTATATCCCACCTAATTGAAGAGTGCACCTTCTTGGCTCGATACAGGGATCGTGTAGGAATGGCACCAGATATGAGAATCGTCCTGCAACACAATATTGAGTCCCTTGAGTTGGAGAAATCAGGGTTTTATGCAGGTAGCCATTCATGATCGTTCCAAATGAAACCGCGCCGAACCGTACAGCTCCATTTGGAGTGCCTAAAATTTGAGGGGCCGCTCCACAGCCAGTCGCTCCGATCGTCATCTAGTGAATTACTTCCTCAAAATGGACGACGATCTCTTGTGCTACGCTGCTACGAAGAACTTAAGTTCGCTACTAAAATTTCATTATATTTAATCATATTATTATATTATTACCATTTAAACAAGGTAAACTTTTATACAAATCAATCGCCTCAACAATAAAATCTCGATTGGATGTCATTGCCAATAAAGAATACACGTTTTTGACTTTTTAAAATGTACGGCTGAGATGTTTACTCAGCGATAGAAGACGGAGACTGCACCAAAAAAATGCGGATTTTCCCAGTGACGACCAAGCCAGCGCGCCAAGATTCCACGGTACATACAGGGTTTCCCATTAATGAGCGCAACTTGCCGTCGTCGCGCCGTAATTATTTGGAATGGCGAGATGGAGTTTGGACCGATCGAATATTCCGCCAGTTCAGTTTTGTTATTGATTTGGTTTTTGGAACGGCGTCGCTCCGTTTGGACTGCTGGGAGCGATGTAAACCCCCTTGAGATTCAATTGTTTTATAGAATTTATTCTTCTCTCTTATCGGTTGAACAGGTATTCAAAATAGTTGCAGTAAAAGATTATCAAAACTCGTAAAAATATAATGCATTTTATTGTACAAAAGGTTTTTTTTACATTAACTCTGGTTACTTTTTCGTACATTCACAACAGGTGAATTTCAGAGCCAACAGGTGGTTTATAATTAAGTCGGTCACGTAGCACCTCGCTAAGAATTTTCAGCCCCAAATCCTTATCCAAACTTCATTCCTTGTGAAAGGATGACCGTTGGCTAGAAACATCTAATTAGCCTTTGTACGACGAGATGTTCCATGCAAAATACCCAGAGAATAAAAAAGAAACCAGTGGGTGATTAGATTAAACGAGTGGCCGCGAATCGGCCCAGTTTTTTCCCCTTTGAATTGTCCACGTTAATTAGTAAAATAAGTAAAAGGGCTCATCCAAATCCGCTTTTGGCTCCATACCGATGCCACTCGAACAAAGTTATCTACCCTCTTATAATTATATAGTAACCTTTTGAAGGGATTTGGATTCACTCGTTTTTCAGAGCATTTTTGTTTTTCGAGGGGTGAGGGGGGAAACCATGCGAATATTCTTTTAACTTTGGGCTGGTCAAATCATTAAATGTACAGAAGGGTTAGTGAATGGAAGGATTAAAAAGGACTTTTCATTTGCGCTTTACGCAAGGAAGGCTTGTCAAACTTTTGACAAAGCCACCTTTCAGAAATAACTTTATGATTTCTATTATAAAAAATCATGTTTGAAGTGTACTCTTCATATCAATTTTTGATCGAAAATTTAAAATTAAACTAACCTCTAAACTCGGAAAAAATAGATACTATGCAGCAGCAGGTTTCCATGCCAAAATTTGGGTTTGATGAGTACAACTGAGGCATAATTTGTTTAATAACCTTATTTCTTTAATCTTGTTTCAAAAAGCCTTATACTCTCCAGAAAGAAAACAATTCTACCAGGACTGAAGTAACACATTTACCTCCATTTTCACAAAATAGCATGTATTGTCTTTCTTCCTTAAATTGTACTCTAGCTTAGATTTGATCGATGCATAATTTTTTTCTGTAAGCTCATACCACTCGATTTCAATTTGGGAAAACAAAAAACTCATAAACCTCCGATCGTTTAGTACTTTGCATGTAATATCTTCTTTGATCTGATACTACTAATAAGATAGTAATCTTCCCCTGAACAGCAATAAGAATAATGATTTCTATCGCAAAATATGGGTATGTTGCTGGGACAAAAGTTTTACAACATTGGCCAGGTTCTCCCTCATTTCCGTCCAGTTTCGTCTTCCCAAGCAATTCAGAAGGGTCATAGTCTATCCAGATAGAGTAATGTTTTTCATTGACAAAACCAGCTGAGATACTTTTTAAAATTGCAATTACTATATTTTACTAAAAACTAACTACTGTTACTTAGCAACAATTATATTTTTTCATTTAGCGGATTTGTTTCTTCCCATTAGAAAAAATGGGATTGATGAGTACAACTCTTAAAAACAATTTGCTGCCTAAAAAATCAATGTATTCCTTAAAACATGCATACCGTCTATAATCAGATGGATCCTAAACTACCATTTCAGAGTAACGAGTTTCATAGCAAAAATTGTGTTTGATCTGTTCAGCTCAGGGAAAAGTTTCGCAGGCTTGGAAGAGCTACTTTGCTTCAAAATTGTAAATTTCAAAAAAATCGTGCACCATAAAGCCATGAAGGAGCATAAAGTCAATTGTATGCGCATTGAATAAATATAATTCTGTAGGCATAAACGATTATTTTGATGTTTCAAGATCAATATACTCTCTTAGTACGAAACATCTTCTTTTCCCAGATAGTTTCTATAGTAGTCAATTTAGTAGCCAAATTTTGCCATATAAACGTCCTTACGAATAGATGCCTCAGTAGAAAATGTATTCTAATTTTGTATATAATACAGTCAAGATCAAGTTCTATGGAGCTAAGTTAATTCGTAAGCCTTAATAGACACAAGAAAACAAAAATAGGCTTAATTGTCTGCTTAAATGAGGTTTCCAGAAATGGAAGAATATGAGCACTCTTGTGGAAATATGACCATCTACCTGGTTGGAATAGAAAGCATAAAATTCTTACTCATTGCATCTAACAGAAATCCATGTGCTTGCCTTTTAATCAAAACTCATCACCAATAAATGTGATTTCAGTAGATATTCATCAAAACATAATCATAGCAGAACGGTCAATTTTTTAAAAACAACGTTTTTCATCAATTTTTCAGTTCAGCTGTTACAAGACATTGCGCCTTAAATTCTTAATCATTAATCATCTATGTTTTCTAACTATAAAATAAACTTACTGCGAGATCCATTGCGTTCAACCATTAACCTTATCATTTCAGCAAAAATCAATTACGCTCATGAAATTTATCGGTTGTCAACCTCTATTTATATAAGATCATAAATCATAACATGCAAGGGAATAGATTCTCGATGCGAACTCTAGTACAGGGTGCCGGGTTTATTGAATGATTCGTGAGATACGGTCACTAAAATGAACTGCCTCAAAGAAAACAGGAACATCGAAACTGTATTTATGGGTGGATTAACGGTAAAAAAGTTAAAACATTATACTACTACGCCAGTTGTTGCAACCTCTATAGGCCGACAATGAGCCTGCTCCCCTTCCTTCAATATTGCATTTCAGTTATTATTAATGTTATAAAATATCACCCTTGTTGCTTTTTTAATTTCGCCCTCTCGAGAGGGGTCCGGACTCCCTTTTAATATTGGTCATATAGTTTATTAAAAGTGGCGGAAAAAGAAAATAGACCTGTCAACAGTATGAAACATTATTGGAGCATAATAGACGTTCCGGTTTCATAGAGCGGCTAATCAGCTTGTTATCACACCCAATCGTCCACAAAGAAAGAATCCAGGTGGTGAGGATTATTTACAGCAATTACGGGGACTTTGTAATGGAAAAGCAGTCGAGTGTGTCTTCATTCGGGTCATGACTTTCGATGATACAGATTGTCATGCTTTCGGTAGTGTCATTTTTTGTTACTTCGTGGAACCTCTTTCCCAAAATGTTAATTTTTAACCCTTCCACACGGGGAAGATACGTGATAGACAGATTTCAGTGAACTATAAATTCCTTGAAATTTATGTAAAACGTATGCAACTCAGTTCTCAAAATTTTCACAAGATATACACTTAACTAAGACCCTTTTGTAATAACACTACACTTTCCGCCTTGATGATAGCCCGAACAAAGTTCGGAAGATAGGCGATTAAATGATTTTTTTCTGAAATGTAATCCGACCTCTCCTCACTATTTGAAGCACTTATTGACCCACGGTCGTTAAACCAACCACACGTAAAAGATGAAATCGGATGAGGACAAATGCATCCAAATCGCGTTCGCATGCAAAAATAGTCTCATATGTTGTACCAAGGGGTACCGACATCTCCGCAATTTAAATATCTAGATCTAGTATCTATCAAGTACCACGTATACCGATAATACACGGATGTACTCTAGTGACAACGCTTTGTGAAAGTAATTTTACCTGGTGGTTTAAAACATAAGAACACTATTGGAAACAGCTGGGGACATGAATGACATTTGGACCTGATCGATTTCAATTAATGAAAAACTGATCAGGTCTGCCATCTTCTTCGTTTGAGCAAACGATGGTGACTCACGTCACCCTTTTTTGATGTTGTTCAATCATCATAAATTCCATTAATCCTAACAACGTAAAGTTCACAGTAATTTTATCCATAGGACAAAAACACCTTCCCGTTAACACTAAATGTGCATAAAAGGCAGCCAGGTTTTGTGGCCAAGACATTCCTGACCTAGTCCTATTTAAGACTTTTAAAAACGAATTTCTCAATTTTTCATCAAAAGTTACAACGATTGTATTTTAGATTTCAGCAGACTTGTCGACAGAATTGTCCAAACTATATTATCTCATATTTTGGCAGAGCTTCTTACTATGGTACAAGTCCGTACTGTTCAGCGATAGTCCTCAATGAGATTCTTTTTTCTCAAATCCTTAAGACCCTTCTTATAAGAACTGAAGATTCGCTGATCGCCAATTTTCAGATGGATCTACGTTTTCGATTGGAGCAAAAGTATTCATAGTCCAATAAGCTGTACAGCTGCAGTGCTCAGGAGGGAACTCCTCCAGTCCCTGGTATCCGTCCACATCCAAAAGTATTCAGAGCCTAACAATTCTCTCAAACCTCAACTCCATAAAAACCAAATAATATTCATAACCTACTTATTCAACGCTGTCCTACCCAGTAGCAACGTCCACACCCTATGAAAATTGTCTCCTAAAAAAGAACAGGTCGTACACAAAATGAACCATCGTCTAAGCCCATACAGAACTATCATTCTTTTGCCTATAATCGGTATAATTCTAGAAAAACTACAGTGCATCCGCCAGAAAAATGAAATGTCTTCCCACTTTATTCTTAAGGAGGGAAAATTCGTTGGGGTTGAGTTAGGAAGTTAGTGTCGGAGTGGATCGAAGACACGATAGCTAAAGTGGTAGAGCACCGAAGGTCGTGGGTTCGAATCCCGCTCGAGACACCGACATTTTTAACTCAATCAATACCTTATGTAAAGATCGATTAATTAAATAATAAAAATATTCTTAAGCATCACGGGGCTACCACTATAGATGCCATTACCATAACCCTAAAGCTGCCCCGTTATTTTATGTATTGCATTATTTACAGTTCAGAAATGAACAAATAAGTAATTAAGAGAGGTGAACTTATTTTTTTATTTATTCTTGATCCGTCGTTTGATTAATATAACTTCTTTGACAATTTCGTATGCTGGTTATAATAGTTTAAGGAATGTAAACATGCAACTGTAATGTAAAATGTTTTTATATGAATAAAATATAAAAAGAAAATTGTGGATGAGGAGCACAACCAGTTTTCAATAAATTTTTCATGAATCTCAATGAAAAGCGATGAGGTATGCCCGAATTCGAACCCAGAACCGCGAGTGTGGCAAATACAAGACGGACAATTCATCGGCCACTGAGGTATGCTACTTAACTTTTATTCGGACAAGGATTAACTGCTATTGGTTTACAATTTTAGGCTAAATCATAATTTTGAAAAACACGTATTGGTCGATGATTATTTGGAGGTCGTGAGGTGCGGTCTGGTGTGAGGTAGGTTTAAAAAAAATTTCTTTATCGATTTTTATTTTTATTAGTTTCGATCTTTATTGAGATCATCGTCCAGGTCCTGGGCTTTATAAACATTGTTTAGATATAACAAGCGCATGTAGGATATAGAAAAAATTATGAATTTATACAATTATTCAGATATATCGTGAGATGCGGCCCGGTGTGATTTAGGTTTCAGAAAAAAACGTTATTTACCGTGCCAACGTTTCGATCTTTATTGAGATCATCTTCAGGGCTCAAAGTGTTTGTTTATCAGGCCAAACATCGAAACGTTGGCACGATAAAGAAAATGTTTTTCTGAAACCTCCATCACTCCAGACCCCATCTCACGATTTCTGAATAATTGTTTTATATGCTATATTATATGTAGTGTGTGATGTAATGATGAGATATGTATGCTATTGATATTGAATTTGATTAATGATATTGGCGTAGATACGACTGAGTTTGCATGTATCTGCTCTGTACTTGACGCTGTATTAATGTAATTTGTTAATGTAAACCGTTTCTAAAAAATTACGTTTATGTTTGTTTTCTTCTGTATGTAATATTTTTGGATGGGTGAGTCGAAATTGTGTTTGTGTTCCCGTGGTGTAGGATTTTGTTTGGATTTTATGCAATCATATATAAGTTGATTTCCTTGCTTTTCGAAAGATTGGGATGTAAGCCCGATGTAAATTGCCAGACAATTGATTGGAAATCGCACCAAATAGCCAATTTTGGTACCCAAATTGTTTCCTAGCTACTACGTTGAATATTCCCTTGTTAAAAAAGTATAGTTTGTCTCGATAAATATAAAGCCCGTTCATTAATATTTAACTATTTAAGGTTGCGTTTTGTTGTTAAAAATGAAAGTTGAAAAAACCCCGTGTATGATTTGGCTGCATTTTTTTCTGTGTAATATTTTGTAACTGTAAATGAAGGTTATGACTTTACTTAAAACAAATAAGGACGAATTACCAGAATACTTCATCCATATTTGAATCCTCGGGTAAATAGTGGGCCATGCGAAATGGAATCAATCTGAATTAATTAATTCATTCAACTGAAAGCCTGCTTTTGTCAGTTTCCCTTCGTCCCGCCTTAGATACATGTTCGTATACGCTTGTAACAATATTTGATAATTGCCGTATTTGCACAAAGGGTGGGTTCGTTTTCGTTCGAGCTCCCAGCAAGCAGAGGAAAAAAACGATTTAATTGATAACAGCGGCAAAAGTCAACCTTTGTATAATTTCCTCCCTTTTGAACCTATTCAACAAAGGAAAACCGTTCGACGTACATGTAAATAACAAAGTAAGCAAAGAGAATAAGTTCCAGCCCTTGGGCAAAAAGCGACATCGGTTTTAATCTAATTTGCTGTTTAATGCAAAATTGCCTGCAATCACAGATGTGCATCCTGGCACTCTGTATTCTCCATTGCAAACAATTTTTAAAAACTGCACTTTTGACCTACGCGTTCTCAACAAAAACGCCATTTGTTCAATTTGTAGGTACAACTAAAAATATATACTGAAATTGTAGCCATCTTTTGAAAGACCAAACTTTTATCTCTGGTCAATATCGACCGAGTTATAGGCATGGAAAGGGTTGAACATTCGCCCGGAGGTCAGTCGCCTAATGCAATATAAATCCTTTCATGACTAGATAAAGCATGCAGAGAAGGAACGTGATCGCTTTTCGGAAAAATGCAAAGGCACGTTCAGCCGACCTGGGAAATAGGGGTGCAAATGACTAATTCGCCGTAAAGCCCTACTGTTGCCACTGTGATAACGGACGCCTTTTATCTGTCTATGCTAATTTTTATTTACAAACCGACCGGAGATGTTTGCCCATTGATAACTAGCGGTATCTGCGAATTAACTGCTATTTACATAAATAATAGCGAATGGTATGGCAATTCGAGTCAGAAAGCGGACGATGGTTTATCCTCTCTGCGGTCGCAATGTAAAAACGATAAACACACTTGTAAATTTATACATTATGTTCAATTTTTCATGTTCATCGACAGCACAAGATTCTAATGTTTATTCATTTCTTTCCTTATACATATTTTTAAATACGTTTCGACAGTGATAAGAAGGGAGATTAAAAGAAAGTGCAATCTTCACTCATATCTCTCTCTCTCTCTCTCTCTCTCTCTCTCTCTCTCTCTCTCTCTCTCTTTTATATATACATATATATATAAAATCCTCTAAGTGCTATATATGATCAATTTTAACAAATTAATAAGTTAAGATACGAAAAATTACAAAAAATGACCATCTTATCGACAAGGTTTAAAATCGTACAAACTAAGCAACCGAAACTATTTAGCAAATATAATAGCCAAATTAAAACATTAAACTTAATACAAAACAATATATTTGAAATTTCAATTCATAGCATACAATTTCTTAATTAACAGCATAAAGATGGTTATTAATATACCAAGTATAATTTCCTCCCAGAGCAGCTCTCGTACTGTCAAAAGAAAATATCTAAAACACTGATGTAAATAATTAACAACATGATAAAATCATAAATAAACATAATTTAGTTAACGTTTTATATTATTATGTATTATGTATGTTATGTGTTTTTGTATTCGCTTATTAATAATATTAATAATAACGCAAATTAAAAACTTGGTTATCACTAACTACTAATTCTTTCTAAAAATTTTAATGTTCTTTTGATTGTTGTTCATTTTTTCGATTTTATCTTATAACTGTATAAATCAATTTTTTTACTTCCAATATTTAATAAAACATATGCAAAAATTTTTTTCTTGTATTCTATGTGAAAAATAAAATAGTAAGGATCGTTAGAGTCTGTACAAATTGTATGTAAAACGTACAATGTACAACATAACTCACGTTAAGTGGAAGAAAGGCCCATCAGACCTAAAGGCTAAATAAAATGTTTAATCAATTGATCAATCTCTCTCCCACTCACTTACTCCCTCGCTAACTCCTATAAAACACTTAAGCAATTTTAGTTGTTCTGTTTTGTATTATAATTTATATTATTTCCACAGGTATAATGCTTTTAATGCAATATTATTTTTTATAAAGCCGTTTACCGCGGTTCCGCTGGATCATTGTTTGGGTCTACCATCCTAACAAAACAGATAATTTAAATGGACATAAAAGTAATCTCCTATGGCACAAAGTTATAGTTGTACAAACCATCTTATACTACACCGTTGCACACTGTTTTTATTGACAATCAAGAATAATGTATATGTTTTTTGTTGGTTTTTTAATTAAGCTATCGATTCTTTCCCCTTGTTATTTGTTAAAATAAGTAACAGTCCGTCATGTTTTTGTATTTATTTTATAACGTTTTTTCAAAGCATTTGGCTAACGTGTTATGATAGAAAATTAATACTGTATTTTTAGAACGAGCTTCTTGCTGTGTCTGGTATTTTCTTCTTCTATTTTTTTCGTTTTAACTTTCATTTTTACATATTTGTATTGTTTTCCCCTTTCCCGGGTATGTTGAAAGTAATCTTGATCCAGCGAGGGTGAGAGTCAAAGTTTGAAATCCAAAGCTGGCTTTAGTTTTGCAACTCCTTCTGCTTTCCACTTAATATATTCTGATTAAATTTGCCTCCTGTGGTATTGTGATATTAAATTGTATACCATAGTATTTTTTTAATGTTTAATCACACATGATGAAACTATATCACTATACATACGGAATAGTAAAAGCAAAATATTGTGTTTACCCTAAATGTTTGACTTTTTATACGTATCTCACTGATTTTAAATAGCTTCAATCATTGTTAAAAATTCGTCCTAATTCTGACCCGATTAATATTCCTTCGGTTACCATTCTGTAAATTTCCCCTGGATCCGCCGGCGTACAAACAACCTCAGCAATAATTAATCCTTCTGGAAAATTCCTTTGCGGACAAGAATTTACTTGGAGTACACAAGGGCCAATTCTCGTGGTTTGGCATAAAGAGCTCGACCGTAAATGTTACGGCAGATGGCAAAGGCGCAAAGCTGGGCGCTTACTATTGAGCCGTTCGTTCAACTTCTCTATTAAACTACATATTTTGATTATTAATTTACAATCAATACCGAGCCAGTTATTTTGTATATATGAAATTAGATTAACTTTTAACGATCATTGGACAGCAATGAAATATGCCGGGAGTTTGAGGGTTAAATGTCAATATTGCCATGGTGGATTCCCTAAAAGTAGTTCAGTGCCACCGGAAAAAGGTTTCTATCCAGAGACGTTCCTGACATATTCACATTTTTGTGATTTTAGTGTAAAATCAGATTTTTTTAACATAAAATCATAATTTCTCAACTTGAGCATCATTAAATTACAAGTCTGATCTTTATTTAAAAATCCGTTATAGTTCGTGGTCCAATTGAACAAATAACCTTTTTTCAACCCAATCTTTAAGTTAGTAACACTACAGTTTTTACACACTATTTCCACAACCCACACTATTGATAAGGTTCGCTACCCACTGGGGAAGTTTGAGATCAATTTTCATAGAATAAACCATCGAAAAGAGAAAGTTTTGTAGAGCGAAACAAAACACGTCTGATCACGTTAAAAGTTAGTGTTTGTTTATGTAAAAAACTGCATTAAATTTTCCACAAGAAAATAACATTTCCGTTGGACAATTCCGAATACCAGTAGCTGTTCAAAAAATAATAAATGACTAAAACTAGTTTTTTGGAAATGTTCAATTATGGCTTCTGCAATGGTTTTCCTATCAATCTTTTTCGGGGATTTTACCAGAGTTGACTTATTTTAAGGACATAATCACTTTTACATTTTGTAGAGCTTTTTGCTAAGAAAAATTACCATTGGAAGGTGAAAAAAGTGATATCAAATCCAAGGAGAGCAGCAGGAACACAAGAACATCGAACTTAGTTTTACTGAAAACATTTATTAGTGGGTAAAAAAAAATTAGATACATTCCCACACTTGTAATAAGACGAAAACTTGACCCCCTAATTTCAGATTAATGCCAAAAACCAATGAAAACTGATCGCTACATCAATTATACATCACCCCACACAATATTAATCACTGCTAAAGGATTATTACACAGCATGATATTCCTAAATCCATTTACCTAAAAAAATATTCAAACATACAAACAAACCCCTAAAAACATAAACAATTATAACCCAGCACAACACAAAATAACTACTCCACAGTACATAACACATCGTCAACACAATCATACAAAGACAAGCATATACATATCCATGCCTTTGATCCATACAATTTCACACAAAATTAAGTCAATTTCTCTCCTCAGAACACAATAGAGCGTTAAAGAACCATAAAACAGTATACATACTCTCTTCCAAAGTAAAACACGCAACACCATCAGCCATCCGATATAATTTATAAAATTAATTATATCAACTATCCACCTACATACAGAGGAATTATATCGTAAAATCTAGAAAAACAGGAAAACAAAACATGTAGACTGGAAAACATCAAAAACCAATCCCACACCATTTTGACACACAGAAAAAACTTTCATTTCGGCAAAATACAAATACTAGACACGGAAACAACAGATGAAAACACAACTTTCTAGAAATGGTTTACATTAACAGAGACATACACACAGTTAATTACATTTCATATTACCTTTTCCTTTCGTTATCGTTCTTAATAATTAGCTTTCTTTCCAATATCGAATGTCGAATCACAAATCCAATCCAGAAAATCCACATTCTCGACTTCTTTGAGTTAAATGAAATCACCTATGATCAAAGAAATTTCCAAGATTTATCCCGTCCCACATCCTGCCACAATCATATAAAAACAGCGGACTACAAATTGAAGTTTGATAAAAATTTCACACAAAACCATTATGACACCACTAGAAAAGCACTTTATGCCAGTATGGACTACTTGGTTCAAAATTTATATTTACATTTTGCCGAAACGTCGGGAAAAAATGAAAAGTTATTTTTCTAAACTATTTCATATTGATCGCTCCCCCCATTTTTCTCGTAGCTTAGTCAGGGCTAACTCCTGTAGATAATCGAGATATGTTTTCTTTTCTTTCTCAACTTTCCTGCAACAGACTGGTAGTGTGATGCAATAGTAGGTAAGCAAATGTTCTTGAGTAAATGATTTAGTGGCTGCGGAGTTATTATCTGTTTACTCGGAAGAGCCCTGACTTGACCCCATTAGATTTTTTACAAACGACTCTGAAGGAAATTGAACCGCGCAATGTACAGCACACCCATCGTAACAAGGGATAGAGAAAATTGAAATCAGGTGCAAAGAAAGCATTTCGGATAATACATCAGTTAACTTGAAAAAATACATAATTTAATCAAGTTTCATTTTCATTGTAATTTTTCTTTAATGATTATTGGTAGATCTTCGCCAGACCGCACCCCACGATCTCTAAATAATCATTAATAAACCGCCACTAAACACCACACATTATTCTCTGATTATGTTAGCTTTATGAGAAGAACGGATCTGATTTATGTTACCCACTAATAAATGTTTTTATTAAAAATATGATAAGTACGATATTCTTGTAATGCTGCTGCTCTCCTTTGGTTCGATGTCACGTTTTTCAACTTTGCATTGGTGATTTTACTAAGAAAAGTACTAAAAAATTAAAAGCGAGTCCTTAAAATAAAGCAATTTTGGTGAAATTTGTGTAGAGATTAGAGACCGTTAGTCGGTAATTATTCAGATATCGTGAGATGCGGTTTGGTATGATGTAGGTTTCAGAAAAACATTGCTCTCAACACGACACGCACGAATGGCACACGTGCACAGAAGAGAAACACTTTGGGCCCTGAAAATGATCTCAATAAAAGATCGAAAAGTTAGCACGGCAAATGCTTTTCTGAATCTACATCACACCACACCGCATCTCACGATATCGGAATAATTAATTTGATGAAATTCCCGAAAATTGTGATGGAAAAGTCATTTCGAGCCACAATTGAATACTTAAACAAACAACATGAGTTTTGCCATTTGTAATTCTTTGAGCGTCATCTGTGTATCGTAAACGTGAATTTTTTTTATCGTAAATGTATTTTCTTGTGGAAAATTTAATGAAGTTAACGAAATAAAGTTCAGCTTTGTAATTTAATAACGCTTGTGTGGATAAATTACGATTTTATGGGGAAAAAGTATTTTAGACTAAAATCACAAAATGTTAATATCTCAGAAAAGAGGAAATAGAAACCTCGTTCCGTTGGGACTGAACTACGTTTTGTTTAGAGAATGCACCATGGCATTATTGATATTTAATCTTCCAAAACCCTGTATATATATTTTTAATGCATTGGCTAAATAGTATGGCAATGATTAAAGTGTCCAGGCATATTCCTTGGAATTTGGTCAGTGAGTAAATAAGTAGGCGAGGAGGTAAATATAAATGAATAATTGGGAGAAATGTAAATAAGGGACCGAAAATAAGTGAGGTGGATGATTGTTAATAGTAAGTGTCAGAGAAACTTCGTAAATAGGTGAGGAAATGAGTAGAGGGATGGAGTCAAAGAGGAAAGCAACATTAATTGTAATCGATAAAATCTTCAATATGCATAGAAGTGTTATAAAATATGTAATATTAATAAACTATTAATATGAATTCGAAATTATAATTTCAAGTTATAAATATATTCTTACAGTTCTCAAATTTGTCGCATAGAATATAAACTTGCGCAATGGGATGGTTTTTGAGAAAAACTTTCGTTCGTTGTTGGCACTCGAAGGGGAATAAAACTGGACAAATAAAGTAGGCTTTAACATTTTAAAAATACTACCAGGCGAAATGTGTTCATGTGCTGTAACGACATCGTAACTAATGGGTCCGTTTGGTCTCGGGGGAATAAGTCCGAATTGGAGTGGCTGGGACCTTTGATGTAAATATACAACCGTTCCTTTCCCACTTGTAAAATACTTTCGGTGACACTAAATGTCTTAATAACCCTTTGAGCCCGGTGTATTTATGATGTCGTTAAAAGGCGCTTTATAGGATTTGGAGGGAGGATTTAGAGCTAACTTGATGAGAGGCCCCTTTACTGAAACCGGCGGGTATTCTGCCCTACGTGAAGTGGGCACCAACTCCCGGAGACGTGACGGCAATAACAGGGCCGTCTCTGATTTCATATCGCGGCATCGCTAGAATATCACCTTTCCTCCTTGTTTGAGATGAAGTCCGCGGGGTCGAAAACTTGCTCTTCTTACTTATATTTGTTGGAAAGCGAGCAACTATTCTTATGGGATTTGAGCCCACACCATTTTTCATTGGGGTATGCTTTTGGAATTTATTTGCTATGAGAGTAGTTATACATGATCCTAATATAAAACATTACTTTTCATTGCATAAATTTAAATTACATCGTGCTGCTGAAACTTAGCTTGAATTTTTTGTTTAGCTTATATTCTAGCACCGAGTTTCCAATAAGCAAAATAGAAATATTCCCTACTATTGATTGAAAAAGAGTCGGCAAGAACAAAACTAACAAGAAGATAACACTACTGTGAAAACAGTTCGATTTATGTAAACAACCTCTAGTAGAAGAAATATGTAAGAGCGGGGTATGAGTAAGGTCTGAATAGGTTTAAATAAGCAAAATAGAAATATCCCCTGCTATTGATTGGTAATGATTCGGCAACAGCAAAGGAAAATAAGTGAATACTACTGTCAAAATGTGTCGATTTATGTAAGCAATCTCTAATAGAAGAGATAAGTAAAAGTGGTGTATGGGCAATGTTTGAGTTGTTTCAAATATAAATAATAGAAATATCCCCTGCTATTGATTGATGAGTAGGCAACAGTAAAGAAAAAGAAAATAATATTAGTATCAAAATAGTTCAATTTAATTAAACAATTTCTAGTTGAAGACATAAGGAAGAGTGGAGAATTAAGAAAGGTTTGAACAGTTTCAAATAAGCAAAACAGAAATGTCTCCTAATATGACTGATAAATGGTCGGGTGCAACAAAGAAAAATGAAGAAAATTCTACTGTCTTGTTTGGTTTATTTATACAATCTCTAGTAGAATAATTTCGTAAAGCGGGGTACGAGTAAGTTTAATTATACCCAAAAAGTCTCTTGCTTTGGTAGGCCAACTTAAGGCTTTTAAGTAAAATGTATGGAATTTTAATGTTTGTGATGACTCCTATGGTGGTTGTCTGTTTTTAAATTTTTCCTGTAAATATATTTTAAAAGTTGTTGCAAACGTTTGTGTGTGATGCTTTCCAGTTGCAGTTAATATTTTGTGGTGCATGTTTCTAAAAGTCCTTATTTCCTGCAAACCAAGGTTGGATAGTAAAAAAATATTCATAAAATGTCAGTTTTGTAAAATGAACATTATTTATTTTAATCGGAGATCGTGAGATGCGGTCTGGTATGTCGAAGGTTTTAGAAAAGCAGTTCCTTTATCGTACCAACGTTTCGATCTTTATTGAGATTATCTCCAAAGCCTGGAATTTATAAACAGTGTTTGAATGTTATTGTGGAAAATATATGAATTTATCCGAACTAGAAAAATTTCGATTAAAAAAATGAATTTATACAATGCGAGAAAACGGTAGATCGAAGAAAAAAATTAATTTATACAATGCTAGAAAATTTTATATTCAAAGTATTTGTACTCACTCAAAGTGTTCGTGTTCCGTGTAGATGTGTCATTCTTGCGAGTCGTGATGAGAGTGGCAGTGAATCACTGGTGACGAAAATTATTTCTGTCTCTGACCATTTAGTTCAACTTTTGTCATACTCTGAGGTGTGCTAATTTGCGTTTCTGGTCCAATGGTAATGAATGCTGCTTCTGCTAGTTTGACACCTTGTTCACTCCTTAGATTCCCTTGCGTCCTGGCACTCATATCAAAGTTAACTAATTCTTAGGAGTTATGCTGCACACTACTAGACTAGCTTGGCTCCTTCACCCCTTTACCATTTAGTACCTTAGTATTTCTGATGCACAAAGTTCTATTACGTCCATTTCGGCTTGGAAAGTTGATGGTGTGAGACCTGGAGGTTTTACTAGATCAAATTTGGAACTTGAACATTCCCGCGCACTTCATTTTCCATTTTGGATCCATAGCTACGGCATGATTAAATGGACCTTCCCTAATAAATTGGTCTATAAGGTTATTGATTCACTAAGAAATAATGAATATATATAAATGGTTTTTTTGCACAAAAGTGTGTATATTAACTGTACATTTCGTTATAGCCATTATTGACGATGGCATTAGACGTCTGTCGAGTTGCCTATTTTTGTTATTTAAGATACTTTATTTGACTTTAAAAATTGAGGCATTCGATCAAATATTTTCGTAGCGAAGGGCTGGAGTAAGGTACGCCACAAGGTTCATCCGGTATTTATCCAGTTTCAGTTCCTCATAGTACTTCTGGCGGAACTCTTTTAGAAAAGGGCATACTCCTATGAATTGGACGGTGTCTTTATATAAGGTACAAATGATCGACCAAGAAATAATTTTGTCATGTTTTTTTTTTTATATGCCCATATTCGCACGACCTTAAGTCATGCTAATACAACAGGTGCACGATCGCCAGCTGGAGATGATTAGAAACTGAAAACGCGTCAGAAATACTAAAATTATATCAAACTACCAAACTGCAAGTTCATTTTTCCGCAGTCCGTAAGAAAAATCTCACTATGCTAGATATTTGGTGCAAGGAAAACATGTAATCTTACAAAATATAATGTTATTAAAGTGTAATACACTAAAACACTATGTAAAGTTAGAAATGAAAAAACGTTTTCTTGGTGAAATATTTAAAAGTAACGTTAATAGAGGACTTTTAAAAAGTACTCATAAATAAATAGAGCTTTCTAGATTCTCTCGGGTGAATTTGCACCGTAAAAAGAAATGCTTTCAAATAACTTTTTGTTTGCCGAATCAGAAGGGAAAAATTTATGTTTTCAACTTAAAAGAGCGTTTAGTACTGGTGCAGTGAAGAGCTCTTTCCTATTCAAACAACGTGTGCTCATTTGTTTAAACGGAGGCGGTTCGAGGGGAGCGTTGTGCTCCGGGCCCCATTACATAAGAATTAGCCGTTTACCCCATCCGAGGGGCTCGACGAGATTCTTCAGGCCTTCAAGAAACTGGAAACAAACTTTCCACCCCTTTATTTATAGGCGGTCGTGACCACTTAGCGATGATGATGTTTGCCGCAAAATCCAATATATAAGGGAAAATACGGCCGTCACCTATTTAGAGTTATATTAAAAAAGTCTGCCGAGAAGAAAACAAAGTCTTGCGATTTCTTAAAATATGTCTAAGTAACTCCAACATAAAAGCTGTTTTTTAGGAAAAGAAGTAAAAACCTTTTCCGAAACTCGTGCAATATCCGTTTTATGAGCTTCAGCAGCTTATATTCATACCCTCTTCGCAAACCTATTCGTATTTCAAATTAGTTCGGAAAACAATGACCGTTTATATTATATTCCGGAGGAAATTCGATTCACGGATTTACCAACCGTGCCGAACGTAAATTTAAACCCAGCTTTGATTTCGACTTACGGCAGGCAGAGAACGAAAATTTAATTAAAACTACAAAAGTCATTAATCCGATTCCCTTAGTCGGTTGAAACAATATCTCCGACCCGGATTTTCCGAGCTCGAATCTTTGGAAAACTAATTAAGATGGAGTTTGCTAAGTGGCCAGCACAACAAACAGTTGAAATTAATAGGCTTTCAATTGGCATTTTCAACCTATTAATGCACAAACCGTCAGTTGGGTTAGAACGTATATAATGGAGCTCATTTGTTCTCATAATAAGAGAATCGTTTAAAAATATTATTTATATCTTAATACTATTTCATATTAAGTTGACGTGCATTACTTTGTAAAAGCAAAATAAAAATTCTTATAAAATTTAGAATACAATCTATTAAGGCAGTGACAACAAAGGAATTTCAGCATACTAGAAATATGTCCATATTCTTTTTCAAATTGTGGGTTTTTAATGAAAAAATGAATTTTTTTTATTTTTCTCCACATATAGACAATTCATTGGTATGTTCTTCCATTTTTCTTCCATTTATGGAATAAACCGTCGTTAAGGCTGTAATACCTAGAGCGGGAACACTCGATGCAACGCTACCCGACGCCTTGTCACGTTTAGATAAGGTGTGCACATGTATGCGACGTCAAACGCACTCCACGTAGTCACACAACATGTATCACAATAATCACTATCTCAATCGCAACGCCTCTTTTATTCTTAATGCACTATTTTAACAAAAACCTTGTAATACATTGAATTATTAATTAAATGTTATTAGGACAGCCATGAAATAAATTGTCTGTTAAACTTAATTGTTTAAACAATATTATTCCGGTGTTTCAATATTTTTTTCCTAACCATCATAAATAAATAGCTTTTATAAAAACTCATGAATTGTTTATCTAATTTAATTTGGATGATTAATATAAGAAAGTTGTAATGTTAACGTCAAAATTCATATAAATAGCTTGAAATAAACTTCAAAAAAATGAGTGTCTCCTTCTGGCGCTATTCTGCAAAAATGGTCTAATTTTATGAGCAAAACCGTGTAATAAATTGTTAGTTAAATTCATTATATCAAAAAATGGTATTCCCGTGTTTTAATCAATTTTCTACCAAACAATTTATAAAAATAAAATAAAATAAAAACTGATGAATTGATCTCAGTTAATTTGGTTTTTTGAATAATATGTTGTAATTAATGTAAAACGAAAATGCATGTAGTTCGAATAAAAATATGAGTGTCCGTTTCTATTGTCTTCGACTGTTCTCGATGCTACCCGACGAAAATCTGGACAGTGGGGATCGCGTAGCGTTGGGTAGGGTGGCGTTACATGGCATCGGGCAGATGTGCACGGGGTAATACAATCTTATGGAAAATGGAACTTTGAATTTGCGTCGGAAAGCACAGCGTTGAATGGGGTATGTGTGTTCTCCCCGTAATCCCTTGGATCAGATTGTAAAAAATTAGAGTACATAACATGCGAGTTTTTTTTTACGCTGCCCATTTTATTGAAAATGCTCGTGAGTCAAGTTCGAAAGTCCTATTCTGAATCAGGGACCCTTCTTCGACGAGTCAGAACTTACTAGGGTCTATCCATTTGCAGTGCACTTTCAATGAACATGAAATTAAGTCAGTTTAGTCTTATTTTGTTATAATTACAGTTATTTCAGCCTGCTGCCGATAAGTCATTTGTTTTTCCTTTTCAATTTCCCTTCCATCTTTTTATTTATTTATTTATTTTTTGTTAGTGTGCTTGTTTTTTTGTTTTTGTTTTTTTATTATTATACTTGCGACTTGATATGTTTGCGTTTTTGTTTTTCTATTCGTAAAAGGTGTGTCGTTGTTTTAAGTTGAGGTTTTGTACTGTATTGAATGATTTGTTGATATGTTTGAGTCATAAATCTTTACGCACAAATTCTGCATGATATTTGATAAACGTGGCGTTTCTTGGGTTCAATAGTACTGTTTAGTGCGATGGTTTGTAGCGTTCTCATTAAGGTTGCATTGTTCATTTTCCAAAAAAATTCCAGCAAAAATCTCATACATAATTCATCATTTACAATACAAATATTTCATATGTAGAACTTTAAATTATCGCACTCGACCTTAAAATATTTAAATAACGGTTTTCAACTCTTTTATTTAAATAATCTATAGTCACTACTCATTCTCCCAGCTATCAAAGAAGGGCCGCTGGTAGCATTTGTTTTGAGACGGGCTTCTTTACGGCCCGAGGCGAGTAAAATATCGCCTATCCATAATTAGATTATAACCATAATTCTCTGTATATGAGCTAGGGAATGTTAATACTTGCTGCCCGGTTGCCAAGAGTTTATTTCTTCTGATAGGGCCCATATTGTATGTAGGAAGTATCCTTGGCACCCGACCAAACGATTACTGGAGATAAGAAATTTTTTTTATTTAACCCCTACCTATATCTAGGTGTTTGGCCTATTACATAATTTAGAATTTTATAATTGAAGGCATTTCAATTGAACATTTTGTTGTTTAGGAAATCACGATTATCATTAATTTAAAATATTTGTACCGTTAGATTATAGATTTTTCTGTTTTATTAACGAACTTTTATAACTTAGACTATTAAAACGTCCATTTATAATCTAATAACATCTACATTGTTTGTAAATTCCGTTACTGAAACCTCATCGGCTTATTTTTTAAGGCAATAAATTCAGTTCAATAAACTTTGGAAGGCGGATGAACGCTTGTTACTCCAGCGGTGTTCGTCAATCGTTTTATTGTGTGATCGTTATAGGTTGAGGAACTTCTATGGTCGTTCAACACGGGGAAATATATCGTTCCTATTAATTAAACATTGGGTAGAAGGCGGGATTTTATTGGCTTGATGTGTCATGGATATTTACAGTCGAACTTAATTCTTGGCCCTGTGTTGTTTTCTGAACGGCGTTAGATCGAATCTGTGCAAGAATGCACCCGTTCGTCTATTACGTTGGACTATTCCGTGCAATTTTTCTACCCATAAATAACCCCGAGGGCGTCACGCTTGAATTGAGCCCGCTTTCGAGTCATAATGTAGTGATAAATTTTGTCCGGATTAACGTTTAATGAGCTTTCAATTAGTAAAACACACAGCGGAAATAGATTAGATAGACATGTTTCGATTGTTGAAAATGGAACTCGCAGTACGTAGCTTTTGCGTGTTTTAAATAGAGTTGTACTTTCTCCAAATGTAAACCTGCAAATTGCGTTTTAAATTATAATTTTTAAATTTGTTGGAACAGTTATCCAGAGTAAAATGCTAAAATAAGTAGTAAATAATCTATTAGTAGCCTGTAAACATCAAAATACCTATTACAAATATGGGCTAGGTCTCGATGCTGTAGTCCTAAGGTCGATTTGAGTTTTGGTTTTAATGATTCGATACTCTCGATAATGACTTAACGGAACCGCACATTTTTATCTAGTATGCCCAAATAGACGCAGTCATCAAAACCCATTTCAGACGTTAGTAGCTGTGACTCTTCTGTTAAGTAACAAGTTATATATAACTACATGTTAAGTATGATGTGGTGGTTCCATATCATTGCTTATAGGTATAGTCCGAAGTATTTTCTTTGATTCGAAGCCGAATTCTTTATGCACAGTGGAAGGCTAGACTGTGTTTCAGGCGCTTTTGGCTACTGGAGGTAGTTTAGATCTGACTTCCGAGAACTCCAGGATAAGGTGATAGGAATCGTTTAAGCATGGTTGGATGTGTGGACGTTTCAGAATCCCTTCAATTTCAACTAGGTAGGTATTATGGCATTGTATATTGTTGTTAAAATGGCCGAAGAAGGTTCGTAACATAAGGAAGATAAATAGGTTAGGACCAGGGAATTTTCTACTAGGGAATTTGTGTATATAGTGCTTCAATTTTGAAGGATTGAAAGGTTTGAGAGGAACTGAGTATCAAGTCTACGCTTTCATTGTTGAGTATACATACATGAAAAATTAATATTTAATTGTAAGCAACCGACTTCAGTTTTTTAAATTATGTAATCATTAAAATTCGCACACAACCCTATAATTTTTCCTAGACCCAATAAAAATATTTTATTTAAAACGCCCACAAAAATGCTTTCACTCAAACTGTATTGTATTAAAACAGAGAAGTTTTGGGAAGCTGTCATGGAAATAGCAGAGTCTGGACCGGTGCGCCGGTTACTGTTGGTTTGAAATGACTTGTACAGTTTAGGCTTTGGTTTCCTTACAAGTTGTTTCTGGAAAATAGCTATTGTCAACTGCATCAGAAAGAATGAAGTAAGTTAGATTGATAAAAGAAAACCAAAAAACAATCATCAAAATAAAATTTTATCAAATGATTTCTATCCGGACACTTTAATTAAAATAATAACTCTTTTTAAAATCACGACACGATTTGCCGTTATAAAAAATTTTCGAGAAGAAATAATGAACCGTTGTCGTGAACGTTTGCGACGTTTTTCAGCTGGGATATACATCAAGAGACAGGTTTCCATCGATATAATTTATTATAACCATCCGGCTCTTTTCATCTTCTTAACGGATAGCAATAATTTGTTGAGGGAGTGCTTGACTCATTTGTCAACCGTATAACGACCTCCGCTAGGGTTTGGCTCAGGAAGCTGTCAAGTTGATTTGAGGGAGGACGTCAGGTGTCCGAAACATCTTGAAACACGGCTCATGCGGGCCGAGGATCCGATGTGATAATATTTACAAAATCGCCTGTTTATCCCAGAAAGACTCGAGGATATCGGAAATAACCCGTAGGAAATAAGACATCGATAAAGAGAAAGCGGAGACTTAAAGAAACAGGGTGAAGGCCCTTTGAAACAATACAAGACCCTTACACGTCCCTTTGATCTGGAACCTGGGAAAATAAAAGGAAATATCGAGAGTGAGGGGCCGCCGAGGGTTAGGGAATGAGAAGAAAACACATTTCCCCAAACCCCGCGTTCCGTCGGGAAACAGGCCTAACTTGATTGAAAAATAACATCATTAGTCGATTATAAAGCCTTTTTGTACTCTTCATAATCGGTTCAGTCTAGTTACTACTTTTCCGGGGAAGAACAATCTTGCGTAATCCTTTGGATTGGATGAAAATTGAAAAGCAATTTCGTCCTATATATTTTTTTAATTCAAAATTTACCTTTTCATCTCATTAAATACAAACATGTATTTAACAATTTGCATTTATTCCAAGACATCGTTTGTGATCGTCGTTAAGATATACATTATTAATATAGATACATTTATACATCTACATTATTATACATTTTACAATTATTTAAATAAACTCGCAAAAAATAATAAACAATAATAACTGTAAATGCAATTTGATGAAAATATTTTATCTATGATACCATCCACGAATGTTAAATTACAGTACTTTATTGTTTTTCTGTTCTTTTGAAGACCTTTTTTTACTGTATGCACTAGGTTTTAGAACCAACAGCAAGAAATTCATAAAAATGAAATAATTAAACGTCATGGACTTTCATATCAGTAAATAGATAAACATGCTAGCAGCATATCAAAAATAATCGTACCAACAAATTAAGCAAACATCTCGATACATCGAACTTCCATGAGTACCTGAGCTTGCCAGGGAGGCCACCGTTTGCTCTAATGAAACACTTTTCCGACCAATGAAGAAAACTACTCCTTGCGTCTGTGTAAACACATAAGTTGTTTTGCATGTTATACTTGTTCATATAAGAAAGTTATAAAAACATAATTAGAGGGAATAGGGGGGAGGTAATAAATGAGTTAGAGGAAGGAAAGAGAAAACGATAAAGTGAGTGAGAGGGAGAGAAAGCACAAAGAAAGGAAGACAGATAGAGAGAGGGAGAAAAATAGAGAGACAGGAGAAATATCAAAAAACAGAGCAGAGGAAGTAAAAAAAAGAGATAGTTAGGGAGAGAAAAGAGTACGAGTGATAAGATATAAAAGATAAAGAAACAGTTAATAAAAGAGAGTAAAAGAAACATTGTAGCGATAGGTGTGTCGTATGAAGAAAGAGAAAAACAGGGGAATTTTTAAGAGGCAGAATAAGGGAAGAGAGATGACGAAAGAGACAAAGGATAGAGAACGAGAAATTGAAAAGTGTAAGGAAGAAGAAAAAGAGAAAGATAATACACGAGATATAATAAGAAAGGGGGCAGAAATATAAAGAGATCGAGGAGAGAGGTATTGAAGACGGAGAGCATTGAGAGAAGGGAGAGAAAAAAATGAAAAGGCAGAAATAGGGGAAAACAGATAATGAGGGATAGAGGAGGTAAAGAGGAGAGAGTGAGTGCGATTGATAACAAAACTTTTCAGATGATCAACAAATTAACAAGTTGTGATTTTATATATATATATATATATATATATATAT
>CM077105.1:29979013-30019870 GCA_039619505.1 Cimex hemipterus | reverse complement strand
ATTTGCTGCCTTCTGAGACTAAAATTAGAAACTCTGGATTACTTTATGCACTTTCGGATTTACACAATTTTCCACTTATTTTGTAGTTCTGGCTGAAATAAAACACCAAAAATTAGCCCAAACGTTTTGCCACCGTCATCTTCTTATTGAAAAATTAACGGGAATTTTGAACGGTGCTATTAGATTTTCAGAGAAATTTTTAGATTAAAAGATATCACGATTTTCCGACGCCAGAACGTGATATCTTTCAAAATCGATAAAAAGCGAAATTACTCTGAAATGGTTGAGAATCGGACCATGGTCAATATGAACTTTTTTGTTCATTTTAGGGTCAAGAATCTACTAGTGAAGTTTGTAGCACGAGTAGCAAGTCACCCTGTATATGTATATTATGAAGTTATGATTAGAAAATATACAAATTTATTCTGATTTTTAGTAGTAGGCAAAATTATTTTTCTATTACTAATTATTTGCTTACTGAAAAGAAACAATTACATTTCATTTATTTATTGGGTCGGCGACAAACCCACGGTAGTAGAAAATTAATAATATTCCTGTATAACAGAAATTACTTAACATCCTTCTTTATTTTATTGAATGGATCTTCTATGAAAATGTTAAAACGAATAAATTTTACTCATTTTTAAAAATTTGTTAAAGAGAAAATTGGCTATACGTCTAGTAGTTATTGGTTAGGTATGGCTATTATGAATGTATGGGAGTATAAGGTCAGACTAGAAATTAACAAAAGAAATGTATTGGTCTGATTTAATTAATGCGTATTTAAGAATAAAAATACGTGTAAAAAAAAAGACAGCTGTTAAATTCATGCCTGCCATGTTGGTTACCTACATCTTAACGGATAGAATGGGACTAAATTTTCGATGTATCATCTAACATTGGCTATGGCCTGTTACATCGAGCAACGTCAACTAGACGATTCTTGCAAGTCAGTAGTTGCAGCAGGGTTCGTACAAACGCCCCGAATATCCCTATATTATGTGATTACAATTTTTGCAATATCGTTATTCTATTTGATATACATATTCATATCTATAATAGCTTGTAAATAGAGTAGAATAGAATTGTTGTACCTCACTGGTTTTCTCAGAGTCTCACAAGTTTAGTTCGAGTTGACAAAGGATGATTTGTCGTTATTTTTAACATAGCAATTTGTGTTTTTCCTGCTGTTGGTAATGCAAACATTTATCTCCACCCCCTTGATATTTAAAAAAGGCGAGACGTCTATTTCTATAGCACATCGCTCGATTTATTCGCCCTTGAAAATTCCGGCTAAACGTTCCGGTCGGATACAAAGAAGTAGCTTTTCCCACAATGCTATTTATCATTGGGCCGTTTCCGAGACACGAAAGGGGCTTTGCTTTACTCCGCGGGCATACGGCCAGAAGCGAGGAGTGCTTTCCTTGTATAGAAATCCGATACCGGCTTTGTAATATGCGGAAAGCATCCCCACCGAGGTTGCAGTCCGGCCGAGAAGAAAAATTTTGCGAATAACCGTTTAGGGGCTGACCAAGAGCGGAAGTGTAATTTGATAGTGTTAAAAATTCATGAAGGAGCCCTCTCCGGGGGTAAATGTTCAATTACGTTCTGCCCTGAGGAACAACAATTAAACGCCGGTTCCGATAGCTTTTTCTACTTAGCCCAAGCCGAGAATTATGATGCGAGGCCGGATTATGAATTATCTCGTCAGCAGGCCTTTTGAGAAATAAATTGAGAGCGGAGGTTGAATAATGCCCCCGAGTGTCCTCCTCCGAGACCTACCGCACGGACAGGCTGACATTGTTCACGAGTGCCATGTTAAAACGTCAACTGTATTAATTTGTTAAATGTCAAATTTTTGGTCCTTTCTTGCGTCTAGACTTCCGGCGACTTGTACGGTGAATACAATGCCGTAATTCATTACGCGGACCTGGGACCGTATTGTCTTATCCCGTCTGTATAATAATAAAACTTCCTTCCTGTTCCAGAGTTTATAATTACAACAACACTGTCAAACGTTGACATAAAATGTGTATAGACGACTTTCATATTTACGGA
This sequence comes from Cimex hemipterus, assembly GCA_039619505.1. Classification (NCBI taxonomy): domain Eukaryota; kingdom Metazoa; phylum Arthropoda; class Insecta; order Hemiptera; family Cimicidae; genus Cimex; species Cimex hemipterus. The sequence goes on along the minus strand of CM077105.1, from coordinate 30,017,812 downwards.
TAAATTATAACGGTAATTGGATAAACAATGTAAACCACATTTTTATTTGTTATAGACATTAATACGTAAATTTATAGTAGATTCTACAAGCTCTTACAAGGAAAGAATAAAAGTAAAATATTCAGCAATGATGACTGGTCTGTATACTTCACCGGATATTGTTGACAATGAGCTGCCGGATTCTTAAGCAAAGGAGATATGAAACATAAAACTGCCAAGTATTGAAGAGTGAAAAGAGCCACTGAAAAAATGTTCTTTCTAATTGTCTTCGATTGTTTGAATGACATCAAGCTATGCCAGACCAATAAAATGATAGCTACAAACACACGTGTGAGTTACCTTAAGCGTTTTAAAATAAAAGAAGTCTGACTCTAGCTACTCAAACTATACACTGAATCAATCATGAATAATGCATTTCAAATACCTTCAATCCAGTAATCTGAATATTTTAGGTTTACTGTGGCCAATAAAAAATAGGTAAAAAGACCACCTGCAATTGTTATTATTATTAATTTTTAAGGGCGTTTTAACGGCTAAGGTCATTTCATGCCCGTCTACAAATAAACACATGGTTGTGTTCTATGTCATTTTCAAATTATTTGTTTCGGATGAAGAACTGTTGTTGTCTTAAATTCACCAAAAGTCACTAATGCATTTTTTTTTTTTTTTTGCTGTATATATTTATTCCGTAATTCGATTTTTGGGGAAAGGGTATCGTGAAAAAAGGGCCAGGGGCGACGGCGGGAATCGAACCCGCGACCGCGGGGTCTACTAGCCGAGAGTCTCTCACGCTAACCACTCGGCTACCGCGGCCCCCCTTCTCTAACATTTGAACAAATAAATTTTAGCCAAAAAATTAGTTATTGTGTATTTAAAATTGGTATCTAATACATTTGGCAAAATTGTATATATATATATACGTTAATATATACGTTAGCAACGGATTAGATTAGGTAAAATATAGTAATGATTAGGGTTATCGTTTGGTATGTTTTGGGAAGGGATTGTATTAAGGAGACGGGTTTGGTTAGGGAAAGCGTTAGATATTGTAAGGGATGGGGTTACGGCCAAGGTTAAATAAGGTAAATTAAAGACAGAAATGTATTAGTTTAGCCCGGGTTAGGGTTAGTGTTAAGGTTGAGCCAAGGACCTTTGAGGTTAAATATTGATGATTAAATTTTTTTTCATGATGTAGTAATATATGAGCATTTTTTTCGAAATGGTCTTTTCTGTCGTTTTATATATTTTTGTTTAATTACTATTTTCAAGACCATTAAAATTTGGCCTGGAGAAATCAGTTTTACTATGCTTAATCTAAAAATGTCTACCTTGTAATTTTGCAAATTTCTCTGCATATATTATCACGTAACGGTCGAGTACATGTAAAAGATAATCGTTTCTAATAACTGTTTATCTGTTAAACAACTATACAATTACAACATTACGTGATTAGTGTATAAAGAAAAAACTAGACTGATATGTAAATTTTCAACATAAAAAAATCCCCGTGCATCTTGCACATATTACTGCATTTGAGTTAAAAATAGGAAAAACATGGTGGTTATTGGCGAAGGATATTCACTCGCTCGGTGATTATGAAAGTTGATATTTTAATTTGTGAGGTGTTTCGATTGAGATAAATGATGTATTTGAAATGTAGTTAATTTGTATGGGTTTTTTTAATGTAGAATTTGTTAATTTGTTTAATGTTTGTATATATTTTGGAAATTTTCATTTCTGTTCATTTTTCATAGGTATTACATTTAGTCGAGTAATATCATGCTTGTCTATAGTGATCATGTTCTATGCGATGAAAATTACTGGTCTACCACTTAGAGAAATTTGACGATGTGCATTTTTTCTCAATTTTATAAGTCAAGCATAATACTCGATAAGCCGAAGTGTATTTACGTCGAACAAGTTTTCCTCTTGAAATTCGTCTTATTGCCGATAAATTTCATAATGAAAAATATAATAATGTCATTACTTCATCCCTCAGGATAACGGTGTTTTTGAAAAGAAAAGCCCATTTGTAAGTACGCCGGGTTCGAATGCAGGGCCGCTGGATTCGAACCCGGGACCTTTACCTTACAGTGATGAGCGCCGCGTCAAAGACGAAACTATGTTTTCGGTAATATGGTGCAAACCTTATATTTCGACCATGTGCAAAGTTTGTTTGTTTTTAGAATCTATCCTTGTTGAGAATAGCTTTTAATGTGATCATTCCAGTACAAATTTTTGAAGGTATAGGCGTTCTAAACGAAAATGTACTATACTAGATACGCACAGTTTAATTAAATATATATATATATATATATATATAAAATATATATATACATATAAAAGCCATCTTTTATGGCCAATTTGCACAACTATACAGCAAAACATGGTGATAAATAAGTTAGATAATATGAAGAACATAGTAAGAAACTAAAGTGTAAAAAATATTTTATTATGTATGTCTCAATTCTAAAAGGATAATATTTTATATAAAATTGTAAATAATAAATCAGTAAAACTAATTCATTAAAAATAATTGGAATTTGTTGTTTGTTATTTGCGTGGTAGACATTGGATTTTTTGAAATTAAAACCTTGGCAAATAACACCAGCGGTTTTTAGTTCAGCATTGTGACTCATCCTGAATTTTTCAACGTCTAAAATAATTTCTAGAACGTTTTTCGTTGATTTATTTTCGTCTTTGACATTTTCCTAGCACCTGCGGTGACTATCTACATACGCAAAATGTTTGAGAAAATTGTTGGTTTCTGATATAGTTCTACCGTTATATTTTTATTGCATTCATTTTAATGCCTTATTCCATTTTAGAAAGAATTTATTTAAAGGTTTACCATATTTTATATGAAAATGGTTCTGTGAAAGAGGTATACAATTGAAAAGTGGGTTTGACAGATATAAATAAAGTTTAATCAGTTTTCATTTTTAACGGTTTTTATTTTGTATTCCATTAACCATGGAAATTATTGTTGATGGCAGCTTTTTAGCAGATAGATTTCTAAAAACGGAACTCATTCCTTCTTCAGCACAGGATCTGATTTTAGGCTCATAATTACCTACTATTTTGTTGGAGTTACCGCAGGACTTCGGGTCTCGAAATTGTATATGAAATCGGTCGTTATGGTATGCGGTCTGCTCTTAGGCTGCGGTTCATGCGGTAGACAACATTAGACCGACTTGTCGCTAAACACACACTTCCAGCTCAGATGATTTGCGGTGCCGGTCGTTACCTCGCGTTGTCCGGTTGAGGGACCTCGTTACCATTAGGCCGTTGTTTTTCTAACTTCCCCCAAAGGTATTTTACCCAGGAAGCCCTACCTTATAATCTGTGAGCACTCACCCCTTTACACGACCATTAACCAAAGACAGCAATCGAATGAAAACACGGGGAAAAGTAATCTTTGCGTTTCCTTGATTGCAACTAGACTGCTAGCACGATTCCAAGAACTACGCTGGCACCGGATGATGAATATTATCAATAAATAGTTCGTCATTATCCTTCAACTCGAAAACTACAGTTATTGCAATAGATTTCGCCCTGAGGTTTGATGAGTGGTAAACGTTTTTGCTCGTTTCTGATCATTCGGATGGTCGAGAAGTTTTGATGTGTAGATAATGTGTTTGTCCTATGTGTCATAAAATTATCTTTTCTTTCAATTAATTATTCTTTTTATGTAGCCGAAGGTCGTGGGTTTGAATACGCCATTTGCAGCTATCTACAGTGATCTAAGTTATTGTGTCAGTCATTTTCTTTCTGAATTAAAACCAACAAATGAAAATTGTTATTATATTTATATTATATTAATGTTTATAGCAATAATTATTAAACACTGTGATACATAATCTGCCTATTCAAGCAGATCTATTTTATCGAACTCGTACTGCCATTTTCAGTGGTTGGTCTGTGTGATTTCTCTACGTTGGTTCTTTCCTTTAAACATTAATCCATCCGTTAAGTAGAGAAAATGTCGAATCCTTGCTGCCAAACCAAATAGCGAATATAGCGATGTGTGAAGTGCTCGGATCATTATCTTAATGGTTGCTCTGTTGGCTATTTTACCAGTTGTAACCCTTTTCCCCTTTGGGACCTTTTTTTAGACCTGCGGAGTGATAATCCAGTAAGTATCCATTTTCGGATTATTGTCGTCTGTCTACCCTAGCTGTAGCTCATGTAGTTGGGCGGTGTTATTTCGTCTCCTGTGTCCTTTTCTTTTTCTGAGTTTGTAACTAATACAAATCGAGGGTCTTCAACATAAAAATTGGTCTAGCTTAGTCATCCTCTCTTCCCCCATGTAGGATCTGCTGTGATTGGTGTGAGGTATTGGTCGATCGTTTCGTTGTTAAATGAAAACTGACCATCGAAGATAGCTAAAATAATAGATTTTAGAGCTTCATCTCGTGGCCAAAATGTCGGTTTTTCGTCTAGAATCCGTCAAACGATTTTCGGTATTTTTGTAAATAGTGTGTTTTAAAAATATAAACAAATACCCAATGGATAAGCGAATTCGAGTTAAAAGTAATTAAGTAAAGTAAAGGAAAGTAATTCCTGTCAAAACAGTCCGTTAGGTGTCGTGAGAAGTGATATCACTTTACAATACGTTTTGTTCTATTATTCTCAAGTAATGTTTTACGGGCCACGCCAGGATTCGAACCCAGAACAGCTAACGGGACAAACACGAGTCCAACCGCTAAATCACACTGCCACCTCGTATCAAAGTCTAGCAGTTGTCAGTTATAATCATTAATCACACACAGGTATAAAAAATGCTATATACCATTTTGCGAACATATATTCAGTGACGGCGCTATAATTCATTGATAAATAAACTGCGTTAAGTATAAATCATAATACTAATTAATTATATTTTTAATCTAAGGTCGTGGTTGAGTTGAAATAGCATGTGTCATCATGACACTTGCTTTTTCCTCTCAACCAAAACTTTAGAATAGAAGTATAATTAATTAAGGTAATTGATACCGTCAATTATTCTGACTAATATATATAGATCAATAAATCAATCTTAATGCATTTTTAATTTTCATGTTTATTCAAATCTTATTACATGATCTGCACTCCATAATTCAATAAATTTTTATTTTAATATGTCGGAACCAATAACAGTCTACAACGGGGCTACCCAAATTGCAGTTCGCCCAACTCTTTGGATATCGAACTTTGAGAAAAATTAATAATTACAATAACAAACGAAGTATAAATATATACAATTTTAAAATAATAACAATGAAGTTTAACTGAAAACGAAAGTTATTATTTTCCGGCAGTAGTTATTGTGTCTCTAGTCAGATATGTTATGAAACAAATAATGTTTAAGAAAGTTTTAGATGAGTCTGTTCAAATGATTAATTATATCAAGTCCGGCCATTGAAGTCAAGACTTTTAGCATTACTATGTGCCGATAAGGGAAGCCATCATTATTCCAAGCTTCACCGTATAGAAGTTGGGATACTGACTAGTGCAAAATTACGTTCTGTAGTCTTACCTCTGTTCATTGATACGGTCGTATTATATTAGAGACATAAAATGATTCTTTCTTTGCAAGCGAAAATTATCTCAACTTTTGATGCTAATGACGACGTTCGCGCGGAATAAATCTGTTTGGTTAGGAAGAGGTGGAGTATTTTCCTGTGGGAAATGATTTTTTAAAAGAAACAAAACGGAACTTGCGAATGGTTGATTGATGAAATATATCCACACCTTCGAAATTTAATATGTCCTTTGAACACTACTACCAAACAGCCCGAAATACAATGCTGCAAGGCCATAAATAGGTGGTCAAAAACTGATTTGAGTTTCTACAAAGCCAACCAGTCTATCTTCAAGTGAATTTGAATATTTTGATAGACGATTCTTCACACTCCACTTTGAAATCTATTTTCGAGTCCGACAAATACCCCATTTTTTAGGAATAACAATAACAAGTTTCAACTGCTCAAAAGCAAAACGTGTTATTCTTTCATTTATCACAACGTAACTATGCGAACCCGGATTTTCTTTCTATGCAGCTGTACTAAATACCAAAGCTGACTAGATGCTGAACCCGACATCCATTTCATCAGTCTAACTTCAAACCCAACATATCCAGATTGTGAGGGCTAAAACAACCTCACTCTTCTCATTAATTCATTAATTATTAATGTTCACATTATTACTTTTGAATTTGGCTATCTACCAATTGATTCCAGTCTGCCCAATTTGATTTTTGTAAATAAAGTTAATTAAGTAATCTAATGTTTGTGTTTATTGATATCCCATCCATCAATTAATAAGAAATATAAAACTTTAAATTACTATATACTATAAGCATCTAATTTAAATATTTGAATGAGAGGGGCCCGCCCTAAATGTTGTTCCGTGAAAGGGGCCCGCGTCTACTCGCTAAAAAGCTGGAGGATCTACAACATACTACTAACTAACGACTACTGGAAATGTCAGAGGTCATAGTCAGAGAGTGGAGAGTAGACATAAATACGCCTAGCATCTTCCAACACGGAATCCGTTTCCCGAGGTAAGAGGGCTGCTGTACCGAATCAATTACGGATTTTACAAAACGTGACTTCCTTCTGAAATTGTTAAGAACAGGCTACGGCCTCAGACCGGACGACGTACCAGGCACTCTCAACGGCTAATTGAAACACCATAGGCTCGCCTACTCGTGTGCCTGCCGAAATTCCGCGTCCGCCCCGACGCCGTTCTGAGTCAATTTCCTGTGTGACATACCTCGTGAGACTCTAGTTGAGGATTACGGCCACACAGATTCTGGCAGCGGGGCCAATTCTCTCTCTGCTCCCTATTTTTACTCGGCACGTCAACACGAATTTCTTCAATCTAGAGAATCCCCCTCGGCCATTTTTGTCTCCTTTCATTGCCTACATTGTATCTGTGTTTGGCACAGACCCGCACGCTGGCACAAACAGCTTTAAATCGACACATTATTGCTAAAATTCAACCTAATTTTATCCATAGATTAATTCTGATTGTATGCAGTTGGTTAATGTTCTTCAAATATGATTAAATATAACTCGAAGTATAAAACTATGGTGTTTACTCGATGGCACATTTGATTTTGAATTAAATGTCTACCCCAGTCTTTACGTCTTCTGTTTTCCCCTTAATCAATTGCTCGAAGAAGTTTGAAGCGCAAGGTTATGTGTGCTATTACCTCAACTTCACCCTTATAGAAATCTTCTGCTTTTTAAGTTGAGATGAGCACGGGCAGGAAAATTGTTTTTCGCTTATTCACATATTCTAGCTAACGTCTCTGCAAAACCTGACAGAAAGTTTTGTTGAACGTTGGCTTACGAAGGAGCTATTATCTCGTTTTCACATGGTCCTGTGAAATTCTATTTAAAAGAAATTGGATCATTAACAGATGACCAATGTTGATTATGTCTAGAGGAAACAGAAAGACCAGAGCATAACCTATGCAATCTACTTGCTAAGAAAAGGCTACTGTACCTAGGAAAGCTATTCTTGACCAATAAAGACTTCGATATCATACCTGTAAGATTTCTAAAGATTATACCTATGTCTCAATATAGTATGGCTTCTCGACATTTTCAATGTTCAGTTTGGACAGCCGTTCAACATTTTACGGAACGACCTTCACACAGCAGACCCCCTGAGGAAATCACAAAACGTTATTGAACACCCTTTGTCGGTCTGTTACGTGGTCTGTAAATGGCTGTGTCAGAGGTAATGAGCAATTGGTCAAGCGATCCTCGAAAACTTGTGAATGTCATGAGCAATGTTCAGGTACAACAAGGGTAAAATACTAGATAAAAAGGGACCCTCGGAACTACACTTAGGCCCAAATCTATTTTACAGCATAACCTGTAGCCACATTACAAGAAATGAAATGAAAGAGAAAGAGAAAATGTCACACAACAGAAATGAATTAAAACTTTTAACATAATATACTCTAGAAACATACTGCTTAAAAAATAGGACTTTCAACAAATGACCCGTGTTGATTATGTATAAAAGTGACAGATATCACATAACATATGCAACTGTCCAGCCATTCCTACATAGTGCTATGCAGCCCAACACCCCTTACAAAAAATCTGTACTCCATTGAAAGTTCAATAATCTTTCAGTAAATAGTTTACTAGAGATCAGTGACAGTTGACGGAAGTTTAATTACTAAAGGGGGAAATCCCCATGACTTCAAATGAGAAGAAAAATTGAGAAAATTGACAAAATTTTATTAGGTACATAAAAGTAGTCTGCACAATGGGAAAAACTCATAGATAAACTTAATTAACTTAATTGTATATCTTATACGTTTTATCATCTGTAGAGTTTCTATTGAATTTCTTTTCGCTTCATTGAATGATATCAGTATCAGTGAGTAAAATCCCTTGCAACTAATTTTTGTATAATTATAATATACATATAAGCATTTTAACACAATCAAAATTATTAAAAAATTAAATTATGATTTACTTATCTAGTTAAAAATTTGATTTTTTTACATATGCATTATTAACGTTTCATTACCAAAACCTATTTAAACATTTATATTTTGTCTCAAATAAGAATATATCTATCTACCCACAAATTAGGTAAACGTTACTTAGGTCATATGCAAAATGGAAATATAAATAAGTTATTACTGGGTGGAATTTTTGATGTAATGTTTCTCTAACTTGCTGGATTGTTAATTTGTAAAAATACTTATCCTTTAGCAATGTATTTGTCGTAGGTTTTGTTTTTTCAAAGCTGTTTTGCCAAAGAGGCAAAGTCCCAGTAAAAACAAATGGGCCTAGCAGGAATTCCCTCCCATAATAACGTTAATACATTACTTTTGACAGCGTGCATTTGCTGTAACAGCCCACATTCCTAAAGAACCACTGTCCCATGGGTGGTTCAATTTAAAAGTTCTAGAGATTTTTTGTTTAATTGAAATTGCACTGTGCTTGATTTGACATTTTATTTTTATTTTATTATTTTTGGAGAACGGAAATGAATCACTAGATCCGGCAAAACTCGAAAACGGTTCTTTTATGTTACCGACCTAGGTCGGTTCGATGTCAACCGGGAATTCGGAGGATTTCGACGGACCGTTTCTCAGAATGATCAGTCCGTGGGAATCGGACTATCTGGAGTCACTTATGGACTCAGTCCCACCTTTAAGACCGCCACTTAGTGCCATTTGAATTGCCATCTCTCCGTGACTCATTTCCCTTTCGTCCTGTAACTAGGCGATGACTATTCGAGAAAAGAAAGGTAATGATACGACAAGGGTCAGGAATTATAGCTTCGTTGGACCTCTTGGGGATAGGTAATGAGTGTCCGGCCTTCATGATAATTGGCGCGATCGTGAAGAGCAAAAATTCGGGCCGGAAGTGTTTCCTGTTAAGACTAAAACCCTCTGTATCTCATAGCAAGGCTGGCATTGCGACTATGAATGAAAAAAAAAACACCTGAATGAACGAAACATAAAAATATCATTAAAACATAAGTACGTCTATCAAATAGAAAATAAACAAAACTTCCAGACCAACCTTGGGCCCAAAGGAACGGGCGAAAACAACTCAAGATGTACTTCATTAGATTTAGTGGTCTTAATGGCTACATAGCATATTTCTCTTAAATAATCTTTATGTCAGGTATTGGTTGAGGTAAAAGAGACAGTGTCACGAGCGAGATTCGAACCCACGACCTTCGGCTAAATACGCAGCTGCTCTACCACTTGAGCTATCTGACTTCGACTTCTATACTTTCCTTTTTCGTATACATGGCACATCCTTAACCAGAATATAAACAATATTCTTGGTACTTTATATTTTTCTTTCCCTCTTTCAATTTTTCTATTGTTCAACAAGAAAAGTCAATGTTTGCAAAGCAAAGTGGTTGGATTTCACCAATTGTTGAATAAATAGCATCAGTTTGAGGGTAATGATATTCACCTACAATATATAACACACTTGTATTCATTTTTAATTTTTTCCAGCAGACGTAACAGAATGTAACTTGAATACACCAAATATGGAGGGAATTGTGGGAAAAGTCCCATGTCCCCTTGCAAGACGACAATTTTTGTTGTTTCGTAAACAAAATACGAGCGCGTGGTCATGGAGGTAAATAACCAATTTCTATTCACAGATGGTCTTTTTTTTCCCTTATAGGTGAAAACTCGTTCATGCCACCTAATGGCTGAGAAGAATGTACAGTAGGTTCTTAAATTTTCCCCGTGATTTTACAGAAAATCTTTTTCATAATTTTGGCATAAACATTTTCTTCATTTAAAACACCTTATGACTGACCATTAACATTTAATATTACCAATCTTATTTTCCACACATAAATTTGATCTTACATTATTATCATAATTTTTCAAATGCATGCTATTTCATACTTATTGAAGGCTGGAATAATTCGACAATAATCTGTTGTATTTATATAATTAAAATATGATACACTGAAATAATACTGATTACTTTGAATTTGAAATGAAATTTAAACATTTAACATTTGACAGTTTTTCAGATATGTTTCTATATTAATTTCGGATTCGATGTAATTTTTGTTTTGTACACAAAGATTATTGGTTGAATACAGGAAATGCCGAAGGACTGTTGTCAGTGTTGTCCCTTTGTAAACTTGTTCAGGCAGTAAATTTCGTATTTTATGACCGGCGATTTCATAAGACTTGGCGAGGCGGCCTTGGGGACAGATTTTATGCTGAGATGTCTCATAGATTTCCGGAATTTCTTTCTGACCGCTGATCTCACCGTCGTCGTCCATCCGGAACGGAAAATTTTTGAATTTTTTGATAAAATCGCCTCGAGTTCCAGTGAATGATAATAGTTAACATTTTTAATTTGGATTCCAAAAGTATTTGACAGTATTATTGATTTGTATTTAGAAAATAACTTTTCATTTCAAAACAGTCAATTTTTTACACAGGAAGAGTTTATTCTTCAAAATTGTGTATACCTGAACCATCACAAATAAACTAAACTTACACTGATACAAATGTTGTCACTAAACAATAAATAAAAATATGAATGAAGGACCAACCTAATGAAAACTGTACGCCTGTTTACCAAAATCTAATTTTGATAGTATACACAGATATTTCTTACACAGAAAGTAGTTTTCTTTCAACATATCTATCGGCTATTAACCTTTCGCTGCATGGGAAATTGTCCAAATAATCCATTTGAAAATGAAGCCATGGTTAAATAGGAAGGACTGTGGTAGAGAGAAAAAAGAATCGTAAAAACTAACGGCAGAAGTACTAAACATTAAAAGTGGTTTTTATAGAAGCAGTATTTTTCTTAGGATAAGCTTTTTCGAATGGTAATCTGCATTTTTCATTAAAATGTTAGATATTCAGGGTATCAATTTGCCATTTCCCCCTTCGATTTTTTCAGAAACTATTCAATTTCTAAAAACTTTGCACTGTATTTCTGCAAACATTGCAATAATTAAAGGGTTTTTCAAATTTCTCAAAAAGTTAATAATTGAAATTTTAGTGTAAGAAAATTTTTTAGTTTAAGTAGTTTTGAGAAAATCAGAGAGGGACGGTAGAAAACATGTATGAAAAGCAGGCTAATACGAAACAAATACAACTTAAATTTGTTCTAGGTTGAATAGTTTTTGAACAAACCAGGGGGACAATACTATGATAGCATCCTCTATGTGCTGTTTCGAAAATTTTAATACAATTTATACAACATATCAATAAACCAATGTGTATTTTTTTCACGCCTACGATAAAACTTTTCTGAACAAGTCTCAGATATTCTTATTAAAACATTAAAAACTAGAGTAGACGTAGCTGAGCGACAAAGCTCGTTATCAATTTTAATGACGTGATAAATAATGTCGATTTTAATAATGTAATATATAATGTGAAAGGGAAACATATTATGTAATGTATTATTTCATTATGAAACACTCAATAAATTCAGCAATAATCGGAGAATTATTTTTTTTAACTGTTTTGTTCAAAAAGAGAAATAACCAGTCTGAATTTGACATAAAGAGTTCACATTTTGTCAAATTTCAGTTTTTAGAATCCTTTAACAAAAATGGCAACAACAAATAATTATAACAACTTATACTTAATTATTAATGATTCCTATTATTGTGAGTGACTTCCTTAGACTTAAGCTGTACATATTTATGGGCCTTTGCAGAAATCGAAAGATATTAGTGAACAAATAAAAACATTAACACGTGATTTTGTCCAATGGCTGCTATTATTCCGGGGTACGACGTCATAAGATATATTATCTTTTCAAATCAGCCCGTTATCTCCTAAATCGTCGTACCCGAATGTTTTTCCAGCGGTTCAATTAGGCTGGATCCAATGAGAAACCGTTTAATTAGCCTGTATAGCTAGCCGCCGAACAGTGACTCGGCTTCAATTAACAGTAAAAGAAGGCACGTGGAGGATGTTAACAACTCTTAATCCAATAATGGAGGAAAAGTTTACGACGGAAGAAAAAGCCTATAAAAGGTGGGTAGTTAACCATTAATGGATCAATTCCCAATCGAACGCGCCTCAATGGATTGAAGACGTCACGGGATGTAAGTACATTTAAATGTCTCTTATTTTACAATAAATTTTATATTCGCTTGAACTTAATTTTTATACATATTCATATTCATATACGGACGGTGTTGAACTAAATGACGGAAACGACATGTCTAAATAAATGGTACAACCAATGCAATACATCTAATTATAATGTGTCATATGTTGTTAGGTCTGAGATATTGGGTTGAATTATTAACAACGTTTTTTCCCTTCGTCGGCTCTTTTCACATCAAAGAAACCGACGCCTTATACAAAAATGTCTTTTCTATCCAGACTTCCTTCCCCACCCCTTCAAAATCCAACGTACATAAAACAAAGAACAACAATGACACGCAAGAGTGGCACAATTACACACAAAACAAATACATTCATTTGAAATAAAAAATATGTTTTGCATTGTATCAATTCACTTTTCCACATCCTACATGTATTTGTTAAATTTAAAATTTTTTTTGTAAATCCCAGGCCCTGAAGATGATCTCAATAAAGATCGAAACGTTGACACGATAGAGAAAATGTTTTTATGAAACCTACACTACGCCAGACCGCAACTTAAGATTCTGAAAAATTGGTTGTTAGGTCTCTTTTTCAAAATATACTTTCAAACTATTAATGCCATCTATAAGTTTATCCCTACCGCATACAAGCACTCACTACAACGGCATTAAAAATATTCAAAATAATTTGTTTAAATACATCCTTTATAAATTTTACATCTCACACATTTTCAATATTGAATGGATAATAAATTCTTGTCGTTTATAAATTTATTTACTACTAGATACTCTGCTCAACGTTACTTCTTAATACGGAATTTTATGTTCCACCGGTTGTTACCAAAAACATTCAGCCATTGCATGTCAACTTCATGAATGCTATCCATACTATACATATCTGATAAATATTTTATTCAATACGAGTCTTCTTCAAATTAACCTATACCAATACAAATCAAAATAAATCATCTTTCTTCCTCTGTAAATCAGAGGTTTCTCATGGAAAATTGTGCATTTTCTTTTTTTCTTTTTTTTTCGCTATGCTACTTACAATATGTAAGTTAATTGTAGCTTTATATTAGATGTAATGAGAGTTCAGTTACTTATCTGATTACCATGGGATTTCGGGAAATTTGCCATCATGAAACATTTAATAATTTCTTAAAATGCCCACCTTTCGAGACCTTATGCATTCAAGGTCTCATAATTTTTTGACTGTGTAATGTAATGATATTTTCGCGCATTTTAAATACTAAGTCTTTAAAAATAGTACCTATAAACATTCAATTTCTTTCGTAGGACATGGCTCGGTATACGATAACGCCTAAAAATCTGCTCAAAAATTTATAGTGATATTGCCAACTTTTTAGTATTTACCTAGCCCAGTATTTTTAATTTATTTTTTAAAGAATTTTAGTAAAATGTATTATAAATTAGTATATTACTTACAGAAGTAAACTTAAATTAAGGTATTTTGAAAAATGACAAAATAAAAGGTTTTAATGCCATAATATAGTTTATTGGACACATTAATTATTTTTAAACAATTAATACATCCGTGGATCCCTTGTTATCTAAAACCTCTGTGGACATGTTAGTCATACTGTTCGTAAGATTGTCACACATTTCATAAGGAATTTCACCCCCCAGGTGATGCAACGCGACACTCAGTTGTAGCAGGTCAACTTGCTGCGGATGGTGCTCGAAGTGGGCCTAGACCGGGTACTTTTTTTCTTTCCGGTATTGTTTTCAATCAATTTTTTTATGGAAAGAGGGCTATGACCCGCTAAAGGTTAACTTTAAAATATGTACAAGAAGTCCTTGATTCTTACGAAACATTGAACACTAACTGAGATAGATGTTACTTATGATACAGCATTACTACATGAATGTAATGTACAGTTCTCTAAGTAGCAGTTTATAAAGTAAATTAGATAAACGAAGAAAGTCAGTCAAACGCTTTTACATTTATCATTTAGGTTAAAGTTGTGTTCAACAACGTCAGTCACTCACAAAAGATACTGTTTATATGAAATGATATTGTTTTTATATTTTATAAACGTGTTCAACCATTTCACTATAATGCGCTCAACCTCTTTGCATATACACGGGAGAAGAGAAATATGGCGATTGGTGCTTTGAAAAGTGTCTGGAAATGATTTTTCCCTCCTAGGATTATCTCGGTTAATTTAAGGTATACAAACTACATTCATGTTCCAATTTACGCAGCCAATTTTGGAGGCAACATAAAGAAATACAATTTTTTTGCCGATCGGTACTTGATGGTTCATTTTAAAGGTACAAGTATAAGTATGTCAATTTTTTGTTGATATTTTTGTTTTTGAATTTTCCTTAATTACAATTTAACTTTTCTTGAGTATTAACAATTCAATATCTACACAAATTCATATGATAGGATTTGACATGAGGGTTGCTTTTTTCGAAACGTAATAAATTGCGAGAGTTCACTGTTACATTGACAGGCAAGTTGTAATAAAAAATGATTAAATTAAGCACATCAAATAAAAAAACTGTTACTCCACAAATGCTTCCAAAACGTTAATTTTTGTTGCCTTCCCTTCAGTTGGCCAATTAAAGTATTTGAATTATAAAAGATAATTCACCTGGCACGTTATAAAAAAAAAAAAACAATTCCTTCCGCCAGTTGTTATTACAAAGTATATATTTTTTATTCGTTCAGAGAGAAAGCCAAGTTATATTTAATTTAGCTCCATTTTCCTAACATTAATTTTCAACTGCAATGTCCTTCTTTCAGTTTGAATATTTGTTTAATACTCACCAGAAACAAAGATTTAATAAAGTTTCTCTCTCTCTCTCTCTCTCTCTCTCTCTCTCTCTCTCCTCTTTCTCTCTCTCTCCTCTCTCTCTCCTCTCTCTCTCTCTCCCTCCCTCCCTTTCTCTCTCTCTCTTTCTCTCACACTCACACACACACACACACACACACACACACACACACACACACACGCACACGCACGCTCACACATATTACATAATAAATATGAAACGATCGTAGCTTGTTCTGCTTTCTGTTTTAAGTTCAACTAATTTAGGCTAGACAACAGTATAACGTAAGATTTTATGAAAAAGTACTCGTGGGTCTTTAGTAAAGCAGTTTGATTTTTAAATCGGGTCAGCAACTCTCGAATCCCGAAATCTTTATAAGAAACGACAAATTGGTAAAACTTGGAATCGTACAGTTCACGTGTCATGTATCTCTGGGCGATTCTTTAAAAAGGAATTTAAATTAGGATCGACGAACTTATTTTTCCTCGTTCAAAAGAGCAATGGAATCAGTTTAATGAGCACGACTCGTGATGTAATTCTATAAAGGTTCGAGGGTCTTACCGGCGTATGATGCCAACACAATTACAGGCAATCATGTTATTTTCGAATTAGACCGTCAATTAGGATGGCTAGAGGACCGGAGGAGGGCATTGTGATTACTATGTAGATTCATATGAGACCAATGAGAGACAAAGGACAGACGAGGCCCCCCTCTCGCTATTTTTCCTCTTAAAATTGAATTCTCGGCAGAGGTAAGGTCTGAGGGAAAAAAGAACCCTTTTTAAAGGGCCTCAACATTGATGGAAGTTGTGAATAATTTAGAGTGCTCCCTCCGGGCTGCCTTAGTGCCATGATACAGTAAACACTCAGGCTTTGGGATTTTCCAGCAAACGGCCACCTTTTCTCCTCTTAGTCTCCACCGTTCCTCCCGGTCTTTTTCCTAACAAATAAGCTAACATTTATTTTTGAGCTCAACCAAAGGAATCTTTAAATACTAAATGAAACTCCTTCTTCAAATAATCTACCTCTTTAGATTTTTCCATTTATTTATTTTTTCTTTGTGCATATGTTCTCTTATAATTAAAGAGGCGGTACCATTTCGTTTAATTCAAATTAATTTGAAAATTCTGAAAAAGCCACAACTTTCCAACTCTCCCTATTTTATTTCATAATCTTTTTAAAAAATATCTAGCGAGCTCTGTGTTTACTTCAAAGCTATTCTAAATCGGCCAACATTTATTTTTAATATCAAATTTATTCGCGTTTACTTTTGACTAAAAATTCAATTATATTTTTCCTGTTTGTTTTGATATTTTCATCTCTTTTTTTAAAAATAAATAAAGACATAAAAGCCTGAATTAATGCGTTACGATAGAGTAAAAAGGTCATACGCACGCCCTCACACGTACGCACAAACACTCATTATTATGAATATAAATTGTACGCACCTTTGTATACACATAGAGAGAGATAAGCCATGCCAGAATCCAACCTGGCCATGCCAAGGAGTGAGTTACCAAGCACCCTGTACACATTGAGTGTCTTTTCCGGGCATAATATAGATAATTAATTATGTGTATTTTATCTAATTATTTTTTATCTATTTATTATTTTATAGAATAATCGTAAGTAGGCCTAACCCGGACTCAATTACACCATTCATTTCGTTTATAATTTTTTTAAAATCTCTTAAAATAATTTACAATAATAAATCAGGAAACGCTAAAGTTCGAGGTGCCACAAGCGTCCTGAGTCGGATCCTAGCTTTTCCCTTAGAATTTGATGACCCTTCTAATTAGCATTTACTCATACATGGCGATTGGCTGAAGTAAAAGATAAAAAATATAAAAAATAAGAGAAGTTCAATAATAAATAATTAGTAAATTATTTTTTCTATGAAATTTAAAGAAAAATAACAAAAATATTTTAGGCGTTTTGATGCCATATTGCAAAACCAAGGGAAAAAAGTACAAAAGTGAAAAAATAACACATCACACAGCGGCTTTAAGCGGCTTCTTATCGAAATCTGCAGTGTGATCTGTAGTATATGCGGTCGTTCCAATCATCTTCGTCTTCTTATCCTCGATTCGTGAAACTATCGAAGTGTTGGCATTTGCCCTTCATCAGTGGTGAGGTTTTTCACTTTATTTGCTTTTATAGACTTGAAAGTAATTCGCGGTCGGTATGATTTTAAACAAATAATTCTCCGGTCGTCCTAATCTGTTACAGATGAATAAAGATAGAGTAAAATGTTTCTGTACATTGTACAATTTACACTGGCCATCGGCAGTCCGAGGAAACGCAGATCCCGCGGGGAGATACCGTCGGAACAAAGCTGCCCCGGTCTTTCAGAGAGGTCTGCAGCCGGTCCAAATGAGATCGATTTTCATGAATGCATTTGGTGATCTTTGTTTCGCCCTCGGCCTGCCGAGATATTATTCAAGCCGGCTGTCAATTACGAGGGCCAACAATGGCCAGGGCGAACGAAAGAAAAAAATCAAAATAATCGCGGCCAATCCTTTTCCCAAGGCCTTCCTTCCAAGGGCAAAAGGAAAGCAAGACAGCCCAGATTATATCGTCTTACGACCGAATTCATTCCTGATATGAACCTTACTGATGCAATACGCCTCTGGGTACGAGGGAACACAAAATGTATCAATTAAGTTTTTAATCTTTTTTTTTTTTTTGTTATCGCGATGGACGTGATTTTCAATGGATCGTTTATTCGGCCTGATTCAAGGGGAAAACAATGGAATTAGGTCCGGGAAGTTTAATTGACTACGTTCATCAAAAGGTGTAACACAGTTGCGCCAATCAACACTCCATCAACCGAAATGTTTTTGTTCAGCTGAGGTTTTCCCTTTCATTAATCAAGAAATAAACGAAAAAGTGATTTGAATTTCTCGATCATGATTAAGAACGCTTACTTTTAAAGAGGTCTGCCTTTTAATAGAATAAACGTTGATCTTATAAAATAATTTCTAATAAATTTACTAATTTTACTCGATGTATCATTAATCTTTGCGTTTTTCCTTCCGCTAAGTCTAAGATACTCGATACAATACAAAATCGTTCGTAATTATAAAAATTCGATCAATTTCCCTACATTCTATCAAATAAGGAGAAGTTCTAAATCATATTTATTATTACTGAAAATACAGAAAAAGTTAGCCAATCAGTGAACCCTATTACCAAGGGACAGCCATTTTGTAACTACTTTTGTTCTCTTTCGGAAGGTGTCCTCTCAAGAGAGATGTCAGTCATTGATAACACATACTTGTCTGTATTTGTATATGATCCTACATGTGTGGTGTAGATTTATATGAACATTTAAAACTTTACGATATTTTAAAATTTTCCTCTTAGCAATTTCTATGCTTTAAACTATCAGCTAGAAAAGTAATTTATTATTTTGTTTTAAATCGTGTGTGTTTTGTAACTGAAATATATTTGGGGGTTCTACCCGGCCCCTCATCAATAACAAAAAGTAAAGAAAAGTTTGCCTGATGAGGGCTATGGACACACTCAAAAATACATTACATTGTAAACAAAAGTGTAACAAAAAAGTTGCAAAAAAATAAATGAAATCATAGCGATAAAAGTAGAGTTACAATCAGAAAAAACATTTAACATAATATCATAAAAAAACTTAATTTACTTATGAAGCTAGGATCACCTAGGGGTCCGTCCCAGGACGTATTTTATTTAATATATTTATCAGTGATTCAACTAAAACGAAAACTGTATGTAGTTATACATGGTATGCAGATTGTACAGGATTGTTTATCTATTCATATAGAACAGAAACCATTCCCAATCATCTCTCCTTAGGTCTCAAGAAATGCTTCAAATACTTTCACAAATGGCGGATTGGACACAATGGAACTAAAACCGAAGTTATATTGTTTATTAAATGTAGGCCAAACGTTAATCGATTTGTTGTTGTAATCTGCAGAATACTCCCTTGAAAAAAAAATATCTAAGGGTAATTTTGTATTAAATTTAAATAAACATTTTCCAAGCACGTTAATAGAGTGTGTGGACAAGGCATTGAGTATAATGTGTCGTTTATTCCCTCTGTTAAACAAGAACTCAAAGCATAGTAGTACAAATATAAAATTAATTTTGTTATCTTTACATTAAGTCAGTACCACTGTAGCTGCAGCTCCGGTATGGTCAAGCACGTGTAACACTATTTTAAGGTACAAATAGTCCAAAACAATTATTTAAGATTTATTGGTTTCTTACCTAGGTGGACTCCAATAGATTATTTACATTCCCTATTAAACTTGCTAGTGTATCAACACAAGTTTACAATACTACTAAATATTTTATTTTCCCCTATGTAAATAATAGTCACCCAGATATTAAAAGTTTGTAAACTATAATTTAAGCTCACTACAATGTAAAAGACATAAGCGTTTAATTTAAAATATTACGTTTTAAGGTAACTCTCAAATTATGTTAAGGTTTTTTATTTTACTTTTTCATTTGCAAATAAATATTTCTTGTTAAATTTCACAACAGTATATAAGCAGGGAGCCTGAAACTTCTATATTATAGTTGTGTACATATTTGAATTTATTTTCTAATAATTATTCATATTCTTTCAATCATTTTTGTTTGCTCAAGTTCCGTCAATCAAGAAGGAATTTAAAATAGGATAGATTTATACAAACTAGAATAAACCACTTCAATGAATATAGTTACACCTGTTTTTTTTATCAAATTTACCTTTCTCAGTAAATTGGGGCAAAAACTAAGCTTTAAACCTCAAAAAAAAAAAAATTAATGCAAATATAAAGACACAAATAATATTGCATACAAAACTGATTTCCTATATTTCGGAATACCCTGAGGAGTTTTGAGTGAACTTGCTCGCATTTCCAAATAATATCGACACAAAAACTATCTGTGTACGCACGACCTATAGTAGAGACGTGTGGGGATCAGGTCCCCTCCCCGTCGTTTTGAAGAAAAATCTCTGAGAATATTTAAGTATTGGCTAAATTTAAACTAAGCTCCAAAAATATCATTAAAATTTTTTTATATAATTTAATTAGTGCATTAATTTTGTTATATTCTTTTTTAAATTTAAATAAAATATTATCTGTTTAAATTCACTAGGTTGCTTGGTCTGTTGGACTAATTAATACCTCTAAATTAATTAAGGTTTTTAGTTGAGATAAAAAAATTTAATATCAAGAGCGGGATTCGAACCCATGACCTTCGGCTAGAAATGCCGCTGCTTTAATCACTTGTGCTACGGCAAATTCTAAAAGGAAGGAAAATACGAGAAGGTGAGGTTGAGATGGGAAGTTAGTAGCGTAGCGGCGTATCTAGCCCTGGGTTCGAATCCCACTCGTGACATTGAATATTTTATCTCGACTAAAAACCTTAATTAATTATCTGTTTATTTTTGCAAATATGATCTAATACAATTGTGGTAGTTTTTATTTGCTTTAAACTGTATTATAAACTCACAGAGATGAAAGTACGCTCGTTCGTGAAACCAATATCGTCATCAGACAAACTACTATTATTAAATACAATTGTGCTAATAAATAAATGAACATCTAAAAAATAGGATCTTTATTTACATATTGGTTTTGTCAAATGAATTGTCTGGCGTTTAAAGTTGTTAAAAAGGGTGATGCCGAACATGCTTTGTCAGAGGAGAGCGTTCTTTTTCTTTAGTATTTGGCGCTCCATTAAAATTGTTTCCTCTGTTAGAGAAAAAAAATAAATAAAACATTTGACCGGGTGTTAAGAAGACATCTGACGGGCAGTGTCCGTTAAATTATGCGACATTATACGGCGTGGAATACGAGGAGGCAGGGTCGGTGGAGCCGAGGGGATCCCATTGTGCCCGCTAATGATGAAACACAACATAAATATCACAGACACTCCATCAACCCTGGCCGCCCACCCGTCGCATATACTATTTCCTTTTGTCGCTCTCTACACCCCTTATCTAATTAACAAGGTGGACTGGGCCAGCCTTTGCTCGATTCACTCGGCTCCAGGCTAATGAGCCGTGATTTAAAACGTTTTCTCAATTGCGTATGACGGCGATAACGTCGCCTTCTCAGCCTGTATTTTTCAAAGAAGTAAAAACACTAAAAACACTTTTTTAAATACGTTTAAAAAGCTAGATTCCTTGTTGTCCTAGTCCTACTTATTCTCAGGTGACACTTCATTTCGACACATCAACCTCATATTTGCCCTTACACCATATCTATTACTCATTTTAGAACGTTTAATGCTAACCCTATTCACACATTCATTTTCATCAAATCTGTCTAAAAATGTTTAGATACCTCCATCAAGGTTTTGATATAGTTGACACAGTTTCCTCCCCTTTCAAAAACTAAGTCCACGGGTGGCCATTGCCAAACACCTTGCAAGCCTGTACAAGGTACAAACCCAAATACTTCCTGCCGACTACTTATTGGTTTCCATTCGTCCATCTGACCTGAATACCATTTAAAATTCGTCTTTTCATATACATAATACCATCGTTGTAACCTCTGCAGACAATACCGTAATTCTCGTGTCAATCTCGAACCATACGTTTTACAATTTCTTTTCATGCAAAAACCGTTAGCTATGCCTTATCCTTTTAATCAAAAGGTAACACTTGCCTTATTAAAATACACACTTTCCATTCTATAAATGATGATCCGTGTTCTATTCCTGTTACCGTTTAGGGTGGTAAGTATTAGATATATAATAATTCCAACCTGGCGAACATTGTTTTCCATCCAAATCCTCACCAAGCCAAGACTCCGTGTTTGCTGTAGACGGGAATTCAATACAATTGTCATTGGTTTATTTTTGATTAAAAAAGGAAAGACCTCTCTAACTTAACATCGACACCTTATAAACAAAATATCGTCATACTTTTAATCCAAATAAAGACACAGACAAACACGTCAATGTCACGGATGGTATTAGCACCAATGGTCTTCCGTTTTAACACTTGAGTCAGTGAAATATCTTTTAACCGGCAAAAGAACGAACCAGGAAAGTTTACAAAGTGTCTGAATATTAGTTTATTGTTTTTGCACGTTTAATTTATTGATGAAATTAAACACTCTATCTCATTTACTTATTACGTTAAGTTATATTTTATTCCACTAATTATTATTTTTGGGTAGGCTTTTGGTTGAAAAAAGATAGTATCACGAGCGGGATTCGAACTCACGACCTTTGGCTAATTACTCCGCTGCTCTAATCACTTGAGCTATCTTGACTTCGATCCACTCGGTCACCAACACCCCATCTCAACCTTACCAATTTTCTTTCCTCTTTGCCATTTTTCAGATTAATTAATTGAAAGAAGTAATTTGGTCAATAATAAATGTAACGAAGTTAATTTATTACCCCTTTCCCATATTCCAGAGCTTTATTTATATCGTTAGCATTAGGGATGACCTCCTGGATTTGTTGGTATCTTTCTGATCTTATTAGCTCATACTTTTGTCATGTCGATTCCTTTAGAATTGTTCATTTCTCCAGAAATGGCAAGAGGTTTACTTTACCATGAAGATAATTTTGCACCTGCCTAAATTAAAAATATTGTGAAGATGTCTGTGTTTCAATGTGGTTGGCGTCCTTTGTCTAAATCACCATGGACCAGTGCTGAGAACACGTTGACAAAACACTGGTCATCGAATATAACAAACTAGGGGAAATTAAAAGAAACTTTAGGCTGTAAAGAAGAAAATAATATGTGGAATTTAGAGGAATATTAGAAAGTAAAAGTTCTAATTAAAAAGAAGGGAAGTGGCTTCATTTATCCTTTTATGTTTTTAAGTAACGTTTTATAAACGAAATTTAAGACTCAATACCATTTATTACTATTTCAATGTTTCTAACACAGCCTGCATTGAAATAGCACAATACGAGAACCCAAAATAAAGATCGACAATGAAATAAAACGGAGGAACAAATCTAATTAATTACAATACAAAAACATCGAATCATCGTTATAGGCCAAATAGCCGCGGGTATATTCCTCATCAAACTTGAAGCCATACTGCAGAAATCCTGTTTGTTCACAATTACAACAATATGAATGCCTCATTTTAATTAATGGAGTAGGCTAAATAGACCTAATAAGCGAGCTGCGGAAGACAATTTCAAAGTTCTAAGGATACAGTAGACAGTAATGTTACTAATTATTATTAGTTGCAGTCCATTTAAACAGACTAAATAGCCTATCCCGTTATAAAAAAGGAAACATATAATAATAGTTGCAATGTATTAGAAAAATAGAAAAAAAATTATTGGCTTTAAGTAGAAATAATTTTGACACGATAAAATTTTCGCTTTTATTTAGCATGATCTTCATGTAAGCTCTATGTAAGCTTGGATCGAATTTCCATTCATTAAAAATTAGTTCTAGGTGCAAAGGGATTTTATACCAGGGCGAGGCACGCGACGAAGGCCTCACAGGACTTTCCTGGATCTGCGGGACCATCGCAGAAACGAACGACAGAGTTATTAAAGCTAGAACGTGTTAGGACTGGAATAGTAGGTCTCCCGGTTCATCACTGCAAACCCAGGGACTCTGAGCAGCAGAAACAATCCGGATATTGGACATAAAAGAAGAAACATGCGGATCATGTATTACTTTGGTGCGAAGATCGACGGTTGAGTTTCCTTCCACTGGGAGAAAACATCTGAAGGGCACACATAGGACCTCTTACAGCTTTCAGATCTGATAGAAAGCTAAAGCTTTCAATGACGATTCTAGTGTTGTTGTTTTTTTCGAGGGTTCGCAACAGCAGAGGTCATATCAACCATCAGGGTGCCGGTGTATCTGAAAAACAGCCCATTTGTAACATTGTAAACAGCCGCTGAGTGACGCGGAAGACCAGTAAAATCACACCTAATACTTTGTGTAATATTATGGTCTACTAGACAACCGCGGGCTATGTCGGAATTCCCATAACCGCTATGGCAACAGTATGAGCTGGGCGCAACCCGGTAGTTAGACCCAAAGAGCTTTGCATTGCAATTAATTCGGTTTAGTTTTACAACAGCTTGTTGAAAATTTATATTTGTAGCTTTCAAGAAGTCCGCTACCCCGAAAAGCATTAACTTTTATTATCGACTCCATTATTGACTTCTTTCGATGCCTTTCTATCAATGGTTCGGGATGTTCATATTATTATAAATTGTTCACTGGTATATCTAATTTTGCTTCAAGATTTGGACCTAAAATGTCAATTGCTTCCTTGTTCCTACATGTGCACCAGTAGATAGATAGTTAGACATACTTTTACGGTCGAATGTGTACGTAATTAACAAACAAATAATTGATGCAAACATTACAGAAAAATCCGTCTGCTTGAGGTCTTTGCCAAAGGAAAACTCGTATTTTCAGTAGTATTGGTGGTACGTTAAATATGAAGCCACTTCACTAAAGATAGTTCTGAACTGTGTGATTATTAGAATGATGTGGGAGAGAACTATGGAATCTAAATATACATTTTTAAATTTAGAGTTAACTAATCTAGCAAGTTATCACCATCCAATTCTGATGAATTGGTACATAAACATAATTTTTTAAAATAAAATATTAGTGTCAGACAAAATAAACGAGATTTCTTTTTCCTTTAATCAGAATGTAACGTTCTTCCGTTCTCAAAGAAAGGATCGGTAACACGTGACGTCTTAAGTTATTGATGCACGTGTCGGATTTCGAACCCCCGACTAATTAGGACATTATTTTTATTACTTCCAGGCAGGGCAGAGCACAGAGGGGTATTAGATAAACAAGAATCTCTATAAATAGTTAAACTGTTATGACCCGACGACAGAGGACTCACTAATTTTGAGAATTTGGAAATAGAAAACGTCATGTAGGAGGAAATGTAGGGTGGCTTCGGCATCGTACAAAATAAAGAGTCACAATAAATATCGCAGGGAAGGAAAGGAGAATGAAATTCTCGTTGGAATGCCATACAGGACGTAAAATCTCTGCGCGTTACTTCAATAAATAAATTATCTTGTCTCTTTTTAAAATAAGCAGACGTTTATTATGCGCATCTCTTATTGGATACATTACTTATTCACGAAATACCGTGTGAGTGTCAGAAGCCATATGATGTGCCACGAAACGAATCAACTAGGGAGAAATATTCGTCGTTATGAATAAAAGTATTTATCGAGCTTAGTCCCAATAATGTCTCTTCGATTTTAACTCTTTTCAATGTTGGGAAGAAAACTATCTATTCCTGTCTACTTTGTCTACATGGATTGCTTTAAAGAAATTATTAAAAACGATTTTCTTTTGATTTGCAGAACATGATAACCACCATCAAAAAGATATAACGTGAGAAGGAAATAAGTACCAAATTAAAAATAAAAGTGGAGATCACCCATTGGTCTACAATGATGCTAAAACGTTGTCTATTTAATAATATTTATGTCATTATTATTTTCACTACCATCACCATCGCTTCCTAGGATATCTCGCGGTCATCATCTCTTCTGTCGGAATAGAGGGTTAGATAGATTTTATTGGAATGTGTAGTGGTGGATGTGCCGATTTATGCTGGCTGGGAGATTTTTGTGAAATTTGCGGTAACCGGGACGAATTTCATCCTTCACTAAGAATATTTAAATTATAATTATTTAAGGGGACGTCGGTGGCCGCAAGGTTTAGTCTTTGACCCGGCGCTCATCACTGTAAAGTAAAAGTCCCGGGTTCGAATCCAGCGGCCCTGCATACGAACCCGACATACTTACAAATGTTTGTTTTTTTCAAAAACACCGGCACCCTGAGTTTTATATGAGTTTATATGGCCTCTGCTGTTGCGAACCCTCGTTTAAAAAAAAAATTATTTAAGTGTATAGGTTCGATATATAATGGTTTGTATGCAGCAGTTTTCAGTTAGGCTCCTATGCTTCCAGTACATATGACCATATCTACATAAATACGGTGTTGTAAAGTTGTTTTGTTTTTGAAGTAAATCTGAACGTTTATGAAGATGTAGTGCAAGAGCCCTCTATCTCTTGACGTTTCAACCATGTTGAGGATTCAGAACCATGAAAAGTAATTCTTACAAAAGATTGTGGAAATGTAGTTCAATTAGTTAATCCTTTTTATGTAAGGTTTTTGGTTGAAATGAAAAAGTTACTGGCAAGAGTGGGATACGAACTCACGACCTTCGGTTAAATATGCCACTGCTCTCCCACTTCAGGCTATCGTGTTATCCCGCTCGTGGCACTCACTTTTTCGTTCCAACAAAATACCTTAAATAAAACGGATTAATTAATTGAAAGAAGTATTTTAGTCAATAGATCACTAAATATAATGGAACTACTACTAGTAATACATTAATTAATTCATTTGATCATCTTGTTTTTGATATGTAACGTGATTTATGGAATAGAAAAACAAGGAATAAGTCACTTTTTAACTTGTTGGCATGGCATGATTTATTTAACAGTTGGTCATCTACGAGGTGGCATTTTCGTGTTATGCATGCTGTGAACCACAACTCACCCTTGAAAGGCAGAGAGATTTGACGGACCCTGAGAAGCTCATAACGCACACTTTCCGACCAACAAATAAATCACGTCACACAATAGAAATTTTTCAAGTAGAACATTGGAAGTTTTGTCAAATCTTAAATCAAAATCAATAAATATGTTTGTCTAAATCAAAATATGTAAAACGAAATTTTAAATATGGACTATGTTTAATAACCTTCTTCTGTTATGTTTAGACGAGCGAGAGTACTGCAACATATCTCAGGAGAGCAAGTAGGAATTTTTTTTGGGTTATCGATGCAGTCTAAAAGTCTAAAATAGAACTACATTTTTGTAAATTATGTTACAGAACTGCTTGTAAGGTACTAGCGTTGTTGTATCCATCGTCCAAAATAAGAGTGAATAAGTTGGCGAGTTAGAAGTCTCAGTAGAAGGATGAGAGGTGAATGGGATGAGTTTTATGGAGGCGTTTGTTCGACATGTTGCGGTTTCGGGGACAAAATGAATTTGGGTGGTCTTGGTGGTTAGGAAATAGAGAATTTGGACAATGGTTGAAGGCTTTTGGTCTGGAATAACTGATTCTTTGGTGGTTGGAACGCTTGACTGGATCCCACAGCTTGATTCCTTATGTCGTGATCGGTCGTAGTAATGATGAGGTTTTTGATTTGTAATGAAAGTAAAGTCGTCAACTAGCCAATTATCGAGAAGATTAAATCGTCTGTACAGTTATATTCTTTTAGGTGTGAAGTACCAAGTGCGCCTTTTGTGTATGTAAAGTCCGAATAGCGGACCAAATTGGTTGCTGGAGTGGAACAAAATTTTGGTAGATTAGATAGATCTTGTGTGATGGATATTTGCTGGATTTGTTTTTGTTGAGACTGATCCTTCATTCCTTGAACAATACTTGCAAATTGCACAGATAGTCCTAGAGGTTTCTGGATGGGCTGAAAGGATAACTACTTATATGAGAGATAGTGTAAGTAAGAGTATCTGTATTGCATTCTAAATAGAGAATGGGGCCGAGGATGCTCTCTTGCGGATTACCCAACTTTAGCATAGGAAGAAAGATGCTCCGATTCTTACATGAACCTATCGAACAGTATTTTAAGTTGAGGTAATAACTGAATGGAAAGGTTAACATTAATAAACACTAAAAACCTTTATTCGTTCGATTGGCAATACAGTTTTATCTTGTTATATATCACTTCATACTTTTACATAAATAAGACAGTTAAAATAGTAACCAATATAATTTTGTTCATTCATGTTTATATAATGGAAAATAATATTTTATCCATATAATGCACATATTTATTCAAATAATCCAGTTTTGCATTTAGATTCACGAATAAAAAATGGTTGTTTATTTATGTATGGGTTATGTCTCATACGACACCATCCAAAAAAAGAACTGTTTTCAATACTTCAAGGTTTCTGCGAGTAATAAAATTCCCATTAAAAAACAACAACCAGATTCGTTCGAGTATTGGCGTCGCCCTTGAGACATCCAATAATACTCGGAGAAGGCTGTAGTTAATTTTTCAATTTAGATGTAAATTTTCTAATGTGTGTTTAAGCATTTTTTACGATTATACCTATGCCGACAATTAACGAAAGGCTCCTGCTTATCGATAATTTAACATATATATTGATTGGTATGCTCTGTTCGGCTACAAGGGGAATAATAATTCAGATTAATTTTTAATTGTTACAATTCACAAGCGAAGTGATTTAATGATTTAGCAGGTGTATCGGGAAAATGAATAATTGCGAATCTTGCCAGAATCAATTGTTACACAGAATTACCATGATACTGGTGAAAAATCCTGAAATATATCGGAATTAAGAACAAAATAGAATACGCATTTCAATTTTTATTAATTTATTACACATTTAAATGGTTTTGCTTTCTTGACAGATTTCTAAAACATAGGCGCATCGGTGGCCGCAACATTATATAAAGGCCTCATCACTGTAAGATAAAGGTTCCGGGTTCGAATAGTAATGTTAACACCTTGAATATTTTAGAAGTATTTTTATTGTCTTCCTTTCTTTTTATTATTCAGATATCGTGAGATGCGGTCTGGTGTGATGTAGAAAAACATTTTCTTTATCGTGCCAACGTTTCGATCTTTTGTTGAGATCATCTTCAGGGCCTCGGATTTACAAACATAGTTTACATTTAGAAAATACATAAAGAATTTGAAAAAGTGAATTCATACAATGCAAAAATTATATTTTATATTCTATCAAAGTATTTCTACGCACTCAAAGTGTTTGTCTTCTGTGTAATTGTGCCCTGTCGTGTTGAGAGTGCCAGTGAGATTTTACTGTTTCATGTTTATATATGTTGGATTTTGAAGTGGTGGGGAAGGAAGTGGGTATAGAAAAGACTATTTTGTATAAGTCGTCGGCTTCTTTGAGGTGAAAAGAGCCGACTAAGGGAAACAATGTGTTGGTAATGTTTCGGCCACTTTATTCTTTCAGGATTATATAGAAAGGGATAAATGGGAAAAGGAAAATTAGATTGTTGGACAATTAGACTATGCGAAAAATATTTGATGTGTGGAATGTTATGTGATGATACATGTATGTTATCTTTATTGAATTTGATTAATGATGTTGGCGTAGCTGCGACTGAGTTTGCATGTATCTGTTCTGTAATTGATGCTGTGCTTATCCTTGTTGATGTAAACCATTTCTAAAAAATTATGTTTAAATTTGTTTTGTTCTGTATGTGGATTGTTGAAGTCAAAATTGTGTTGTTGTTCAAAGTGCTGTAGGATTTTGTTTGGGTTTTTTGGAATCGTAGATATGTTGTTTTACTCTCCTGTCCAGATATTGGGATGTAATCTCTACACATTTCTTTTTATTCTCGAATCTATATATCATATCATTAATATTTCAATATTTTATAAATACTTTGGTCCTTCTGTATAATTTTGCAAGTTAGGTATATAAAATCTTATGTTGATAATACGCAATGATAAAGAATAATATGGAAAGAAGTTCCCCTTTTATACTGAAAGTTGGTTAATGTGTCACATATGATAGAAGGTAGCAAGTTGACATGAACCCTTATATACTCGGGCGGGTGGTTGAAATGGTGCGTTTCCTGGTACATTTCACCTTAAAAAAATTTAAAAAATTCAAATAAGACCCTTTACACACGTCATTTTAAAGGAACGAAGTATTTTATTATCCTTCTTTCGGTGAAATAGTGCTTTCTACTTTTCTTTTATCACTGTATCGTATTTTTTAAGTTCATTCATCTTATGTTATTTAAGTATTTTGGACTATATATTTCATAATAATTAATTGTTTCTATCATATTAATGTTTTCTAGGTTATTCGGAAATAGTGAGAAGCGGAATGGTGTGACGTAGGTTTCAGAAAAACATTTTCGATCTTTATTGAGATGTTCGTTTTCTGCGTAATTGCGCCATGCTTGTGTGTCGTGTGAGAGTGCCAGTGAACAAACACTTGCCCTGAAGATGATCTCAATAAAGATCGAAACGTTGACAGGATAAAGAAAATGTTTTTATGAAACATACGTCACAACAGAACGGATCTCACGATTTCCGAATAATTATCGATTAACGGTCACTAATCAACACACATTAATGCTTATGCTAATACATTTTTAGTAAGTAGTAGTAGATACGGAAAGTCTTATTAATAGGTGTTTTTGTTCTGTAGTTTTTCATTATTGTGTAATTTGTT
Organism: Cimex hemipterus; assembly: GCA_039619505.1. Taxonomy (NCBI): domain Eukaryota; kingdom Metazoa; phylum Arthropoda; class Insecta; order Hemiptera; family Cimicidae; genus Cimex; species Cimex hemipterus. The sequence goes on along the minus strand of CM077105.1, from coordinate 29,987,188 downwards.
GAAATTGGGCATGTTGATTTCAAGGTAATAAATTTATTTAGCAATCACTTTATAATTTCCAATTGAATGTTCCCAGCTTCCCCTTCCATTTCCATCTCAAACCAAAAATTGTTATGCAAGTTTGTCCATGGAAATCGGTCCTATTGTTAAACTTTCAATGATGCACTTTTTTCACGCTGAATAATATTTTAAAAAAGACGTCCTTTGAAGAATAGAGAGGTAGCAATGCGAGAAGTGAGATTTAAATCAGAATGGTCAAGGGTAATAAATGAATAAACTAGCTTCAAATGCAGGTTGCAGTGTTGTTGATAGGCTTAGTCTGATATTTATTGAGGAAACGATATCAACGGTTCGTTAAACACAATGAACGTGAATAACAATGACTAAACGATGTCGACAAAACGAGTGCGGCCTTTGGAAATAAGTGACAAAGATTAAATATTATTATGGTTGTCAACTGGGAAATAGCGCTAATCAATGGGCTCCTCCCTGACCGGCCGGGTGTATTAAAGAGGGTTTAGGGACGGCGAGGATATACGCGGGGGTGATTTCGCATTGATACCAAATCGAGGAGGGTGACTGTGACCGGTGTGACGACTGCTCTCAAACGCACGAGAATTATTGATGTGGGAAAAGCGTGTGCGGGTTCGGCAGAAATCCTCCACGCCCTCCTCATTCGATTCGCCATAAATTTCGGCCCAGCCGACCTCCTGATGACAAATCCTCGAGCCGGTTGTCAACGGTCTTCCGGGTTGTGTGACCTCTGCTCTCCTCAGGATTCAAGACGGACCCTCTCGCCCGTGGAAATCGCATTAGAGTCAAAAGGTGGAGCTCACCTTGGAAACCGATTTCCGATTGTTAAAATGGGGAAGTGCTTTTGAAGTGGTTTCTTTTTTTCTGTTTTAGGACAATACGAACCGTAAATGAACCGTGAGAACAAGTACCATACTTTTCCGTTTCCTCGCACTCGTCCCACCTTGACGTCAACTTTACGACTTTCAACCTTTCAACTCTCAAAAAGGGATTATAAATTATTATGTCTCTCTCTTACCTGAGAGAGGTCTTTGAACTTATTACTAACAACATTTCTCTACGATGAAGTCATGGAATATTGATCTAATAAGTAATTGAAACATCAAGTGACGTCCACATCACTACGTCTAAATATTCCTATATGGTGGTAATTTAATTACCGTAATACAATAGTTGTTGTATAAAAAGTTAAAATGCGTGCATTTTTTATTTTTCACTCATTAGTTTACTGTCATGATTAAAGCATTAACCTCTTCGTTATGCATTGGTAGTTATTTTTAGTTATCATCGGGAAATCAATTACGCCATTCAGCTATACTGATTTTTATGCATAACTTAAACTACTCCCTTGGGGCAAAACTGGATAAGTTAAACTTTCGCAAAATGAATCTAAATATCCAAGAACACATGTCCGAACAACCGCGATCGACTCTGTGCTAAAGACCAAATTTTCGGAATAACTCACAAGTTATGGAAAGCTCCATGTCTCTTTCATAGGAGATAAAATAAATCCTTTGAAAATATGGAATGCTGGATAGGTAAATGGTTCACAGAAATTTCTTCCTATATTAAATCATCTTGCATTGGAACATCAACTTATCTTAAACTGCAAAGGAACAAGCACCTCCCAAAGCACTGCTTGTATCTATATCCGCATTGGCTGACAGCAGAACTAAAGAGCTTCTTTTAAGAAAAAGACCCAGATTCGAAATATAGAATATAAGTTTATTGTTGTAAGAATTGGTTAAAGTGGAAATGTTCATAAAGGTTGATATTTAGGATGCAATTTTTTCAATTTATACATTCATTACAAAATTTATGCATGTGTTCCTATGTGTTCGTATAATGGAAATTTGCAGTAGAATAAATTCTCTTATGTTATGGTTACGGACTAAGGGATTATTAAAAAAAAGAAATACACACTCAGATAATATAATATTGATTTATTGACTACGATTTAACTGCATGGAAGCAATTGTGATATGCTACATTTATAGATTTTTAACAAATTTCAGGTTCACTAATGCAGTAAAGAGGTTGTGTAAAACGTTAATGCTAGACTTTACGGCTTTGTGCATTGAAGCTCTGTGTTTTTTCAGCTTTTTGGCGGTCCGAGAAGCCCATAAATATTTGAGGCTTGCTTGTATAGTATGTTAACAATATTTTTCAGCTATTTACGACGGTCCATGGACGCTTTCACATCGGAGCGCTGTAACGGAATATAATGTTGAAATAATAATTTCCAAGTCTGGGAAAAAAAATAACAGGTCAACAGCGTTTTTCAACGTGACCTTAAGCCTCATGTCGATATATATGGGCCTTCCATGAATTTGCATTTGTCCCCCCCCCCAATCCAGAATCCCGACGGAGAAGATGAAGCGATAAATAAATGTGGCGGACGCATAAAACTCACGCATAAGCGGCCAAGTTGTTTTTCGACTCCCGAGGGAGGGAAAAAGGCCGGAAAATTTATGTATTGTTGAAGGGAGATCCAATTCACGGACGTGTCCGCCGATAAATCGGAGACGGTGCAACTGCCGCGGTGTCCACCAATAAAATTACCATTAGAGATGGCGAGCGTATATGACTTAGTGAAATCCTCTTCCTGGGAGACGTTGACACATAAGTCGTTCATGCCGTGAAATTGTTTTTACTTTATTTAGTGCCGGATGCTTTTTCGACCCCTTCTGGCGAAGAAACCCTCTAGCAAATCCGACCCTTCGTCACAGCTATCATCTTGCTCCGGTTACCATCATGGATTTGATTATGTTTTTTGTCTATTATAGTATTGAATATAAAATACTTCTTGACTGGTAACTTCATTAGCAAAACTAAAAATCGATTTTCACCCACAGTTAGATAAATCAGTGGTAATAGGTGTAAATCAAGTTAAAAAACTTTCTAGATTACAAACATCTACAACAAAGTATATTAATCACGACCAATTTTGTGTTTTTAGTAAACAATGTTTTTATTTTTAACAGGCTGGTAGGTTATAATGGCAATTATAATGATTTTGGTTAGAAAATCAGCGTTATTAACAAGAATCCAATTTCAACATAATTCAGGCAAAATGAATTAACTAAACTTGTTTTGTATCTATGTATAAAAGAAAATTTAAAAAAGTAAACATATCTTAAGTGTATTTTTCTTGTTAGTTTTTCATTGATATGCTCCCAGTTCCTAATTAAAGTCTCTAATACTTCCTCTCTCAATGATTTTCGATTGATTCCACCTGCCACCCTCTTTTGATGTTATATTAATGATCTTCCTAATATTCTTAAATCACCTATCTCCTACAATAGACTTCCAAATCTACCTCTTCTTTAAAACTTATGACCTCAAGTCAAACACAGAAATCCAGTAGGATCTAAATGCCATCAGCTCCTTGGGCCTTTCAACATCAATAAGTCCCAGGCTATAGGTTGGGCCCTATGAACTTCCCATACTGATGATGTTTTGCTTTTAGCCCGAAATAATAGAAACAACAGGGAACATAAAAATATTAATGTTATTGACTATTCGGAGATCGTGAGATGCGGTCTGGTGTGACGGAGGATCTAACGTATATATACATATAAAATAGCAAAATCGCACTGGCACTCTGAACATGAAAAGAATGGCACAATGGCAAAAAAACTACCACTAATAAACAGTAATAATATTTTGATTGAATATAAAATATATTTTTTGCACTGTATAAATTCACTTTTTTCCATATACAACATGTATTCCTTAAATTTAAAAAATATTTGTAAATCCTGCCCTGAAGATGATCTCAATAAATATCGAAACGTTGGCACGATAAAGAAAATGTTTTTCTAAAGCATACGTCACACTAGACTTCATCTCACCATTTCCGAATAACCTTAAACATTGATGATAGAAACCATTACTTATCAATTAATTAATATGAAATAAATGGTCCAAAATACTTAAATAACACTTAGTAAAATGAATGAACTTAAAAAATACGATACAGGGATAAACGAAAAGTAGAAAGCACTTGTTCACGTAAAGAGGGACTGTAAAATACTTCTAAATGATACAGGGTGGCAACCTACTCTAGTAGCGTACGCTTAAAGTTTTCACAAACAACTGAACCCCCAAAAAAGATTAAAGAAAATTTTTTAAAAAGTTTTATAACATGACTTTCCAAAATAATATATTTTTTAATATACTAGTTTACATATTGTTATTTTTTCCCCTGGGGTAACTGAAACCATTTCAGCCCCGACTCACTGCTCACTGTTATGACCGATAGAGAACTGATAATTCCGCATCAGGCTTGTTGTACATGAATCGTTCACTCACATCAATTTAATCATCTATAAATATATTTTATACATTATACATATACCCACTTTAAAAACATACACATTACTACCCGTTACATATACAAACACAGGATATGAATAGATGTCCTTTATAGATTTTAGATTTCTCATGAATCAATGTTTCTATCAAAAATTAAATATGTGTTTAATATCTTTTAGTATAGTTTGATACTTTTGCATGGCATCCTACACCGTTGGAATTTCAAACGTGGGCAAAGGAAAATACGAGAATTTCATACTCTTGTTTTGTTTGGTTGGGTCACGAATAGCATATCCAATATGTTGCTGAAGTCCCAGCTTCTAGAATCTCTTCTTAAAAAAATAATTGCCTTTTAGAACAATATTTTCTGGTTCTCACACTAGGCTTCTAGGCTTGCCCTCTTTAGCAATATTTCACTACATAATGTAATAGTGTATAGCAATATAATATTTCTGAATGTAAGAGTACCTTACCTTGTTAAAATGAGTGCACGACATCTGGTGTCTGTGTGGCTTTGCCTGATATCAACTGACTCCCGTTTGTACATAGATCACGAATTTGAGTGATCGGAGGTTGTTGTTAAGTAAGGTACGAGGAATATGATATAAACTCTCCCTGGATGGAAAGATCTTCTGATTTGTGCTATCTCTTTAACGCTGTGATCAGAAAGGAATGCTGTATTTTAAAGAAATATCGTTTATTCCATCTAAGCCGCAAGTTTTCTGTCTAGAAGTGAATTAATCATCAGGCTAAACTTTGAACCGATCTCAATTATAAAACATTGTAGACATTTATGGCAACACAGGGATGTGTTTATTAACAAATTGTAATATTAAACAGACTGTACAATCGTTTAGTAATCGGCGTCAATTTTATGTGAACATGTATGTCTCTATGTGCTTTAAATCAATTTAATTTTTGCTACCATTATTCTTTATGTACGCATTGGCCTCAAGTAGGCCGAATTTTCCCTGCCTTGTGGTACTTATTTTGAAGGTTATCATTTTATTTGAATTTAAGAAAGTAGAGTACAATTAATATTATCATAATGTAAAAATTTTGGTGGTAAGTATAAGTAAAACATACAAAATATATGTATAAATAAATCTATTTCCTTCAAATATACTAAATCAATTAGATACGCCATTTCAATTTTATTTGACACCAAGAAGAATTTATTTCCAAAATTATTCAAGTGGTGCAAGAATTTCAAAGAACCTTAATTTAAAAGAAGCGGTTTTAAGAATGGTTTCATTGTTCAAAATAGGACGATCCACGGTGAAATTGGGCGCTTTTCTTTTCATGTTGGCAACATGTCACCGGCTAAATTGCCGAAGGCCTCGGGCGTGACAAACCAAAGGGCAGAACCCTTTTGACAGATATACTAGCCGGGGAGCAGTAGTTGTAAGTTCACTGCACTTGAAAGCGGATTCACTTTCGAACGGAGTTTCCCTTTCAAAACCGACAACCCCTCCGGAGGGAATTTACGGCCGGTTAAGAGTAAAACAGTTATTCGGGTTGACAGGTTTCGTTTATGAGCCGATCGGTTGAAAGATGTGGCAGAAGTCTGGGCTACCGAAAAATCCGACGATATAAAATGGCTCCGAGAATAATCAAATATTTAAATATTGTATATTTACATTTATTTATTTAGCGCAAGAATAAATGGCCGACTAGAGGAGTAAGGCGGGATGTTTTACTCATAATAAGTTATTATCAACTCATGCTTCTACCATAGATCGAAAACCATTTCCAAATGCAATTATTTTGGTTAAAACTAAATCGCAGAAACAAGTTATCGAACTTAATTTAATTCTAAAAGCAAATACACTTAATTAAGAGCCTACTTATTGAACAATGTGCACTGCTACAAGGTAAACAATTAAAATTATAACTAATAATATTCTATAATTTTTATAATGAATGGTCCCATTTCTGTGTATTTACATTTACTTGTACGGACAAATGTCATATTTACACAAACTCTAAAATCTCATGCTCAACATCGAAGATTCACTGTTCTTCTTGTTCTCACTTTTTCTCTCACTCACTCCTTCCGTCTCTTTCTTTTATTCTAATACTTTTCTACTTTCCTTTTTATTCATGCTCTCCTTTTTACAATTCTGATTGTTTATATTTAGTACACACAAGATCTATCCATTTGTTTCTACCGCCAACGAAAAGGCGGAACAAAGTTTAGCTCTTTTAAAAATTAATGTCTGTACGTCGTTTTATGTCAATATGCAGATGAATTATCAAATCAATTTTCATGACATTTGTTTCTCGGAAATCTGCTTCTTGCATATGGCATGAGAGGTGGATCATCTTGACGAAGATGGTGTGCCGCTTTATGTTTGCGGTTAAGAACACAATTTTGGTAAAGGAGGCAGGTGTGAACAGGCACACCCGGGACGAGTATCACACTTAAAAGTGGCTAAGCCCTCGGGTGACAAAAACGATGCCGTATGGACTCCTGTCCATGCAGACATGTTCCATCAGGGACAAATTGCGACCACATGCTGAGGGAAGATTCGGGCTTCCTGCCGCTTTTCTCTCCACACTGCTCCATTCCCCTTATTGATGGAGACGCATGTTAAAAATTAATTGCCTTCCGCTTGGCTACTTCGCTCGAAAGAGCTTTCTTATACTAATCAATTTAAATCTGACGTCTGTCGGGTCAATGTTTAGCGAATACGAACAGCTTTTATCACCCAGCCTAGCCACCAAAACGTATCAAACAAAAGAGCAGCAAACAATTTATAACAGCTATGCTATACTTTCCTCATTTTTGACGCAGAAGCCAATGGAAGAAAAATTAAAAAATGTATTTAGTTAAATGATTTGTAGTATGGTCTGTCTTATGCAACTATTTACATTTACCACATGTTTTCTAATGTAGTATTATTTTGGTTAACTACTCTATTATTTTCGTTATGTGTATATTACATTGAAACAATAATTTTTACTGGCAAACAGGAATGAAACGGAAAAGAAGCATTCTACATCTATTTGCATTTTGCATCCAATATTATATTATTTATATATTTTATGAAATGATAATATTCAGTTTAAGGGTAGGCAATACCACAATTACTAATTTAAACGATTAAGATAATCCTACTTAACCTGAATTAATTTGATCATAATTTCAATGTGCGGCTAATACACAAGGCTAACTACATTCTACTAATGTGAGTAGTTTTACTTTGAAAATAATTTGAAATTTAGAAAAGTTTTCTGACTTAAAAGGTTTTTCTCATATCATAAATTATTTTTGCCATTCCTAGACATGAAGAATGTCTGTCACTACGTCTAAGTAGGATTTAAGACAGTTCCTCACTGATGATGCAGAAACACGCTTGAAAAACCCAGAGTGGAGACTGACCCGTGATAAGTGATTCTGTGCCGATTTATTACGAGTTCACCGTCTCCCTGGTTAAACCTATCATCAACTCTATTCGAAAATAACTATTTAATGATTCCAAAAGTTCTATATCAAATTTAGAGAATATGGGATTTCAACTTGATTCGGCGAGGTTTTATTTACACTTATCCTGTACTAGTGTTTTTCCTGAATGACCCTAGTAAAATCAGTTCTGGAGATCTTGAAAACTAGAAGCAAATAAAATAGGCAGACTTATTAGCCAAGCAGCAAGAAAAAAAAGATCGTAAATCGAGCACCAAACCAAATGAGTCTGAAAGGTGAAAATTCTTTTATTAATAATGAGTTCTAGGGTTCTAAAAATATTACACATAAATAATAATTTAAAAAATTATATTTAAAATAATAATTAATTATTTTATATGTAATATATTTAGTAATAT
>CM077105.1:29928698-29974013 GCA_039619505.1 Cimex hemipterus | reverse complement strand
CTCTCTCTCTCTCTCTCTCTCTCTCTCTCTCTCGCTATTCGGAAAGTGATTAAAATACAATACTATTTTTTTTCACAAACTATCGTCATTAAGAAATAAATATTAATATAAACTTAATAATAATTAAATAGATATAGAACTTGTTAATTAATATCTTCATTATAATTGTATAAAATAAGTTTGTATCATTAAAAATTCCACTTTAATGAATTATTAAATGACTACTCTGTGTCAGTAATATTTTGTTTTATTAACTTTTAAAACTCGTCTTTTTAGAGCAACATTTGCCGCCTTAACGAGACAATAATTACCCTTAGCAGAGTTTTAAAGAGAAACTGCTCCGCGATCTCGAGAAAAAAAGTGGATAAGCCCTTGGTTTATTTATAATCGGACCGTAAAAAGCAGCGTAAGCACACTAGCGATTGCGCCTTTGCGTAATTAGTGTTTAAAATGACTCAATAAATTACAAAGGGCTTAACTGTTTGTCAAAGTCACGGTTGCTTTAAGCTCTACCGCCGGAGCAATTGTGAACCTAAGAAAGCTAAGTAGCCACAGAGGAGCGTTGCGCTAGCAATAAACACTACTTAAGCTTAAGAATCCTACTACTAACTGCTTTTTGAAATAAAAGTGAATATAAGAATAAGCATAAATGAGAATGGACTCTTGGAATGAAAATGGCTTGTGACATTTTCTACTGCTTCTATCGCCTGTTGCTTCGCCTTTCAAGTTCTAAAAATTGGCCTTTTTATTTTAACAGCCAAATATTGCAGACGATCGAAGTTGCCAACTTTAATAATTTCACATTTCACTATGTAATCATCACTTATGGCAATAAAATTATGATTATTGAATTTGTAAATGAAAACAATGTAAGTATTTAAGTTTTTTAATTATATTAATAATAAAAAATTATGTGCTTTTTTAGCAGTGTAGGAGGAATTGAATACATTCTTAAATACATTATTCACTATTTGCTATTATGTTCAGTTAAGAAGAGAATATTCGATATATCATCACCCTTTACAAATATTCTATAACTAATCATTTAACCTTAGTCCATTTGACACTACACACTCACACAAATAAATTCAATCTCAAAGCACGTAACGAGGCTTATATCATTACATACATTAAACGTCATCTTTTCTCTATAAATTGGAAAGGGGAACCGAAAAATCACTATGCTCAAGCGCAATAGCAATATTGGATGGCTTTCCTACTAGCTTTGTACGTGGAATCAATGAACAATGAACGCCATTATTGTAAAGTTACTTATTTAACTTCTTTATCACAACCTACCAGGTGTTCTGGTCAATAGTCTTCCTTGTCTATACCTAAATATTTTTTCCGAGGTCCTACTCTATATCCAGGAATCATTCTGAACGGGGTCCCTTACCTTCCAAAAGTCCCATATAAGCCTACTATGGTGTTCGATCCACACCCATTCTAGTCCTGTAGTTGGCTTATTTTACACCTTTACTACCTGCCAATTAAATCGATGTTCTGGCATAAATTCATCCACTCGTCATTTTTTTTTCTTTGCCTCCCGTTCTTCACTGCACAATATTTCTCTATCACCAGTTCTGCCTCATTCGACATGACCGTTCTGACGTTGAAAGTTCGAACTATAGGGAAGATGTGGTCAATAAGAAGACCTACCCTAATGGATACAGGGTGATAATCACTCAGGATATTTTCCGTTTAGTGATTCTTTTCCTAACAGGACTGGTTGGAAGCCAACTTCTGGAAGTCTTTAACAGACAAATTCCTCCATTACTGGAATATACCTGCACGCATCGTTTCTTAAGTATTGGGCCCCTCCTCAAGCCAGATCTCACAAATTAGATAAAACAACCTTCTCTCCAATTTTTTTAATCAATTCCCAATACCATCATCACCAGCAGCTTTATAACCATTGCATGTTACACTTTCAGGCTTTATGAATGTGGTGCTGAATAAAATATAATTTCAGAAATAATATTGTTATGAATTTTGGCCATACCTGGTTTATTAGAGGAACAATTCCACCTACCGACAATTATGCTTATGAAAACAGTCTTTACGACGTCTGGATATCTGGATTTATTTAAAGCGATCGCAACAGCCCACAGGGTATCAAACCACAGAAACGTTGACTAAAACTAAATTATCCAGTTGTCACCAGTATTTATTCATAAAAATAGTATTAGGTTTGTTAAGAGGCAAAAGTGAAAAGCAGAAGGAAAATTTATTATTAACTTTAAATATACTTCAATATTGCAAGTTACATACACTTAAAGACCGAACACACTCTAATTTCCTAGTCCTGACCATTCCGAACAATGTAGAGAATTATATGAGCTGCTATAACGTCACCAACTTCAACACCCCCCTCGATCGAATCTCCACCGTTTAATAAATTTAGTCCCAATTTTTCCCAACAAAAATCGGGTTTCTTCTTTAGAAGTTCTTTGGTCATTATATCTGCTGGCAGCTTCTCCGTGGGCAGGTAGTCAATCCTTATCATCCCACCTTTAATGTCGAATGTAGTGGTGTCTTATGCTCGTCTCGTGCTCCGTGCGTAGGATAGGATTTCTTGCTAATCGTGTCGCACCTTCGCTAACACATTTTATTGTGTTTGAGATCTATTTCCCAAACGTTTTTCAAGAGTGAATTGAAATGTGCAGCCTCTTTTGCTGCCTCTCTTAACGACATATATTAAGTCTCAACACTTGATAGGGTAACCGTCCGTTGCTTTCTGGCTTCCCTTTCTTCTCTTAATTTGTATATGAGTACTTTCTACCAGTTAATATGTTGCCCCAGTCCGCGTCCCAACATGGCTCAATACGTTTGCCAGTCTTCTTATAACTTAAACCAAAATCTAGAGTGTCCAGTAGCACGCGCTTTGCTGCTTTCCAATGCTCCTCATTATAGGATTTATTGAAATCGCTGAGAGAGTTCACCATATAGGCTATATCAAGTCTTGTAGCTATGTACATGAGGGATCTTATTAATGATTGAAATGGTAACTTGGATTTTCTTCTGCCGGCTTCTTCAGTACATTGCAAACCTCAAAAGTGTGTTCGATGGTTTACAGACTTTCATTCCATATTTGTTTAAAATGTTCGTTTTTCTGATAGAAATATCTTCTTTGACTTCTTTCCATGTTTAAATTCGATATCCAGACAATAGTAAATGATTCCGTAGTCCTTCATCCCGAATTTGTTTATTAGTCGGATCTTCATACTTTGCAATCATTAGTCATCAGTTGAAGCTATGATGATGTCGTCTACGTAATGCCAACAAAATGAAAGTTCTTATTTTTCTTCTTGAAATAGAGACATGGATCAGCATATGTTGGTGGCATTCCCAAATCTGTTAAAGTGTTGTCTAGTTTCTTGAACCGTTGCCTGCCGGATTGTTTAAGTCCATACAAGGCCTTCTTCAAGTTGCACACCTTATCATCATCTTGAATTCGTTGAATCATCATTTGGGATCGTCTCTAATTACTTTATCATCGGACTTGGTCAGCTCTTGTAATGAGTACTTCAAATCATTTGGTATTTCATTAAAAATCGTTTTATCCAAGTCACCATTTAACTAGGCAGTTTTTTTAAACTTTTGTCCAAACCAATGATTCAGGTCCACTTATAGAATATTTTTGCAATGTTCAAGTTACATACATTAAATACCGAACACACTCTAATTCGCTAGTCCTGACCATTCCGAACAATAGAGACAGAATTGTATCAGTTGGTGTAATGTCACCACTTCAACAAGTTTTCGATTAATGTATATTAATTCTTGATTGAACGAGAGTGGAACTTGAACTTTGAATAGAATTTTATAAGTTACAGGTAGTTGTGGGTTTTTAGTATTCACCATTACATAGAAAAGAAGAATTAGTTAGGAAACTTGTTCCGATTATAAATAACCATCGAGTACTATTAGTTAGTTACATTAGATTTACATAACAGTATTACTGTAATATCGAAAGGTGAAATACATTAAAGGAAATCAACATTGAATGGGCTTAAGAATGAATAAGATTTACATTCCAGGTAGATGCAGATCTTTAATTAAAATTCAATGGAGTTGTCTTTTTGATTGAGTTATGTCGCTTTTCTAAGTGGGACGATTCGAGCCACTTCTCAGGGTTAATTTGCTCGTTCATGGTGCCAATTGTCTAACTTGGCCGTGATAGTTTTGTACCGTATTTAAGTAATAATCTATCCTATTCTACGGAAGAAAAAAAAAACAGTAATGATTTCTTTTTGAATATTGGATCGGGGTTAGGAAATAAACGCTGGGTAAACGTCCCATGTGTCCGACGTATGGCGAATAACATTAAAAAAAGGCCGCACTCGACGATTGTGGAGTAGTGTCACGAACGGTAAATATATGCATGACAAGCAAGGGGAGTTGACATATATTTCGCCCTAGGCTTCAGCTAGCTCACTGTTTTATTTTATTCTACTTAAATATTCTCAGTATTTTTCAAATTATTCTACAGATGAAGTGAAACGATAAAAACAAAAAGGGTGTTTGTACTTACAAACATCCATACTACCATACGTACATTCATACTACATACTTGCATCTTTTTAAAGTAATAATGGATGGGGAATATTTCGAGAATTTTTTTTTAAACAATGGCCTATCACCGTATTAATTAAATAAAACGTGAGCGTTTTATGTCATCAGTTTAATTAGCGAAATTACCATTTGAAACGCGTTTTAAAAAAGTTTACAAAATAAATTTTATCTCCTTTTGTGCATTTTAATTACCTGTATTTCACTTTTGAACGCAATATATTTGAAATTGTGAAATGAAGTCACTTCAAAAACCTTCTAACGAATTTGTGCTAAATGTACTTTAACTCCTTGATCCGCCGAATCAAAACTTTGTCCATTGTCGTTTGATGTAAAACCACAAAATTTCCGTCGGACGCGTTGGCTGATGAATGTAAAATTAAGAGGAAATGGGATTTCGAAGTGATGGGAGAAGAAACATAAAGTAGCCAATGTACTTTGCGTACTTCAAAAAAATTTTGCTTGTCAAAGCGGAAGAAACAACGAAAAAATCTTAGGTTTGTGGTATCATGATATTACATGAAGGAGAAAGATGCTAGCGTTAGTTTGGTATTTCCTAAGCATATTGTATTTTATATGAAATTTATGAAATCGCTCTGGGACGTACGTAGGTCCCATATACTCTCCGATTTTTTACATTTTTGATCATGATGATGATGATGAAGAGGAGACGGTTTTTGGTGCTCCCAAGCACCGCAGCTTTCTGGGTTATTGTACATTTCCAAGTTTGTTACGTCCAATTCAACTGACAATTCTTCTTTCAAGAAGAAGAAATACATTAATAGTTGGTTCTGTTATAATTTCCGGTTTATGTGATAGATAAGATTATGTCTCTTATGGCTGAGCTATTACTTCGCATTAAATGTATACGGGTGGCAGTTTATTCCTTGTCCTAACCTACAAATGGAGGATTTTTTAAAAATTTTTTACAAGGCCTCTTTGAAAATTTTCTATGTGACGAATATTGATAGCATGTATTGCTCGAAAATGTGCTTTCCATACGAGTTGCTGATATTTGGATAAGCACAAAAAATTCTTGGCCCTGATTCACCACATTTTTCCAAGCCATCTGTACATCATCTAATTGTAATTTCATTTTCTTTTGACTTATTTTTCGCATATTTAGTCCAATATAACTGTATATTAGGTTAAAAAATTTCTCGTGTTTGTGCCCATTTCCATGAAGGAGTATCTGATTTTATTTTTATTATTGTTGTATGCCTGAAATTTTAGTCACATTCCTATTCATTTGTTTTTCGAGAATTATGCACGTTTCCTAGCTTTTCCATCCGTACGCTTTTAATAGAGTTTTATTAGATTTAGATTTTTAAGACAGCCGATAGGGTTGTTGTCCGTACTCCAGTGATTGATGGCCTTCTAGATTTGATCCTCCTTTTGTTTGTTGTTGATCCATTCTGAGATGGAAGAGAAATGTTTGATCTTGTTATCCCAATTAAAGCTTCTGGGGTTATAGTTAATTTTGCAGATCCTCTTCTGGACTGCTTGTCTGCATGTTCATTATCCAGAATTTCTTTGTTCCCTTAAGAAAAAAAAATACAAAGTGTTGGATAAATTCACTATTGGGTGTACAACATGGATATGACGTTTTGCTTTTATATCTGTTTGGCTGCCTGGTCTATTTTCTATGGCACAAATATAAATACCATGTTCATATTTCAGCTTGAAAGACCGCAGTGTACTTCCCTAATGAGACTAATGCGAAGCTATATATCAAACCCATTAGTGAAGATAGCGAGAAGCAGAAGTCGAAAAAGAGGAAACTACGAATATGCTTTGTTGTTAACCTTGCCTAGGTGTTCCTTCCCTAATGATTTACATAGCCAATACCTTTTGCTTCTCTCGTTTTGGACCCATTTTTATACGACATAATTTTATTGATTTTCCCCTGATTTCTTCTTCCCGTTTGTATTGAGTTTAACTTTGTAGATTGTTATAAAGGAAATTTCCGGAATCGTAACTCGAACCCACAAAAAAAAAAAATGGCACAGGCCGGAAAATGATAAAAACCGGATTATTTAGTGTTTTTTAGTTATTTAAGTATACGGTGTGTGTTGTTCCAGGAAAAATAACGCAATTGTATGTGGACTCTTAGATGCTAAGCAGCACTAATATGTCACTTTTAAATTGACGGGAACGTACTGTCACCATTCACAAAAAGCGGCAGATCTTACTCCTGTGTCAAGGTATAAAGCATCGGTGTGAATATTTACCATGAAAAGCATCATATTTTTGGGCAGTTCATTTCTTGTTTAGAGAAGGATTTGCTCTAATGTCACATTTCCACATTATGAGAATCAATGGCTAAATCAATTATACAAATATGTTTTATAAAGTGAAATTAATATTGATGATGGCAGCATCTACTGAATTTGCTTTTTTCTTCAATACCAACCTTTGATTTTGAGTGTTTGTGAATTATTATAGTTTCATTTCTTTTATTTTAATAACATTCTTAACTATAATATTTTTTTAAATAATATTTGATAATGTTGTTTTTACATTGTAAATTATTTTAAAGTTACAACGATTTTTTTAATGTTCTAACTCTACTATTTTTCATAATCAATAGAACCTTTATTTCAATAATTTATGTTGCATTTTAAATAATTAATAGCCTTGACTCCCGGAAAAAATCACATTTGGATCAAGAATAATCTCAGTAAAACGTATTCCATGGATATTTATGTTCGTTTGTTAGGTTTGTATCATTGTCTGTTACTGTCAAAAACAAATTAATATCCTTACAGTCATTAATTGACTGCCATGATCATTAGAGGAAACAAACAAACTTAAATTACTGAGAACCTATGTAAGGAAAAAGGGTCACACTCAAAAAGGTGTAATTTTTTTTTGTGTAATTGCTTTTGCTTAAATCTTGGAGAAACAAAATGCAATATTGATGGACCATGGCAGGTTTTATTGGCAACGACGGTAATGGCGTGCACTTGATAGATAAGCCAAAAAATTCCATCTGTCTCTCCTGTAAAAAAAATTTGTTTATTTGTGTCACTTTTCTTGTCGGTGTGCGATAGAGACACAGTGTTTTGTGAAAGGTAGAAAAGTCGATAAAAGGGATAACAATCATAAGCATTCGCCTGTTTTAACATTATTACATTGATTTCTTCATATTATTCGTTTTTCTTGGAAGGATTGAAATGATTCAATAAGCCCAATGCTAGAAGACTAAGAAAGTGTTCGATGTGCAATAATTATCGTGCGTGGTCCGTCATGAATTGATGTCTGCAGTTTGACCAATCATTTCTTGTCCGCCTAGTCTCGCTGATTGTTTTACAGTTCATAGGACAAGCGGAGAGGAAAAATAAAATCTAAAATAAGAGAGGATAAAAAATTGGCACGACGGTGGTCAACTGGTGTTCCGACTTCCCGCGTATTTGTTCTTATTCACTAGTAAAGTTATTTATAACTTGAACACTGGAGGAAAACTCTTTCCGCAGCTTATAAATTTAGAAAGAAGGTTCTGTTTTATTTTTATCGGAAACAAAGCAGCCCGATTAGTTTTTCTGTCATGATTCAATTTCTGTGGCGGAAAACTGGACGCTTACAAATGGTCTGAGGAGGTGTTTTGCAGGCCTGTCCACAAGCGCCCCTTGAAAAACACGACCAATCCCGTGGCCATGTGTCATTCACAGCTCATTTGTCTCCGGGAACCCGAAGGGTCTTGAGCGGCATATTTAATCTGGTGGCCCGATCTAGGTCATCTATCTCCTAGACGGTGTCTCTAATTTTTTCACGATGTCGTCCACGGTTTCCCCCGGCGTCGGCACGATTACAAACAGGAGGGGTTTCAATAGAAATGCCCCCATCGTACATAGAGGTGTTAAATCAAGATGTTATCTGGGAAAAATAAAAAAATTAGAGACTTTTTTTACCCTTCGTATATCAACTTTATTTGTCGATTTTAACCTCAGGAATGGTCATCTCACTAGAATGTCTCTCTCAAAAAGCGTCACACCAGATTTCTACGCAGCTATAAAAATTACGGAAGGTACAATATGTACAAACAATAAAAAACATTAAATAAAAAAATTTAACTGCTAAACTAAACGCCTATAAATCTTGACTTAGCCACCAAATAAAACTATAAACGTCGTTTAAACATTTTTATTGCATCACCTATAAAAGAAATTTTTAATTTGTAACGTTCTTCTGTGAAACATCTACTCTCAGTAAGTAAAATTATTTGGAATATGATATCCAGACTGACCATTTGTTACCAAGCAGAACCTACCTTTCTTTTTACCAAATATACAGTGAGTTTATAATTTTTCTAGAGTAAAGCTATTCAAAATGACCAATTATTCCCCTTTAAAGCAATATATTATATTTAAGAATTACAGAATTGTCCAACTCCAACTGTGTTAGAGTATGTTGTTATCTATTTCCTATTTCCTATTTTCTATCTATTTTTCTAGATTTCTGCATACCTTTCAACTGAAATATTTATGTTATATTTACAACGGTATCTTCTCTCTTTGGTAGATAAAGTATAATTGTCATTTAGTAATTAGAATTTAGAACTACATAAATGAATTAAAAAACTTTTACAAAAATTAAAAATAACCCAACAACCAGGGATGGACAAGAGGACAACACTGCAATATTTCACTGCATCTTTTAATTTTCTCAATTTCTTTACAATCGTGAAAAAGGATGCTAAACATTTTAGCAATTCTTTCAGATATGCTATATACATTAATTTGACTTTCCAACATTTTTTAATGTAAACACGAGATTTTTTATCCGCTGTCGTTTTAGTCTTTGTAGAGGGTTAGGGGATTTCCTGTTATGGAAAAGCAAAGAGCCAAAGGAATGGCATACACCAATGTGTGGGTATGTTATGCTAATTAATTTTTAAGCAAGATCCCTTCGAATTTTCAAGTGTAATCACAAAAATAGTTTTGAAAAAAGCAAAAGATTGATTTATTCAATATTCATTGAAAATCATGTAAAGGCTTTGCCCTTCTAAAAGGCGATTTGTTCAAGAAGAAAACCTTTAATTTATGATTAGATTGAATTTTTTATTGTATAAAATATTCAGAGATGTATTGTACAAAGGCTCTTTATAAGGAAGACTTCTTTATTCTATATTGATTTTTATGGGACACAAAGTTTCGGTTTAGCGTTTAATAAAAGAAGTCAGGCTTCGAGCCGCGTTTTCATATTCTAGATACCCCTTGCAAGGTTCTTCAGAAGAGAGAAAAAAGAAAAATAATGGAATTAAACCCTTTCGGTGAGAAAGATAGTGGTAATAAATTTAATTGTATTTATATTTAAATTCGTCAGCTCGCACGTACTGAACATTGGCCATTTTAATAATACAATTCTGCACCTTTTCAGTTTATTTCTAAATATTGCTGACAATTGAGGCCTCGTACATGAAATTTAAATTGGACGTGAAAGGATGAAATGGAAAATTACACTGGTAAAAATTGGGAGGCGTTTACCGTTCTCGTAAGTGAACATTCTCCCGTAAACTCCTGCCCATTTCTAGTTTCCGTTACATTTCACTCCACATGCGATTATCCGGAGATCTCAAGATGGTTCATAATTGCAAGGAAAAACGGACGGAATTGGGCTGGTCGGCTATTAAAACGAAATTATCAACGCCAACGTCCGACTCATTGAACCTGCGACCTGCACACTCGGATGCCCTGGGCTTTCGCTTTCAGCCAATAAAGGCACGATTGTGGCACTTTCGAATTACTAAAGCGCCAATTATGAACAACCTGTATTTAGAATCCATTTGGTGGATATACGGTGTGATCCGTGTAAATTAGCTAATAGCTGATCATTCAAAAAAGTGCTTTGCGTCAGCTCATTTCAACTCATCATGAAATAGAAAGTAATTTATATAGGTAACGTCAAAAATCTAGGATTACATCACTGCATATAATACTAAAACGAATAATAAATAATTAAAAAATAATTTTCTAAACGAAATTAAATGAGGGATGTTAAATCAAACACCTTTCTGTAATTTGGTTTGTAATGCTTGTATAAACGTTATATATTAAATTATTATGAAGTTATTAGTTATGATTTATGACATATTCTTTTGTCTATTAGTCCTTACCAGACAAGTAGTTGTTATTAACATTTTACATCGTTTTTCTTCTGTGTTCTTCTGTTAACAAAAAAAAAGTTAGGCCTTTTTCTCGCAATTCGTGTAAAGACTAAAACGTAAAATGACAATTTGACTGCATTCATCTCACTAAATAGTTCAAAGAGAAATAGTTTATTTTTTACTTGTCAATAGTGTGTTATCTCGTTATTTTTTTTATTATGTTATTTTTTTGTTGGATGTCTCTTTCATGTAAGGTAATTTAAAAGATAATTTCATCTTTTTTCTCCTGTAAACTTCTTTTATTTAAATCCATTTCGAGACAATTTTTAGTCTCAACTCAGTATAATACTGTATTTCATTTTAATTTGTTGCATGCGTTATTTCTGCTTGATCATGAGACTAAAAAATGCCTGAATCATGAAAATTATCTTTTAAATTACCTTACATTTAACATACAGCAAAAAAATACCGGGAAAATACACAACTGACAATCAAAAGATAAATTAACTATTTCTCCTTGAACTATTTGATGATGTAGATCATCAATTTTTGGTTTTAGGCTTTCCGCGATTTGGATCAGAAAGTATTAAATAAACTATTCAGATATCGTGAGATGCGGTCTGGTGTGATGTAGGTATCAGAAAAACATTTTCTTTATCGTGCCAACGTTTCGATCTTTTATTGAGATCATCTTCAGGGCTCAAAGTGTTTGTCTTCTGTGTAATTGTGCCATGTCGTGTTGAGAGTGCACTGGCACGATAAAGAAAATGTTTTTCTGATACCTACATCACACCAGACGGCATCTCACGATATCTGAATAATTATCCGTTAACGGTCACTAATCTCTACACATTAAATAAACTATTTTAGTGTCAAGGAGGATAAAAAAAACTCAAAAAATTAAATAAAAAGAATGTACAAAAAGCATTAAAATCATAATAAAATTCACTTGAACTCCATCAAATATGCAACAAAAAACAGAATAATACGATAAAAACACAAGTGACAAGTAAAAGAAATACTATTATACTAAGGAAGAGTATAAAAATACCGTGAAATGCATTTAAATCAAACGAATGTACAGAAATCGGGCGCAATTTTCTTTTTGTCAGACGCCCGACATTTTTTCGTATTCGCTTTTTTACTCCATAAAAGATTAATTTTGGGGGTGAAATAGATAAATAATTCTTTTGAAAAAAAATTCTACTTCTTCTGGGGCCTGCGGGGTGACAAACTAGCAGTTTCATCGACTTCATTCAATTTGGTCTGATTCTCTAAGCTGTTTCGGTCGGATGGTCTGTATTATTGGGTTGAGCCACATAGTGTCATTTCCTTTGTAATCTCCCTTCCTAATTTGCCTCATTCGTTTGCTAGTTTGCTGCAATTGTCACTTATTTTTTATCATCTCTGTCCGATAGCATACTTTTTCTTGTTTTGGCCAGCGCGGGACAATTAAAAACCGAAAGGTATTTGTCAATGTAAAGTAGACAGACTAAAATGCTCGGAAATGACCAACTACATGTTATTATCAATTCATTCAAAATTAACAACGCAGTTTATGTACGATTGTTGGTAGATTGATATTATTTAGATCCCCTTGGGCTCCATAACTCCTTATAGACAATTAAAAGGATTAATACTGGAAAATGGGCTAAAGGAGAATGCCTATTGTTTTTCAGGATCGGAGGTACTACGATACGTCCCAGTATTGGAACGAATCCTGCTCTGCGATTGCTTATTAAATTCAATTGTACCGAATACAGTGATACTATTTCAGTCCAAAGACCACACAGGAACGGCTACATCCGTAGCCAATTAAACGACCGTTTTCTGGGGGAGTAACACCGGTAATGGTCACGCTCCGCGCGATTCGGGTTGCGGGAAAGAGAATCCTCGCCGCTGGACACGGTCCAAACGAGGAGCAAGATAGCCGTAGGATAGATGCTATAAATTTACCCAAAGAGAATAATAATTACAAAGTGCACGACCCGCTATTCGGAACGTTCCTGTTCTGCACACTATTCAATCAAAGTCAGCTTGTCAAGCGATTCTCCGCTTAAAAATGAACAACTAAGATACACACCAGAAACAACGTCTCTATATTAGTTCCCTTGTATGAATAAATAAAGTAAATTCTTGTTTAAGTCTTGTATAAAAAAAAAACCGTCTCTACTTCTCAATGATGAGGAACATAACTCCTAAAAAAGCGTTCGAGACATTTGTGGTGGAACTGTCACTACCTGTAAATAAAGTAAGACAAGGAAGGAGGTTGACATATATTTCCCCTCAAGGTTTCAGCCGCACTGTTTTATTTCATTTCGTGTATTATTTTACGATTTTCTTTCAAATTCACAAAAAGACAAAAATTATAACAAACCGAAAATACAAAATGAATTTTTTTAAGACGTGAGGGTCTATTTGATGATTTATCAAGCCACTTATCACATATATCTTCCATGAACTCATTTCAATCAGAACATTCATGTAAAAAATATAATGTACATCATCAACTAATTTTCTTTAAAAACAAATAAACCAATTCTTTACTTTGCTTTAGAGAAGAGAGTGCGTGCACGGGTGATAGGGTCTGGCTTAAGACGATATGATTTCCTACCTAATCGTTACTACCTTATCCTTACATCCTATCTAACCGACCTCAAATTCAGAGTGAGGTTCGGCAACTTGTTCTTGGAAGTGAGGCAGATACAACCGGCGTCCGTCAAGGAATCATTCTTGGTCTCTACCGTTATACAGTTACTACGACCGAACTACTTACTTCCTCTACTTACTCTACTTGAAAAAGTTACTCTATCTTTCTCCTTGTTATCCCAACTGAATGTTCTGGAATTCCATTATAGTTGTGGCGGAGCTGGACGCTCTGACCAGTCTGTTCATTACTCAAAGTTGTTGTGCCCTCATACCTTGGGATGACTAAAAATTTTACGTTTTTAAAACATCTATGAATTCCGTAAACATCAATGTTTTTTCCATGATACGCCATTTGATTTTTTCATACCTTACCTAATTGGTACATTATGTTTTTTTAATCTCAAAATATCGAGATTTCGGCCATACTTATGACCCTACCGCCTCAAACCCCCTAGTCCTTTACTTAGATTTAGCCGTGATGTGAAATTTGTCACGGAGTTACTTCAGTACTGTCGCAACTTCTGTACTTGCCTAATGGCTTGTTTCAAAAGAAGTTACAACCCAAAAACGAAATCGATTAATTAGGCTTATCATAAATATGCATAGGCATCTATCGTTCCATTTTAATCAAAGTTTTATGTTTTTTAGTTTTAATATATAATGTAAGGCATTGTCATGATTTTTAACTTTAATACCACTGTTATTTTATATTTAATTGTTTTTTTATTATAATTTTTCTTTAACATTAATTTTCTTTCAATTAATTAATATTTATGTATCGCATTGGTTGATAAGAAAAATGTAATGTCATGAACGGGATTCGAACACACGACTTTCAGCTAAATACGCCGCTGCTCTATCACTTGACTATCGTGACTTCGTTCGACTCGGACACCAACTTTCTCAACGTACCATTCGAATTTTCCCTCTTTTTTTGCCATTTTTCAAATGTCGTGTAATCAGGATTCAATTCTCGGCGAGAAATGAAATGGCCAAGTAGAAAGGAGAGGTTTGGTGAAGGCATAATTCATTTTACTGATTAAATCCATTAGAGATCGTGGTCCGATTGAACAAATAAATGCTTCCAATTAATTTATCTTTCTGTAAGGAATTGATCGAAAAATGACAAAAAGGAGGGAAAATTCGAAAGGTGGGGTTCAGATGGGAAGTTGATGTCCGAGTGGATCTAAGACACGATAGCGCAAGTGGTAGAGCAGCGGCGTGTTTAGCCGAAAGTCGTGGGTTCGAATCCCGCTTGACAATCACTTTTTCATTTTGACCAATACCTCACATAAAGATTAATTAATTGAAAGACGTTATTCGGACAATCGGACACGATGTATAATGGAATTAATTCCAATATTTTCTAGATGTATTTGTAAATTTATTTGTTATTTTAAATACCTAATTGTGTTATATAAATAATTTTATTTTCAGAAGTTGTATTAATTGTATAAGTACTCTTCTTGTGTTAATTAATAAATGTTAACTACTATTAAATAAAAACAATCCCTACTATTTTTTAATGAATACCCTATCCTCATGTACTCATAGAAAAAATAAACATTTTGAAGAAATAACAAATAATTAATAACAACCCATCGTTGAAACTAATTAGATGTTTTCTTTGTGATCGATGAAACAAATTGTTTTAGTGTTTTTTTTTGCCATCCCTGCTCGTACCTAACATATTGCCATTTTATATTTGCACAGATTTTGGAGATTTTCAGCATTCAACGATAATTTTGACAGTACGTATTATCTGGGCACGTGTAGTTTTCATTGACAATAATTTTTAAAACATATTTTTCTGACGCGGATGTGCGGTATTTAATCACTAAAACTTTAAGACAACCATTCTCATGATCCACATCAACTCCATTCCTGGCCAACTTGGTCATCATACAAATGGTTCTTCCAGAATATGTATTGCATGCTTTAAGTTAGATGATTTTAACTGTCAATAACGCTTTCTCGTTTTGTTATCTCTATTTAAATTATTTATTTTTGAATGAGCTATGAATATTAAGTTGAAATTAGTTTCTAAATGAAGGGAAGAGAAAACACAATGGTTCGGGTTTTGTAACAATTCGCTAATCCTTCAATCGTAGGCATATGAAAATGAAAGTTGAAAGCCAAGATCGGCGCATAGATAATTTTAAATCCGCGTGTGTTTGTGTATGAAGAAAGTCGTATGCAGATTTCAATTTTTTTTTTTTTTTTTCAAAAGATAAGGAATAGGAGTTTTCTAATTTTTGAACTGAAGGAATAAGACACATCATGAAATAACTAAATAAAGAACATATTGCTCTTAAATTCCAACAATACATTAATGTTTTCTTTAGAGCAGTAATCTATTACCAAAAAACTACCAAAATTAAACACGAATCTTCACCATTCCGTTCAAAATTAATTTATAAACTCTTCTAACACAGTATACAGTTTAATCGGTTTTGTTTCCCGGTGTAAATTCCCCAATTCAAATAGGAATTCGTATCGTAAATAACCCGGGGCCGGTGTTTGAAACGGAATTTGCGGAACCAGATCGAAAGTGCATCGGCGTTGCCTCTTCTCGGCAGATTTCCACATTCCGCCTACCCTCGTAGCACGTTCATTCCATAATTTTCAGAAACGATCGACAAATATAGCCTAACGCACACTAGTGCCGAGACTAGTTGATTGTAACAGTCTTTTAAAAGATTCAAACATTACGTTACATCGACTTTTTAAACGTTGGTAAATTAAAAGATTTCGAAAATTTTCCTTGGCCAAATGTAAGAAAAAAAAGCTACAATTATACATAAATCTCTGATCTGTATCCCAAAAATAATATAAAAATAATATTATTACTAAAAACATAGTTATACAAGTTCCAAAAGGCTAGTATGACAAATTTTTAATAAAGGATTTGTATTATTACAGATGATTGTAAGAACTAGTTGTCTCCATGTAAAAATATTGATACTAAAATTGATGCTAACTGTGATATAGTCCCTACACCCTAACCTTATAAGCCCCTTATCATTTTATACGTGCCAAGATTTTTTTTTCTTTAACTATTTAGGTTTACAATTAGACAGAGATTAGTTTAATGAGCTGTATATAGATAAATGTAATGATAACTTCACAAATTATCAAATAAAACAAGTGTTAATATATTTTGTAATAATCTGTAAGATAAATAACTCAAGTCGATACGTATTTGCGCACGTAGATACATAATTGAACTGGTGAAAAAATCATGCAGGTTTTGACAAGCAGTCAAAACTATTTTTAATTTTGATAAAATAAAGATAATTTATCGGAAGTATTTTACAACCCATCTATGTATGTATCTTCTCAACGTGTAATAACCGCTTTTATGACTCTACCAACAAAATATTTATTTAGGCGCACAAATAATCTTGGAAGGAGTTTTTGGAGTTCCGCATTCTCTAAACATTTAATCCATCAAGAAGTAATCAAAATCCATTAAAAGCGTAAAGTCTGCAGGCGGATATGGAGAGTGCGGTAACGTTCCTAAGTCCTTAAGTTTTTGTATGGTTGGCATTGCGACGTATGGACTAACGTTATCGCTATGAAGAATCTATCTCTTACGGTTTACCAATGCTGGACTAAGATTTTGTCTATTTCTTGGGAAAATTTCTCTGCTGTGATGTTTTGACCGTAATTCAGCCAATTGAACAACCTTATCAGTACACCACCATAACTTTTTTGGGTGCAGATAGATATAGAGTGAGTGAGAGAGAGCCGGGGAGAGAGAGAGAGGGAGGAAGACTGTGATTCGGGCAAGGATGAAGCGCGAAAACCCTTCCGATACCCTCTCACTCTATCTCTCCCTCTCAATCTAATCTCAATCTCTCTCTCACTCTCTTTCTCTCTTTCTCACACTCTCTTTCCCTCCTTCTTGCTCTCTCTCCCGCTCCAGGCAAATCCACAAATGTATGAACCAATTTGTTTACTACAACTACATTTTGTTTTAATTTTCGAATTTACAGGTTTCCCCTTCAAAGCTACCGTTCTATTATTTAAACCGTCGTTAAAGTTAAAAATGTTTTATGGTTTTTAAGGATTTACAAATTGTCGTATGGGGTTGAAAGTCGAGGACAAAGTGGATGAATGTCCCAGGCCGTAATTTAAAATAACTATGATTTATTTTAGTTTTTAACAAAGTTTTCAAGTATGTAAGAGGAAGACATTAGACAGTAAAGTCTAATATACACTAATTAATGTAGCGTGCACTATTAGAAACTTTTTTTCGTAGGATTTTGCAATTTCATTATTTGTTTTTTAAACAAATTGACAGAAAGTCCTTAGTTAAGTATGTAGTCGTCATCCTTTTAGTTGGGAGGTTTCTGGGCCGAGTGCAGCACCGGCCAAAAGGGACGGTGTAATCTGGCGGCAAGCATACAACCGCTGCTGGCCAGCACGTGCTATTACTCCCGAGAAATTTTATATTTGGCGGCTTTTTACAATAAAACTTTACTGCTGAAAAAAAGAGGCGCCATATAATTATTGTTATGGACAAATGTAGGGAATTTTTGTGAAATAGTTTTTTATATCGGTGTTTATTGGCTAATCATTTATTTGGAAATCGTGAGATGCGGTCTGGTGTGACGTAGGCTTTAGAAAAAACCCAAGGAGAAGATGGTCTCAATAAAGATCGAAACGTTGGCACGATAGAGAAAATGTTTTTCTAAAACCTACGACACACCAGTCCGCATCTCATGATCTCCAAATAATCATATTTTTTATTCTTATATAAATATGTGTTGTGTATGTTTTGTGCTGTTTTGGGTTAGTATGTCTTCTTTGCACACAATATTTTCTACTTGACAATCATTTCTATGAATTTATTGGTACCATGTTTGTGAATGCTTTTTTTTACCAATAGGTCTCGTTTATTTGTGGGCAATTATTCCCAACAGCACAGTAATTTCCCCCATTTGGTTTGCTGTGTACCCGTGCGTAAAACAGTTCTGTAAAATATCTTCTCATCATGAATTAGAAACGAAGAGTTTTCCTGTTGATCAATGAACTGTGAAGGCAGTCGTACAATGAATCGACAAAAGGTCAATTTTTTATAGGTGAGGAATGTAAATTATCCATGGTAAATGACTTATCTTTTTTTATTCTTTTAAAACCATAAATAATCGGAAGGCCAGATCCGACAAAGACATCAAACCAAGCAAACGCACTTAAAAATATGATGTAGATATTGTGAAAAAATTAGTGTTATCCAACTTTTGATTCAATAGATAATCATGTATTAAAGCATTTACATGTTTACATATCATTACATTCAGGAATAATCCCGATTTTGAAAGGGTAAATAATTTTTTAGTAGAGTGAGCTGCTTTCCCATTATTGCTTGTTCTATTTCTAAGGAATAATACTGAAATCGATTGTATCTTTTCTTGCTAAAAATCTGGTCGATGAATGACTAAGCCTTGTTGAACAGGAATCATAATTATTCACACAACCGCAACTAATCACCATTTCTCATTGAAGTCTAATATTCGTTGCTGAGAAATATCATACAAGTAGATCGGTGCATATTTATGGATACAATTGAAGAACCATGGCTAAGAATTGGCTGAGAGCGATAAAACAGTTCATCCTGACAATATTGATTATACAATTTTCAAAAATATATACTTAATACTTAAATTAACTGTAAACCAGTTAGAAAAAAGTCATAAACCAATTTACCCTAAACCGTCATGTGTTAGGAATTGGCAGGGGCAGTGGACGTGATGCACACCTAACCTTAATCCGTTCATCTCGCCGTGAAACAAACATTATCGTTTTATCTTAACTGGAAATGTGTCAAAAACTGGTGTAAAGGCTTTTATTTACGAGAGTTGATTTGAAAACAAATGTCAATTTGTAGCTTAGTTGTTTCTGATCATTTTAGCAATACAAAAAGTAAAAAAGAAAATGCCGTATCTTGGGAGCTAATGTGCTGATTTTTTTTTTCATTTATGTAGAAATTTATGTATTTAATTAAATAGAAAAACAACAACTTTTTACGGTCTTTTTTTCCGTTTTAGTAGAACACTTGATATGCATTGGGTTATATTTTTTTTTGGGTGAAGAAATGGAGCGGGAAGGAAAATTCCTGTATCGACGGAGGGAATCGAACCCACGGCCTCTACGATACCAGATTCTAACACGCTACCCACTTCCACTACCCCAGTATTAATAAAATAATACAATATGAAATTACATAATAAGTAATTATAGCATAGGCAGAAACAAATAGTGAATATTTATCTCAAGCTGATTCTGAAAATGGCGAGAGTTGACCAATCATTATAACAGATGAACTCAAGTGATGGTAAAAGACTAAAGTAGAATCATTGTTTCATTCAACTTATTGTTTCAGATAAAGAGTTTTGTGTATAAATTGTTTAAATACATTAGTCTGACTGTTAAAATGTGACATATAATTGAAAAATCGTGGAATGTTGTGCCGGTCGTTTGTCTTTTACGACAATGTTGTTCCGGCTATTGTAATGTTGTGCCACTTGCAGTTGGGAATTGAAAGAAACAGATCGTGAAATTGCACATTTCTATCATTTAAGAGGTGAGAACGTGAGAAGCGTCTGACCAGTAAAAAACTCCGAGAAAAGGTGGGCTGAATAATCGAAAACGACCAAACTATCTCTTATTTAGTCTTTTCTAATCATTTTGGTCTGCCGATCCTCTGCGTATTGTTCTGCTTGTGGCGTATCATCATCAAAGGTGAATATCTTATACAGTTCACCTTGACTTAAAACCCTGTCGAAAGTTGGGAGCACATTTTGTTCTTATTACGTTATTTGTGTTACATAGTTGCTGAGGACTAGGGAAAGAGAAAGCATCCGTTTTTTGGTATACTTCCCGACGTTTTGCTTCTCTTGAGCCATTTTCCAGGGATTTCCAATGTCGCGATGAGGAAAAGAATCAGGAAGTCAAGGAAAGCCCAGTCGCACATATTTCAATTTATAACAGAATATTATAAAATGGAAGGTAATAGAGGTTTCTTCCCTGACTGATACATCAACGAATATTAAAAAATATAAAATATAAAATAACAATAAAAATGAAATCCCATACGACTGAAGACAACAAAAATTACAAGATCTAAGTAAAAGTTAATTATTTAATTATATGCACTGTAAAACTTTTGAATACTTGGAGGTAAGGTGATGCACCTTTAATTTTGAGATATACATTGTAAATTTTATTTACCAATTTTGCCAATATTAAAATGTAAATTAATAATAAAAAGAACTGACTATCACAAGGATCAGAACAATAAAAAATAATCATAATACTAATATTGCCCTAATCCTCCAAATAGTCCAATGTATCTTTTAGAAACGTAAAGGCCGTCCAATGAAAAGACCTGGAAGCAGAGAGGAATCTGACAGAATAAAGTAGCGAGGAGAGAAAGCTCAAAGAGATCGAAAAAAACTGCCGGCTCTACACTACGCAAACCACTTTTTGAAATCTCACAGTTTAACGGATTTGATAAGAAAACAATCGATTAACAAATAAGGATGAGAATTAGCGGTGTCAGAGGTTTTGATAATACGATGAAAACAGTCTTTTTAATACTGTAGTGAGCTTTGTGAAGTGTATCCAAAACGTAGTTTGATTTCATTTCTAAACAACCCCAGTTTCCACGTATTTGACCAAATAAATAAAACCCCGTTCAGACGGGAAGAGCGATTCGACCAAGTAAAACTTAATGTTTATCCAGAAACTTTCTTTCAAAGCACATCCAGCCACCTAACCCCCTTCCCAGCCGGGCGCGTAGAAATTTAGTACTTCGAATTAATTTGTTTTTCTTGTTCGACCGCATCGGTTGTAAAGGGATATTTTGCGGGTTGCCTCTGTAACTTTGTTCACTCTTTCGTTGGTCAGTTGTTTAATCGCCTAAAGGATAGTTTTGTAACTTTGTCTCCTAAAATCCCCCAGTTTGGACAAGGGCGGCCGCACTTTTAGCCAACTCGAGCAATTCAAAACATTCGAATTGTGTAATTTCAGCCTCTTTTTAATAGAAACCTTTCTTACGGTGTCGCTTTGTTTGAATTTATTTCAAATGTGTCGGTTTAATGTAGGGGGAAAGAAGCTGTTTTACCGTTTAATCATCTGAAATTCATTTAGTGTCATTATTATTTTATTATTCATAATATCTTTTCTTAAACATTTGAATTCAGTCATACTTATGCGGCTAAAAAGTAACCAACGTATTGATGTTTGAAGGGGAAAAATAATCTAAATTTGGAAAAATAATAACCAAGAGTAAAGGGCGTCAATCTGCCAAATAAATCCCTTATCCGGTGAATTGAAGCCATCTAACATTGGTCATTGTAGCGATTTCTTACAGAGACGACTGTTTATTCTAACATTCCTTAAAAACATAATTTATCCAGTCTATATGAATAGGTAGTTATTCCATAAATATCATTGCTTGTTCCATAGAAAATTTACCAAAATATAAAAGTGACGAAATATTTAAAGATTAGACAAAAAGAAGGCCCAAAAGCTTGTCAAAAGATCACATCCAAAATCCTCGTTGAATGCATCCAAAACACGGAATGCATAACAATAGGAGTTCTTCCATGTCTGAGCAAACAAGAGTTTTGTATGATGAATAAGCCAGACCATACTTAGGCACCAGGACCTACAATTTGTATAAGAAAGTCATATATAGATTGCTCGAGCAAAAGTAAAACGAAAGAAAAACTCCAGTGGTGCCAGAAAGTAAACAATAAATAAATGTGTAGAGGTTAGTGACCGTTAATAGATAATATTCAGATATCGTGAGATGCGGTCTGGTGTGACGAGGTATCAGAAAAACATTTTCTTTATCGTGCTGATATTTCGATCTTTTATTGAGATCATCTTCAGTGCTCAAAGTGTTTGTGATTGTGTAGTAGTAATTGTGCCATTCTTGCGTTTCGTGTTGAGAGTGCCAAATAATAAAAATAAATACAAATTAAAGGACTGTCAGTAAACCTGGCAAACAAATTGAGACAGGGTAAAATTCAGGAGAGTTATCGGGGTATACAACGTTCACTAGCATCTGAAATAACACATACAAAAGATGTGTATAAAAACTACCCATCTCATCATCAGAAGTAGTCCTATACGATATTAATTAACAAAAAAATTGGTATTTGAACATACACATTATATGTACTATGTAATGTTACTCTATATGTATGTACTTATTAATGTATGAAATTATGTAGTTTCTTGTTGCAGTTTCCCGGGTGAACTTTAATTCCTAGCACACCTTTTTCACTTTTTTTACGCTGCTTTGCAGCAGCACAGATCATATCAACCACGGGAGCCGGTGTTTGAAAAAATATATCCAATTAGTACATAAGTATGTGGTGATTAGTGACCGTTAGTCGTTTATTATTCAGCAATCTTGAGATGCGGTCTGATGTGATATAGGTTTCAGACAAACCTATATATATAAACGGTGTTACGCCAGTGGTGCTGTAATAAAGAAAGCAGAGAAAATAAAAATAAGGAGGCGCTGAACGTTACAAAGTAAACACCTCATTCACAGGAGGAGAACCTTTAACCTCGGCCAAGACAGGACTATTAACCCTCTCCATTGAGCGAAGAAAGAAAAGGGGAAGAGCGTTGTATGTATGCTGCGGTCACATTACCTCCGAGAGGAGATTCCTCTAATCACAGGGGGCCCCATAATAGATTGTGTACACAGCACCAGGATCACGGAGGCCCTCGGGCCACCTCTACTTCAAACACAATTAATTGGTTGAAAAGAAAGAAAGATTCCCTCCAGGTGACACGACTTCTTTCATCTGGTCCAACAGATGTCAGCAACAATCGCTGTTGGGAAAGCTTTGCCATTTTTTCTCTTCAAATTTCAATTTGTTGGTTTCCATTTATTTAGTGACTTTTCTTAAGGAATGTCGATCATAAAAAATCATCCAGCCCCTTCTCTCCCCCCCCCCAAATCAACATTAAATTATTGTCATTTGCACTATTTCAGCCTTGGGCTGCGACCGGAGGCTTTCAATTAGTACAAACAACAACATTTTTTATAATGAATCGGTACATAAGTTGGAACACTTTTTCTTCTTGCACAGAACTGTAGAGCTAAGAAGGCTTTCCTAAGACATATTAAATTCTGCAGTTTATATAACTATATGTGCATTTTACCGACGTAAAAGCGTTTACAAATTTCGATACCTACCGAATCTTTGACAGCCAAAGAGCAAAACAAATATTAGAAACATATATCACGTATGAGGAAAGTAAAAAGAAGTTCAGTAAGAGAAAGAGCAAATCCTTCTCAACAGAAGATACATCTACAGAACATGTTCCAGTTAAGTGTCACCTTGGATCTTCACATCACAAATTTATGTCTAGAAGATATAGAAAACTGAGCATATTCTATGATACGCCTGCAATAGCTAGGAACAACTTAAAATTCGTGGAAAACCTGATTTTACGGAATACAGACGTTGTTACCATTTCCCTGAGAAGACATCTCTTTACTTTACTGAACAAATGAAAATCTGTCAGGAGAACGATTAAAAGAGATCGGTACAATAGATCACAATTTAAGTGCTAAAGAGAAACGACTCCATAGAGAACAAACCCAACAAGAATAGCCAGTTATGTGCCACATTTGAAAGATTTAGAGGAATATAATAAATTTATACAGTTAAAGTTAAACTATTATTTATGCAAAATAACAAACCACTACCCAACAAGCTGTAGTCCGGTCGTTTCAGACGCTTAAGTGGTCGGTATTTCAAATACAACTAGGCAGTTTCACCAGATATTTCTGTCTACGCTCAATTTCAATTGGAATAATGAAAAAGAAATATCGGGGCAGATCAAAGCAGAAACGATAGGTAGATCAAAATGATAAAAACTTTCACGTTCTTGTTATTTAGTTATATGCCATATTTTAATATATTAGATTAACACATTTAAATATTTCATGAAACCAATGACAATTGGATTATTGGATCCTTCCAATAATAGTAATCGAGCCCGTTTAAAAAAAATTGAAATAATGGCCAAAGATATCTTGCCAAGTTCAACTCCTACATCCATGGAAAAGCTCCTCTCTTTGGTTGAACTCGTCATTTAAAGTGGGTTTTACATTAAAGCTTTCCTATATTTAGACCACCAGTCGTGAAAAATTCATGTGGAAAAACGGAGAACAAAATTACACCTCAGCCTCGTGGTGACAGACCTTTCAGGGTGGCCTACTGGGATCCCCTCGAGTAAATACCTCACGCTAATTGTATCTAAAACCCCGTGAAATTCCTATCCCACCCTGGGAGAGATCCTGATAAGAGGAAGTACTCGGTTGTGAACTGGTTGGAATAGCTGAATCCGTCTTTTTTATACTTTTGTATTAAATGTTTGTTTTTTAACTTATTCAAATGTAATCGAAAAAATAATTGTTTAAACAAGATTAGAAACAATTGTTCTGCTGTTGAATGTTTTAGAAAAGTCTATCTGGAACAACTTGGATTTAACATTGCGAAATTTCTGCAAATGTAAGATTGTGCCGAATAAGATAAAAGTTACTTGTTTTTTTAAACTCATTTCTTGTTGAAATATCGTTGTATTCTCTTAAAGCTTCCTCAAACCAGAACCTGAGGAATAACTGTTTATCCACTTAGCAATATTTACAAGGCCATTATTTAATTTGTGGCTTTCTATTGGGATTCGATCGGATTGATTATGAAAATTTTCGCACTGTTATCGCATAAAATTCAATACTTTATATTGAGAATCTTGAAAAAATACAACATACCAACACGAATTGGAGACTAGGAATTCCACCTGAGATATACCAGCTTTAAATGACCTAAAAATGTAAAACAGAGTATTAGCCTATTTACAAATCATTACCTACAAAACATCAAAACTTAATTTGTATTTTCACTAATAATATTAAATTTTGATGATCGCTATTCCTATAAAACCGCATAGGCGCGCATAACTGGTCAGACAAGGCCAAACTGCAGTTTCTGAATAAATAATGACTTGAACTGATATGTTGACGGAATTTGTAATGGAACAAGTATGATAAGAATTTAATTCTGAACTGTGTAAATTTATTTTAGTCTGACGCTTTAAAATACGGAATATTACTAAGAGATTGTGGAGTGGAATTTTTACAAGAGTGACTTCTTTCAATTAATTAATCTTTTTATGTAAGGTTTTGGTTTAAATGAAAATGAAAGTGCCACGAGTGGGATTCGAACCCACGACCTTCGGCTCAATGCTCAACCACTTGAACGATCGTTACGTTACGTCTGTCGTTGCTGTACTTTTCCTCCTTATGAAGTCGTAGGGATTTTTCCCTTTAACACTTAAAATTTTTTCTACTTTGCTGATCCCATCTAACGAAGGACTGAATTTTTCTTAGGGGAATAGCATCACTCTCTAGTAGCTCAAAAGCAGGTACTATAACTTTTAGTTGTTATTGTAAGGTCGTTGAGGGATATTTTATCTGCCTCTTTTAGACATAAATTTCCCATCTAATCATAGTTCAATATTTTATACGTAAGTTTATACATAAACGGATTATATCTTTAAATGTACCATTTAAGAGTTTGATTCCTTTCTGCTGAGAAGTATTTTCACTTTCTCTTATTGAGTTAACTTTTTTGGTTTACGTCCCCAGTATTTGTTTTGTTCATTAGTTTCCCAAGTTTCCAGCTACAATAGTTCCAATGTGTCTGTAGTTTATGCTACCAAATGGATTTGGGTCTAAAGTTTTTTCGGAAGTTCCGATTTTAATCTCTCATTTCTTATCTGGAACCCACTTTAGCGTTAGGGTATTTGGCTTGGAGAACCAGCAGAGCTTCCTGTTTACATTTTGATCTGCCCGGATACTTATTTTACGATATAAAATAAAATAATATAAAACAAGCAATAAAGCATCTCTTGTTGACTAAACGAAACGCGCCTAATCAGACCAAAACAACATAAATGGTTACAATTAAGAATTAATACACCCTAACAACAAAATAAACATGGACAACAAAAATATCTAAAGTGACAGTTTTATCAGTCGGTAGATGTGATAGATTAATGGCACCTAGTTAATCTTCAAATTTGTAAAGACTTTTATACCTTTCAAAATATGCACATAAATTGTTGGATCTAATATAAATGTTAACAATACTTAGGTTTAATCTTAACGTGGCGAGTATCTTTCTGGCTATTAGATGCAAGAAAGGGTACGTGCTCCAGCAAATCCACGATTTCATACTAAAATATGTAGTTTTGTTCTCCGCAGCCTACGTACTGTGCTGAAAGCTGAGAAAGGGTGAATGATAACAATTTAATATTTGTCGGTTCATATTTCTTAAAGGGTTGGAGTGTTAGAAGAATTGATATTCCTTATGAAACTAGCGTACACTTTGCCTATTCCAAATCATAATCTAGTGTAAAAATTACCAATAAACTATTCATTAAACGATAAGTTACTGATAAATTAGATTTTTTTTTTTAAAGATAAAATTATAAGATATAATTATATCATTTTGTGATTTTGCTGATTATAAACTATATAATTGATCTTTAGGCAAGAAAATGGCAAGAAAATAAATTTTAAAAAATGTAGGAGGTAGATTATTAAAACATAAAATCAATTATTACTTTATTAGTTAGCCAAACGTATTGAATTACAAGTGTAGTTAAAAATACTCCAAGCTGTATGAAGTACATGGCTTATAAAGCTTAATTACCAGAGATCAGTAACAGCACAGGTAATTATTATTTTACACTTTGACTTTAACATTTTCTATCTACTCTCAACAATTAATTATAATTAAAGCATAACATCATGTTCTTGTATTGAATAATTAATTAAACCTTCTTTATACCTTGTTATCTTTAAAATTATTGTAAATACACTCTGAGCGGTGAAATTGTTTAGAGATTTAATGACCAGCTAGTCGTGTTTGAGCCGTCCTTACATTTCACATTCCATGACAAACCACAGCGTGAAACACGAATAGCAGATTCTTCTTGTAAAACGCCGCTTTGAACAGCAATTAAAGTCTTAAATGTTAAGGAGGGTTTTAAAAATTAAAGCGCCGCTGTTCAAACAATACCAATACTTTTACTCTTCGTAAAATTATAATTCTGATAAAAATCTATCATTGCTAACGAAAAAGATTGCAGGTAAAAGATCAAAACGTTTTCGTGAACTTCTCTTAGGATTATTCTGTTTACAATTGTTCCTTTTATTACATTTAATTATATGAAATGTACAATCTATCACTTTTAGACTGGCTAATTATTGTTAATAATATTTTTGTATGTAAAGTGTTGGTTGAAATAAAAAAGTCAGCGTCACAAGCGGGATTCGAACCAAAGATCTTCGGCTAAATATGCCGCTGCTCTACCACTTGAACTATTGTGACTTCGATTCACTCGGAATATACAACCTTTTCGAATTTTTTGTCCACTCATTAGTGTTTAAAGGTGTCAAACTGCATCAATCCCAAAACCATTAATAATTGAAAACGTTAAGTAAGATAAGTTCAAAATAAAAATAAACTTCAAGGTTTCGGATTGGAGTAAATTGAATTTTCATTATCATATTACAGTAATATGAACGGTCATTATTTTGATTACGATAGTCTCATCTAGGCATGTCTGAGCCCTTATTTATTTAATTTTTTATTTGATTCCACCTTCTCACGATTCAAAGATAACTGAATGAAAAAATCTAACCAGGTGTATCAGAGCGGGAAATATGAGAGAAATTGGTCCGTTGTTGTCAGCATTGTTACAGATCGTTCAATCGAAGATTCTAAATTCGAGTATAACGTCTAATCTAGTTAGCCACAATGTTGCCCACGAGACGTAAAAAGAAACCATGGGGGAAGGTGAAGAAGGGTTGCCCCCAGGGCCTGGAGCACCTGAGACCCTCAGGCCTCCTTCGGCTCGTTACATGGTAGCCCACACAATTGCTTTTCATTCACTTTGTTATTTCTTCTAGGCCAAAGGATCATCCCTTGCAACAACACCGAAGGACTCCCTGTCCCCACAAGAAGGTCCTTCTCAACAATGGACCACCAACGGAAAAATAACACAATTATATTTGTGAAAAAAAAGCCTAGAGTGAAACCATCCGGCTAACAAATGATGTCCGTGAAAATTGATTATGCTACCGAGTATGGTAAGGTCCACTAAAGGTTGCCCACGTGTATGTGGCAGTTCTAAACACCATTTGGTAAGGTAAAAAAAATTGACAGTTTTCAAACTGTAGAATTTTAGCCTCTTTAACTAATTCCTTTTATTACAATTTGGAAAGATTTTACCCTATAAGAAAAATTTTACATTATACTGATCAACCCTGATCACTTCAGTGGGTCAAAAACAAACAAGTTTAGACGGACTCAGTTGCCTTAAATGTCGATTGCCTTAAATGTTGAACGTATGTTCTTCAGCAACTTTAAATTTGTACATTCAATTGTATATAATATACTTGTGACATCTCTTACAAACAGATGTCCCAAAAAATAAATTAATTAAACTAAATTAGATAAAAGTAATTAAAATTAAATCAATAATGTAAAATAAAATTAAGAAAAATAATAACAAATGAATTAATAAGAAATAGAAAAGGTTGGTACTAGTGTAAACAAAATGAAAGATAAAGATAGAGGAGCTCAAGGGGACAGAGAAGAAAACACTCTCTCTCCTGAACCCGAGCAGTATCAACCTGGTTAAAAAATATAAGGTATTTCATTAAGATCATTTTCCTTCCGTATATCCACTGAGTCATTGTCTATTAAATTTATTTGTAAATTTCAGTTTATTTCATTTTATTTAAAAAAGTGTATTTTATTTTAGAGTTTATTAAGGATCAAGAAAAATATAATTTATTTTATTTTATTAAAAAAAAGGTGTATTTTGTTTTGAGTTTATTAAAGAAAATTAATAAATATTATTTTATTTCTAGAAAGAATTTACATTTTGTTAAATAATAATACCATAAAAAAATAAACTATAAAATTCATTCTTTAAAAATACCTCTGGGGCAAGTAAAACTAACTTGTTGGGCCTAAGCTTTAAAGAAAGAATTTTAAATTTCATTTATCCACGGTTAGGTGACATACTACTACTAATAAAACAAATACTAATGGCTACAAACGCCCCAAAATACAATATTTCGACTTGTTAAAAGAAACTATCATATTTCATATTAATCGTCCATTAGTGGGAAAATATAATTTTTCGGACTATCACTATGTGAATCGGAAATTATTTTAAGCCCTTCTTTTTAGCTTTCTATTAGATGATAGACATAAATATGAATATATATTGACAGTAAACCAGAATAGCTACTGAAAAAATACTGTTAAATTTATTAAATACGACGAGGAACGAATATGTCAATCGTGTAATTCCCACGTACTATCTATTTCTTCCTGTCAGTATTTTTCGATCAACATCGTACGATTATGCTTGTGCAATGTACATTCACAAGGCAATACAAAAATCACGCTTTACCGTAAACATGCAATGAAACACCGTGGCTTTGAATTATTTATTTCCATTTCCTCCGTTATGAATATGATGATATGTACTTATGTAAATCTATTTTTGATGCATAATTACAGATTTTCTTCATGGTAGATCTAACTAAACTAATAAATTCATTACAACTGAAGCCATAATTGCAAATATTGTAAATGAATATTACTTGTTATTCGTGTAAATCATTAGAAATAGAATAATTTCAAAACCTTGATTAAATAAACACATGATAATGTTATTCCTCGTCAGTTTGATGAAGGACTAGGTGTTTTTGACACAAATTCACGTTCCACTAATAAATTATATTTGATGGGACGATTAACAAACGCATTCCTTGATATTGGAAGTCGAATATCTTAAAATGGGAAATAGCGATAATTTTATATTAAATTTGAGGTTTATTTCTTTTTTTTAACGTTGTAGCGCCATATTTATTTCTGTACCTAATGAAATAACATCTGTGTAAAGATAACAACAAATGTTTACAGTGTCGTAGTTAGTGAAAAATGGCATGGAACATACAGAATTGCGAACGCGAATTATTCTTCACTTGGGAAACGGGTTAAAAATCAATAGAG
The DNA here is from genome assembly GCA_039619505.1 of Cimex hemipterus. Taxonomy (NCBI): domain Eukaryota; kingdom Metazoa; phylum Arthropoda; class Insecta; order Hemiptera; family Cimicidae; genus Cimex; species Cimex hemipterus. The sequence continues at coordinate 29,943,545 of CM077105.1, read as the reverse complement.
TATCCATAAAAAGTCCGCCTTTATGTAAGAAAATATCAAAGGTGAAGAATTCATTGTGAAGTTCCATTTTCAAACTACAGTGAAATTTTGCGGTAAAGAATTCCTCTGTTTACGGGTCACCTTCGTCCGTAAGGCAGTTACAGCAATGGCATGTAATATTCATTTTCTTTGTACATGTTTAACACCTCTATTTAGGCGACTCTCTAAATAACGGACTTAGTTTAACTACATCCTGTTACTGGAGCTCATTTCTGATTTCTTGTGTAAGATTCGGGCCCAAAATACTTATTCAGACTTGGTCGGCAGGCTCCAACGAGAATTTGAATAAATAACGAGATTACTAACAGAAATTTAACTTAGTCTAAATTATTTAAGAAAAATACCAGGACTACTGAATCAACTGCGAAACATCTGTGTCGTTGTTAATTTAAGGTCTATCATGTAGCATCATGTAATGACAGAATAGATAATTAATATTATTTCCATTATATTTCGTGTTCTGATTGAACAAATAACTTCTTTCAATTAATAAACTTTTATGCAAGGTATTAGTTGACATGAAAAAGTTAGTGGGTGCGAGATTCGAACCCAAGACCTTCGGCTAAATACGCGGCGAATAGCAGCGGCTGTTCTATCACTTGAGCTATCGTGGCTTCGATCCATTCGGGCACAACTTCCCACTTCAAACTACCTTTCCCGCACGTGACACTAACATTTTCATTTCAACCAAAACTTTACCTAAAGATTAATTAATCGAAAAAAGTGATTTGGTCAGTCGGACCACGAAATACAACGGATTTAATAAACGAAGTAAATCTTCACCAAAAGCTCCCCTGGCCATTTAATTTGTCGCCGAGAATCGAATCCTGATTGTACGAAATTTCAAAATTGGCAAAAAGGTTGGAAAATTCAAAAGCTGGGGTTTAGGTGGGAAGTTGGTGTCCGAGTGGATCGAAGTCACGATAGCGTCAAGAGATAGAGCAGCAGCCTATTTGGCCTGGGTTCGAATCCCTCTCGTGAAACTAACTTTTTCATTTCAACCACTATCGTGCAAAAACATTAATTAATTGAAATTACTATTAGTACTGTTTCATGGCTTGGTTAATTTGACAACGGCAGTAGACAAAATGCTAAATGGTTTAACTTTTTTTACGTTTCTACCGTGCAAAATATTTTACTTTTCATATCCTGTTGCATCACGATTTTTTTTCTTGATTTGAACTCAGCTTATTTCAGGGACAGAACCCTTCACAATCACTGTCACGCTCTTAATTTAATTCATGACATAAACCGTTTTTTCTGGCACAATCCACATATAAAATGCCAAAAATGATTATTTTAAATCAACTTGCAATTCTCAGAGTAGAAACGAATAGGACGCACACGTGAGACGGGTGCATCAGTGAGCCGGCCAAAATTTATCCTTCTTTTTTGTCATAGACCTATCGGCACTACGCATTCAGTTGCTTCTAGTAAGAATATATCACTTATCTCAATATCTAGGAAAAATGTAAATTTAAACGCATCCTTATGCACCTAACGGAACATATTCAGACCTACAGCGAGCTTATATTGGCTTCTTTTAAAACTCAATATTGGTCTTGTGGGTGTGGGGTTATTGCGGCCCGTTTCCTATAGCTGACGTACCTCCTCATGGCCGATTTCCTTAACCAACTTGTTTTACATACGAATTTTAGACAATTTCATCGGTCGTTACTACACAAATTCTAACTTTCTTCCTCAATTTCCCAATTTACTCCAGCAAACGCTCGTGAAATCAGGGGTGATAGAGTGAACTGTATTCCAGGTATGATTTTCTAATCTAATATGTGGTCCATATGGTGTGTGGTGTTCATTACAAAATATTTAGTGATATTATCATTAATCCGATCGCCAAAATTATTAATTTCTGGTTCCGTTATTTTTAACACAATTTAACAGAAGATCGCTGTTGGCAAGCACATTTTCAATCGACTTTTTACCAAGCCAGAAGGCTGTGTGGTAACGTCTATGAACTCCATAAAAGATCTTTTTTTCTTTCTTTTTTTTTTGGGGGGGAGGGGTTTCTCAACTGCAGAAGTCATATAAATCGTCAGTGTGTTGGTGCTTTTGAAAGAAAAACCATTCGTAAATATGTCGTGCGTCGAGGCCGCTGGATTCGAACTCGGGACCTTTACCTTACAGTGACGAGTCAACGCCTAAAACACCGACGCCCTCCTATGACCCACAATCATCACTATTAACGAAGTAACATTTTTCGACAAACTGGAAACAAAACTACGATACTCCAGGTATGGCAGTTGCTAACTGCATCTTTAAAAAATAAATAAAAATATATGGACCAACCTAAAAGATGTGAAAATTTGAATGAAATTTAAATTTGAATCACAATTTGAAAATTGTGAAGTTGCTAATTCATAAATGAAAAATAAATAAACACAATATCAAATTTAAAAAATATGGACCAACCTAAAACATGTGAAAATTTAGTGCTTAGGTCCATCTACCTTTTGGGTGTCGAGGACGAGAGGTCAAACCACGTTGAACTCTGTATTTCTTATATTAAATTGTTTGTCTTTGTGGCAATATAGCATGAACACAGCAATATAAAAAATCGAGAAATGCCGAAAAAATGATCCGAAGGAGTGTAGAAAATTTCCGTTCATCATGAGTCAGCGATTACCATTGGGAAAGTGGTGGCCCCAGTTCCGGAATCAGCCGTTATTGCCACTTCTTCCTCCTTGGGTTTGAGAAAAATCTCGTGATACGCCGAGATTCAATCCCATGGCCCTGATTGCCTGTCGTTGGTCACGCTGTGATTTGTGATCCCATGGACAGACAATGCTCCGCCGATCCGGGGGATAGATATAATTTTCAACGGTGAACGTTTCAAAGAGGGTTTGCCGTCCCCTTTTTCCATCGGAAAAGGACTCGGACTATCGCAAATCAAAATTCACATTAACATTATCCGCCCTGTGATCTGAGAATAAATAAAGTACTACGATTCATTTATGTCACGACATATCGATGGCTAAGTGACAAAATGTATAAGGGAGAGGCCACGTATTGCATTATATTTTGAACTAGCACACTGGTTTGCACCATGTTCTGTTCGCTTGCATAATTTTTGAATATATTTTTTACAAATTTAAAATATAGTATTGTAACTAAATTTTATCCTAATAAATACTGTAAGAAAATAATTTTAAATTAGTCATTAATTTCTATATCAAATATTATTTACGTGAATATATTATTTATGAATTTATCTCAGTGTTTAATTTTACATTTCGAATGTCTCAAATTATTACTGTAATTTCCTTTTGCTTTAAATTTAAATTGAAATTGTGCTTGGTTTCATTTAGTTGGTGTTTAAATTCAAAAATTTTTTCAATTCAAGTCAAGTGATCTAACTCTCGTTTTAATTTCTCTGCCGCTTTGTCCTATATACTCAATATTGCAATAATTACAATTAAGTTGGCAAACCCCGCTTTTTGGAAACCTGTCAACCTTGTCTTTAGGTTTTGAGCCGAAGTTTTTAAGTGAACACGCACCTCTAAAAGCTACTCTAAACCCTTCTTGTTACTACTTTTACCTACTTTTCTGATAAATTCCTTTATGCATGGCAAGCAGTGAAAACCTAAAGAATCCCTTTTGGTACATTGGCTCAGTCCCATTGTTGCTTCTTTAGAGGTTAATTTTTAAAAATTTTTTGACTAGCAGCATATCGATAAATATTTCTGGAAATCCATTGACTATAGCCAAGGCATTTATAATTACCCAGATGTTATTGGGAGTTTCATACGATCTGTGAACCAAATAAATCCAGCAGATTTTGTGTCCATGGGTGAGAAGATTCTACTGGTGTCATAGCGTGTGGGTTTTCTATGTTTGTCAAATTTCAATTAGGTTATTTATTATGGACAGTTATTTTTAAGTGTAAAAATGTTAAACAACCATCTTTATTTTTTTCAATGTAAAATTTACACTAGTGTATAAAGAACTAGTTAATTGGAGGAATTTTTTCAGATCCACTAGACTGACCAAAAATATAAAATATCGTCTATAATTAATTAAGGTTTTTATGTGATATAAAAAAAAGTCAATGGCAATTATAATTCATAGTAACATCTCAACCCCACCTTTTGAATTTTTCCTCATTTTTGCCATTTTTCAAATCGGATCGAGTGGATCGAGGACACGATAGCTCAAGTGGTAGAGCAGCTGCGTATCAAGCCGAAGATCGTGGGTTCGAATCCAACTCGTGCCATTGACGTTTTTATATCAATTAAAAACTTCATTAATTGTGATATATTGATTGCTCAAGCGGACCACAAAATTATTCAATTTAATATCGTCTACAGTTCGACAAACGTTTGCCCTACTTTTCTGCAATCGGGTTTTGTACCTTTCTATAAATTTAACTTTATTAAACATCATTTTCTATATTAATTCCTCATCCTAGATCAGAAAGCAGTTGATGTAATATAACATCTTTGATATATTCATGCACATCAATGCCTGTATTAAAAAATTATATAAATTATTGTAATTAATTTTCTCTGCTGCCATTGGCAAGTACGCTCGGGTAAGTGTCTTTACGTAAAAAATATTCGGACTTGTGTCACCAAAAATTTTTTATTAAAATAGGTCATCTCACGTCCGAACCATTTCTAAATGCCTTTTTTCTGTTTTTAACAAGTCAGAATACTCAATTATGAGTAATTGTATAACAGTCCAATTAACTAATAATAACAGACAATAAATAATAAACGCGGAATACATTGTTAATGAAAAGTTTGTTTATTAAAAAAGTGCCACCTTTTAATTATAACATATAAGATTTAAAACTAAATGCTTTTTTTATTTGTTAAAAAAAAGAATATTTTACTTTTAATTTTTTTTTTTTTTTTTTTTGACGTTTTGCGTACTCACGACCTTTTATCATCAAAGGATCCAGTGTAAAGAAAGCTGAAGTTTTGACAAAATATAAAATAATTGCAAGATCTACTTTTTCATATAATTTTGATATAGTTATTGACCTTTTTGCTATTTGGAACATAAATTGTACGTGAATGCAATTGTGAAAAAATGCAGAAACTTTTGAAATAACGGCATAATTAGCTTTATTCGTGTAAACTAGATATATTTTTTACAGCATTAATGCATGTTAACCATTATGGTTGTGTAATTTAACCACTTAATGCGTCGTTTGTCTTTCCTACCAGCATAGTTTCAAATAATCTATAGTGTTGTATGAGCAGACATTTTAACAGTAACGATAATCCGACATGCATTCTTAGTATATTACACTTACAAAAAAATTCATTTTTTAATAAAAATAAAGAAATCTGTATTTAAATAAACAAGCAATTACCCGATAAGTTTCACCTACGTCGTTCTTCGCTTCCCGGAGTAAAAAATGTCTACGATGAGTTATAGTTCGAAATTAATTTCTTGCCCTTTCCCAAGTTTGTCGCCATAGGGTAGCAAGAAGCTTCTAGTAGTTAGGCGGTCCTAATTATATCTTTCAGCCTTGTTATTAGGAGTTAATTCAAGGGCTAAAAACCAACAAATAAAGGGAGCTAATGATTCATCTGACAGCAGGTGCGTGTGAGAGGAATGTATTTATGACGTGAAAAACTCCTATACCTACCGGCCTTCCGTTATTAATTCCGTATCTACTGTTTGTTTTATTAGGAGAGCGTTAATTACTGCGGATTTTCTACAACATTAAAATCCTGAGCGGAAGACTTGATAAGGGGTATAAGGAAATACAACTCTTGGGAAATAACATTGTGGCTGTCGACACTCACTTACCCACCTTGTCTTTTTAATTTTAATTGCAATTATAATTATAAAAGATATTTAGAAAATTGAGTCATTCTAAAAGAATAAAGAGATAAGGATATAAATTATCGTAGTATATTTTACGCATATAACAAAAACCTACGAACAATTAACAATAAGCATTTAAATGAAAGATAAAATTCAGTGTATATTTTTTTACATTGTAAATATTTTTAACAAATCTTAAATAAATGCTTATATAAAACAACCAAAATGAGCAACTCCTTACAATTTTAGAGACCAAGGCAATTTTGATATGTAATATCCAACTAAGGATACTTCAAATGATTTTCATTTAAACATTAATTAATTATGACTTATTGTGGTTCACAGCCTATACTGTTAAAGGCATAGTAATTACCTTTAATAATATGAATATTTGACCTAAAATTATAGAAATTCCTTGACAAAGTGAAGCCAATTTATTTATGCTAATTTAGATTTGCTTATTGCTTATGCTATTCGGACAATTATTACAATAAAACTGTTTTCTTCTTTGTAATTATGCCATTTTTGCGTGTCGTGTTGACAAACAGAAGTCAAATACTTTGAGCCCTGAAGATGATCTCAATAAAAGATCGAAACGTTGGCACGATAAAGAAAATGTGTTTCTGATACTTACATCACAACAGACGGCATCTCACGATAGCTGAACTATTTTTCTCTTTAGCTCACTTTTGATTGGTTTCTTGTGTAACTTAGTTTACTCTTTTTGTGTTTTAGTGACTAGTAATTTCCAGTCTTTTTTGCCACTAACGTTTATCGTATTATTATTGTCCGTAGTGGTCATGTTTCATAGCTTCTCAGGTTATTACTGCTCGAATTTTGGTAAAAAATAATTTATAAAAATGGTATAATTTATATCCGGGAAATATAAACCCGATCTCCTCAGCGTACAGGACTTGTGCAATTACCAGGTAAAGGAATACATATTCCATCGAATTGTAATACTATGAGAATTTAACTAATAATAAGTTTGTTTTTAATATTATTAAATTTTGTTTTGAACCTTAATTTTGTTTATTTTATGTATTATTTATATTCTGTTTATTTCTATTTATGTACTGCCAATGCAATGGTAAATATTCAGTTTATTATTTAATATTTTCTTACAGGTAAGACATATGGTATATGATTATATTTAGTTAGCTTAATGCATTTGTATGTGTATGTTACTTTGTAGTATTTAGTTAATAATTATTCCAAACTCCGGTGGACGGTTGTCTTGACGATATAAGCTTATTTTCTTGCTTGAATTTTTTTCATGTGTAGTGCAATTATTATTATAAATGCGCAAAACGAAAATTCTGGTATGGGGATTTCTCATTTTCGTGGGTGGACCGTGGATGCAGCATACTATTCATTTTTTTCTGTCACAATTATTCGTTATTTCTCTTTATCAATACCTCTCACTTTTTCAGACTAATGGTCTGTCTATCTTTCTTTCTCAATGTTTGACTTGCGCTATCTCCCACATTTTCTCTTTACCTCACTCTTGATTGATTTCTTGTCTAACATTAAATTATCCTTTCTGCGTTTTAGTGACTAGTAATTTCCAGTCTTTTTTGCCACTAACATTTATCGGTTTACATTTATAAGAAATGCATTGCATAATTAACTAAGGTCGTCCATTCTGGTCCATTGAGCAGCTTTATAAGTATGTCCATTGACACGGTTCTTTCTTCGAACACAAATAAACGATAAGGGAACAAAGTGGGGCATAGTTCGACAAAATGGAATATGTCTTCCTTTATCTGGTAATTGCACAACTCCTGTACGTTGAGGATATCGGGTTTATATTTCCCGGACATAACTCCATTTTTATAAATTATTTTGTACCAAAATTCGAGCAGTAATAACCTGAAAAGCTATAAAACTTGAACACCCTTAATAATTTTAATTTAGCTCTTAGAAAATCAATTCTCCATTGATTATCGTACAACATTATTTGGTCAAATTTAAAGGTGAGGGATATACCCCAACAACATATTCACTTCTGAGAAGCTATCGAGGTGGAGGTGTTATTATTTGGGCAGGTAATTCTATGGAAGATCATATAAAATTGGTCGACCAATGATGCCAGAGAATTTGCACGAATTAAGAAAGGCACTGTTCAGTATATATTTCAGAGCACTACATTCAAAACTTCACAAAGTCGATGCCATGTCGAATACGAACGGTGATCAATGCAAGAGGAGGAATAGTCTGTACTGATTTGATTATTTTCTCTGTTGTTTTTGTTTCCATTGCCACATTTTTGTAAAATTATTTTACTTGGTTTAATTTTTTAATTTAGCGATATTTTATGTTTTTCTTTAAAAATATCCAGTAAATAACAAAACAAATTGTAACTATTGCAATTATTTACTTTTAAAAACATGAGCGTACAACCTCCCGATGTAAAAATGATATTTTTGTTCTATAAAAGTAAGTCCTTTTAGTCGTTAGATTTTTTTTCTGCGGGGTTATTTAAAAACAATTGTGTATTCATCTCAGGGGGTAAGTGTAGTCTGCAAACCCTCCGAGATGTTTTCTCTCCCATGGGGAATCGGTATGTTTCAAAATTATTTCCTACGAGGATTTCCTGAAAGGCAGATTACATGTTAACAAGAGATATCCATGGCAGAAACAATTAATTTTTAAACTGCCTATTATTCAAAAACAGGTTTGTCATTTTTCCAGTAGATCTTTTTAATTAAAACGCTAAATCAATGTCTGAAATTGACATATTATTTTATTGTTGTGTAGCGTAAATCATAGAACCGTTGCTTTTTTGTTTCTGTGTAGCTAATTATGAAAGAAGTAATAGACCTAGAACGAATTGTTCGTACTTTTGACTCATAATATTCCAACATATTGCTTTTCGCAATAGTTCACTTTATTGTATTATTTATTGAAATTCTAATTGAATGCTAACTATCAAACGACACTCCATAAGATAATGAGACAATCTTTCCAAGAAAGGGGCTTTGTGAAACGTAAGAGGATTGAACGAGCTCCCTCTATTTCCAAAAGGTAATGTGTTTCCATTTGTTCGTACCAAAGCCATTATTAATTCAAAAGACAAATCTTTATATATCCTCCAGTAAAATGTCCGCTTGGAATCAATTTATGAGTATGTCTGTTGACAACAAACTACTGAAACATTTGTGCATTGTCGAAAAACGTAATGGCGCTTTTAAACTTTTTAGTTTTTATTCATATTGTTTTTGTATATTTCTTTCGTATACGAATACATTATTTTATTCTCCTATTCAAAAAGCAGATTTTATTTATATAATGAGTATGATTTAAATAATAAAGAATATAATAATATCAGAATATAGAGGTCTAATGTTAAATTAACTCTTAAAAAAAGGAAGGACTTGAAAACTTGCAACTAAAAATTAGTGTGATGTGAGTAGTTTTGATGTTGTACATGTTCATTAGGCCCCACGATGGTTAGTTGGGTTTCAAAAAGGAAATTTCAGCTTGAAGATTATGAACTTTGCATTCGATAGCATTTGTTAGGGTGGATGACTATTAGAGGACTATTGAAGACTAAATAACGGAAAAATATTAAATTTTTCCCTCACAACCATTGAAAATCTCGTAAAGATACTAAAGTCAGATCAAACTACGCATTGAAGATCCTACAGCTCAACTATTAACTCTAATGGTACTGAGTTTGAATACTGGAAAAGTCAATCTATCTTTAATTTATACTAATTATTAATTATGCGTAATTGACGAGTAGTATGAATTCTCGTTCGCGCCATCCGACGGTAGGACGTCCTTTTGTACATGAGGTTCAATAGTCAATAGTACTAGTTTGGTAGACCGTATGTGGCACGGAGGACAAAATAGCAATGAAACTCACTGAAGTGCCCAATTTTACTTCACCCTATTTATTAATGATGCAGTGTGACTATTGTGTCGGTAATTGAAAATAGTATGATACAATCCAGAATTTTGATGAATTTTTCTTCTGAAACGTCACCACTTTGTGATTAATCAACCAAGGAACGATTCGTAAATCCGACGGTTGAGAATTTTTGAAGTGGATTAAATATCTTTACGACTTATATGGTCCAATTTAAACAATGATTGTAAATCCCAGATCTTGAAGATGATCTAAATAATGCTCGAAACGTTGAACAATAAAGAAAACAAATGTACAGAAATCTTGAGATGCGGTCTGGTGTGATGTGGGTTTCAGAAAAACATTTTCATCGTGCCTACGTTTCGATCTTTATTGAGATCATCTTCAGGACCTGGGATTTACATTGTTTTCAATTTAAAAAATTAAAGTAGGATGTGGAAAAAAGGGAATTTATACAATGCAAAAAATATATTTTTTATACTGAAAGTATCTCTACTCCCTTAAAGTTGTTTTCTGCGAATATGTGCCATTCTTGGGTGTCGTGTTGAGAGTACGAATCTGGCGTCTTCCTTGTTAGTTTTTTAATATATTATTACGAAGTTGAATGTTTATCAAAAATCATATCGGAGAAGAAAATTAAAAGTTTTTAAATAAAAACAAATGACGTTGATGTCGGTTGTTGGTCTGCGAGTCGATGAACTCACGCCGAACCGGCGGCAGTGGGTCACTTATCGGGTCCGCCTGCACTCGCGCGTCTGATGAACTACACAAACGCGTTTCCAGCATTGTGCCATCTTCAGCAAGGAGTTCCATTTATGTGAGGAGAATTTCATCACGGTTTAACGTTCCTCCTACAAATCCACGAGAAAATTCAATTAATTAAAGAAAGTAAAGTGACAATAATTAAATGAAAAATACATAAACGTATTAAGAAATATAGACGAAATAATAAATTTAAAAAATCATAAAAAAATAATTCATGTCCTATTACTCGTAGTGTTTTCATATGAGGAAACATTTTACAATTTGTTTTTATTACGAATTAAAATTATTTGTGAAATGCCAGCATTCGAACCCACAACCGCTGAAATTATCAGAAATTATCTAGTTTGATGTAAATTCAATTCAGGTTGAAGAAAGTATTATTGAATTAAATATTCTATTTCAATGTTTGTACATGAATATTTTGTAATTTAAAAACTAATTAATAACATTTTATAAACTTGATATTTAATGTGGTGATAAACGTTTCGTTAAAAAGTAATCTTGCCTTTATTTATTAAGGATTTATGAAATATACAAACAAAAATCACGCTTTCATTGTTGATACTCTGTCGACAATTCAAACTACTAACAATTCATTCAGGATCAGATTATGGTCGTAAATCCGATGGAAGTGCCGTTTCTCCAGCAATCGTGGAATAATCGAGCTTGTGTAATGTGAATTCCCAAGGTGATAGTGGAAACCACGTGGTTCTCCTCGATGGACAGTAACCGTTTGACATAGAAATATTGATGTGAAATTCTCACGTTTCTCATTTTACATGTGTTATCTTACATTTTGAAGCGAACAACCGCAGATATGCTATATTATTATTTTTTAACATATGATTATTAAATAAGAAAACCGAATTATATTTTTTTAATGAATATATGATACATATAGCAGATTTTGATTTTTTTTGTTCAATTTTTCGAAATTACACAAGATGGCCCTTAATGATGCATGTTCAGGCATAATGACATAGTCCACTAAAATGGTTCCAAATCCTAAAAGGTCAAATCAATTAGAATGTAATGCCCGTCAGAATGTAAATTTTAAATGCGCAATTAGCATAATTACTTTTTAATGTGAATTTATTCTTTTTTAAATTAGATATTCTTATCGGCGTGTAGATTAACATTGAGATACATATTTACAAAAAATCCTGAAATGTTACTACAAGTAAACATTTTGCTGTATATCAATTTTCCCTACGGGGTGTCCTTTTTAGACGGCCTGCTGAAGTTCTCCTGAAACAACGCTGCTATCAGAAAAATTAAAAAAACGTGTTTCATATTTTTTACACCAGTTCCAAATTTTTAACTTTTTGGAAACGCTGATGTTCAGCCAATTTTGTTTTTGACGGTTTTTGTCCGCCAACAGCACAAAAAGATTTTACGTCGAAACCTACGACGGATGAAATGAGAAAAATTCACATACATTCGTCACATATACAAGAAATTCATCGCAAAAGAGGCATATCCCTATTTATAAACGTGACGTCGCATCAATTATCGCCTTGGTCATTTTTGCCACTGAATGACTTTGGAAAATTAGCAATGAATATACGAAAATGTGAATGAAATAAATTTAGAGTTTGGTATACGTGAAATCTTTGAAAAAAGAAGTATTCCTGTTGAACTGGCACACGGGCACTTACTGGGTCTGTCTTCACTCGCGGGTTTATTGTTTGAGTTGATCAAACGCGTTTCGGCATTACGCCATCTTCAGTAACTCCGAGAGTTTTTTTTTCCCGACTCAGTGTGCCCGTGTGCCAGTTCAACATGAGTTCGCCAACTCGCAGACCAAACCCTATCATTTACTATAAGATAGTATTCGTCTTGCTTCTCCCTGCTTATGGCACATCGCTCCACTTATGGCATTTGTGGCCAATGGGGCAGAACCAAATTGAAAGTCACAAGTTGTGAAGTCTATTAGATGCACGTTTAGCTCGTGAAAATTCACCGAAAAGAATGAATAAGCGCGTGTCTTTCCATGGCCATAACACTAATGAAACATAACTTATGGTTTTCGATGGCCAATGGAACCGAAAATTAGGATTACAGGTCCAAAACTAGAGGTGTAAAATTAACGAGTTCACTATGTACATAAGAGAAATCCGCCAAAAAATGACGTCAACCTCTCGTTTCACCTTACTGCCATAACGTAGTCACTTTTGATCTTTGTCGGCCATTGGCTCTGGAAAGTTAGGAATGCATGTTGTAATCTTTGAGAATGTGAACTTAAAAAAATTGAATTGGTCATATGTGAATCAATCGAAAAAATGACTTTGTTTAGCTTATCTCTTTTTATACATCTCATGCTTTGCCATTTATGATCGTCACTAAGCAATGACATTGAAAAATTTGAAATGCAAGTTAAAAACTACTTGTATCTGAAATTAACAAGACTCTTGTTTTCATATTGGAAAATAGGCTGAAATGAATGAAAATGCTCCTCATTGCTTATAAACCTGATGCCTCGAAATTTATGGTCTTTAGTAGGCAATAATTCTAGAAAATTAAGAATATAGGTTGAAATCTACGAAGATGTGAATTTAAGAAGAGTTTTAAACATCAACAATTAGCCCAAAGCCCGCTTATAACCCTAACTTCGTAAGTCTGGCAGATAACCGGTAAAATAAAGAAAAATGAAGTGACATTATTTTGAGAAGTAAATATCTTCACAATGTTTGGTGTAATTTTAATGAAACTGGTTTTACACATGAGAATCTGTTTAAAAAATATCAATTGTTGATCGTTCACATTAACTGCGATTTGGTAAGCCTTTTTATAGAAAAATGTCAAGCAAAATTAATTAAATATATACTAGTTTAATAATATCATAAAAATGACAAAACAAGGAGTTAAAAAGTGGTTTTCTTTCATTGTCAACATTTCCCTCCCCTGATGTCTGTGTGGGATTTTATACATGTGCGAAGAGGTTTTCTTTTTATATTTTTCAAGATAAAGAAAACTTGAAAAAGCGAGGAAGTAAAGGCTTGTGGGGCCGGTCCTTGGTCGATTTCCTCCTTCGAAAAAGTGTGATGTCCGGCTTTGTGCTGGTTGGCCGGTTCGCCTCCTCCAATCCTAATTTACTTTTTGTTCGCATTTCCGCTTTTCCCTCCAGTCCGCCGCGCCTCTTCTCCTCACATATCCGGTAATTAGATTTGAATTATACTTTGAAATGTTGCCTTTATTACGAGGAGGGCTCCGGTTAATTCAAACAATGATTTATTGAGTTTCGTCAAGGTGGCGGAGCACGCTTACCGCTTAAAAGGCTTTCTCAAGATGGCTACACTAATGTGAGAATAAGCAAGGAGGGGGACTAAATTGAAAAGAAAAAAAACAGTTTCACACATTAATTTAATTCGAACTGGGAAATTGATTGCCGCCAATTTAGGAAAAGGTGTGTGAGCAATTTTTCATTCTGTTATGAGGGCTGTAAAAAGGGAAAAATAATATTTAGGAAATTTATCCAAGAGGAGGAAGTATTCCGCACCAAAGAGGAATTAATAAGAAAAATATGCGGCAAGATGGAATGCCTGTAGAGATAGTATGAAAGAAATTAAGCCAGCTGTACATAAATGGCCAACTGAAGAACTTGAGAGAAAAGAACTTGTAATTCTCTCTAGATTGCGAATAGGTCATATCAGGTTAATTCATAATAGACTTTTAATAGGCAACAACCTTCCAATTTGTCCTCGATGTACGCGAAGTGGAGAACGCATAATTTTGACAGTAAAACATATTTTGGTCGACTGCCTCACTTTACAACCCTTTAGGCAAAGGCTCAACCTTTCGAGCAGTTTACAGGAGTTACTGGGTCCCCAGGGTTCCTTTCGAAGAGCGCTTTTCAGTTTTCTCAAATTTGTTGGAATTTACAATGAAATTTAGGCCTTTTCCCATTTTACCGTTGAATGCCTGCTAATGCCTGCATAAGAGTTGTGCGTGCATGATTTCTTTTTTCAGAAGCTTTTGAGGCTGCCGGAGCGGAAAAATAAAATGGAAGACAATAAAAATTGCGGGGTAATACAGTACAATGCCCAATATCGCAATTTAAATAAGAAAAATAGCTCCTTCAAAAAAAAAAAAAAAAAAAAAAAAAAAAAAAAAAAGAAATATTATTGTGTTTTGTTTCTTATTATTGATATGTAGAATTAGTTATCATACTTGAATGGAAGAATAAAAGGATAAAGATGAGCTAATCACGCTGAGATTGTTGCTAGTCTGACTCCATTATTATTATTATTATTAGCCATACAAGCCTATGGGGAAATTTTAATTTATGAAAAAAACTCAGAATTTTAATTTAAAAAAAAAAGTAACAGAAATAAATTTTATAATTTTATTAATTTTATTGTAACTTGGCC
>CM077105.1:29889280-29928298 GCA_039619505.1 Cimex hemipterus | reverse complement strand
AGAGAGAGAGAGAGAGAGAGAGAGAGAGAGAGAGAGAGAGAGAGAGATTGTATTTGCGACAGCGAAGGGTTTTAGCCCTTAAGTCCATGTATTTCAAGTAGAGTAGTAGGTAGAGGTCGTTGGTCTGGGAATCGGTGAACTTGATCACCCTTCTGGGCATGTTTCCTAACCCGCGTGAGAAGACTCTAGGGTGATCAAGTGTCGATATTTTTGACAAATAGAATTAAATAAAATCATTCTCTTGCGTCCTGTCACTTTATTTTAGTTCAACCGTCTAGTGGACGTTCGATCATCTTCTACCTATGTAAATGAAATGTAATTTCGTCATTTTCGACCATTGTCTGGGTTAAGAAGATGGTACTTTGGCCTACCACCTTTGGTGACACGGATTCGATGGTACTTATTAACAATAAATAATTTCTTAATTTACGCAGTAGGCAAGGTCGTGAGATCTACCTTTAAGGTGAATTTTAAAAAAAACGACGTATTTTCACAATGCTCACACTATTAATAGACTTCTTAATTATGCATAATAAATATTTACAACAAAAAAATGGCTGAGTTGTACGAGGTGATCGAATTTTCTGATCATCTTGGTCTGCTTATAGAAAGATTTTAACATTTAAAAGTAAATATTTAAAATAATATTAGATATAACGGTTGTTTGATAACTTGCATGATAAAATGATTGTCAAAACATTACAATATAAGCTCGAGATAAGTTCTAACTAATTTTTGAAAGTTATTTGCTAATTATTAAACGTAAGATCAGGGGATATTTAAAAATGTGTTTAGAATAAAATATAAACTCATTTTATTACAAAATAAAATTCGAAACTGCAGACAGAGTTGCGTTGTTGAAACCAAGCGAAATTATCGCAAAACTGCCTCGACACAGAAAATAATTGCTCTTAATTCTCTTCAACCATGAGTTTTGCTTATATTCAAATTATGTGTTTAGAAATCGACCGCTCACTAAACATTTAATTATAATTTACGTAATGAAATCCAAGGATGTGGAGTCTTTTCGCCCTAGTCATAGTCCATGGAAAATATGAGCTCATAGTGACGACATCTGAACAGTTAGCACACTTTCCCATCTCCTACACAAATAGGCGAAACGTGAATCCACTTAATTTATTGACGTCTCTAAAAGAGGTAATTTAATGCTTTTGCCAACAGTAGTAACAATTTAATTTAACAATATGAACGTACGAACAGCTTTACAATACTTTGTGTCCCTGAATTTTGAACTTTAATTATTGGATTTAACTTTATTTCTTGCTTAATTATTAATATAAAACTGAAGGTTGGGAAAAAACACATCCCTAGTGAAAGCAGGTGGTACGGTAAAATTGGAAAGGTCACATATGAAAGATGTTGAATGGAGTAATGACTTGGAGATTTTATTTTTTATTATTTTTGTCTATTATTCATTTATTAAACTCGATTGAGCGGTTGCTATACCAATCCTCTTCAAATGCTCATTCAGTCTGCACTGACCTCTTCAGAAACCTGTCAGTATCGTAAGTCTCTACTTCTGCCTTTGATGCATTTTGTTCTTGATTTCCTTACAAAACTTGCTATGAAGTTCTTGAACTGTTTATCTCGATTGAGTGATTCCACTGTTTTCTCGTTTTAATTTTGGATTTTTCTCTAAGATAGTCAATGATATTGTGAATTCCTATGCCACGAATGGGTCAGGTCCTTCCTCTCGCTGCTCTTTACTTCTACTGACCTGAGAATCAGCAGAGGGTCGCGGTATTTTGTTGAATATTATCCGTTTAGCTAGTTTTTCAATTCACCACCATCCCTGAGCTAATGGTTTTTGAACTTGGTGCTTTGATGGTTGCTTGTCTATCTTACACGATTGAACTGAATCTTATCTCTCAGTTCCTCGGACTTCAGCCTGGAAGATACTGTTTATTTTCCCATAGGGTCTGAATATTTGGATTCAGGACTGAACACACCTGCTCGCTTCTTCCTTCCAAAATCCGTCAGTATACCTCCCGATGTGCCACACATTTTTTATTTAAATTTATTTGGAAATCTTGCATTAACTCATGATTGATTCATGTCATCTTTTGGAGTGTTTCTTCATTGGGATATTCAATACCTCTCCATTTTGCTTTTATGTAGCCCTGTTTGAGGTTTCATTTCGATAATGCTGATAATAGTAATGATCTTTTTCTGTGCTGCCCTCAGTATATGATGGAAGAGAGTCAATTGGTATATATATAGCCAACCAGCTTTGGCATGTAGAAAATATTGGTATAGGGCGTGCTCATGGCTCCAGTTATACAGATGAAAGGGTGCGTCTTTATTTTGTTATTTGTTCTGCTTTGTTTACCTAGACAACGGCGCCACAACTGATGGTATGATTAGTATGTTAGCACTGTCATTCCAAAATTGTTGTCTATCAGCTTTGCTAATGTTATGATGTTACACCGTCATTGTTGGGTCTGTTGGATTGCCGTAGTCTTTTTTCCCTTTCTTGGGTATTAACACATGCCCTCCACCATGACAATGGTACATCATAATGCTCGACTACTTTTATATATGCTAAACAGTGTTGGAGTTATTGTTTCCACTCATTTATGGAAAAAAGCGATATACGTAAATTGTTACAAATTATCGACAGGCTTGAATAAAACAATATGTTAGGAAAGTTTTGGTAAAAAGTAAATTGAGGAGCACAATCGTCACTAGTGCAAAAATATTATTTTTATGGCTAACACCAACTTTTCGAAAGATAGCCTGTCCGGTATAATTGATGCATTTAGTTGATTACACGTTTATAAATCTGTCGAATTCCAAAATCCAATAAAAACGGCGAAATCTCTTCTATTGGATGGTCATATATTATTCATTGTTCGATTTTTTCCTCAGATTAGGTCATGTATCTCTCTGACGACCCTTCGCTTGAGCAACTGAGTCGTTGCGGAAATACTTTTAGTCGATACAAAGGGCGGATATAGTTATGAGGGGTCATCAACAACACCCCCCCCCCAACAAGGGCCGTCCAAGGAAGAAATATCGCAAACACTTCTTTTCCGACTAGCATTCCTTGCCCAGGATGCTTGTTTCGTCAGGAAATGACCCTTATTGCATTTAATATGCACCCCCGAGAATAAATTGCTCGATTCGTTATCCAAATTGCTCCGTATCGTCTTGGTACAATTTGCTCGATTGGTTTTTTTGCCCTAAATGGAAAAAACAGAACCTAATAAATAAAAATGAAATTATATCAAGTGGAGTTAAAATACAATAAAACTGCTATAAATATGTCATAGCTCTTAAAACAATCCGATGCTATTAAAGCAATGCGATATCACGAATTCCTAAAAGGATAACGTGCCCGTGTTAAACTTAGAAAACAGACAGGAAAACCTTTCAACTTTACATACTCCAATGTGTTTCACCTCAATCAAATCAAACTTCAAAAAATATTCTCCTATTCTTAGGATCTGATTAGATTAGCTAATTATAATTTTACACTATTTAAAAATATAGCCATATCCATCACGTCAATTATTAATATTCGGAAGGATATTTTTTAACAGATTGTTATGTATAAAACCAACTTTATTTAAATTATACCAAGCATTGTGATGATATTGACTTCTCAAAATAATCTTTTATTTTATTTTTTTTACCACTTATCTGACAGAATTTAAAATTAATTTAAGGATAGAAAAGTTATTTGGGAAAGGCTAGATTGCGTGACGTTCGGATTACAAACAGGGAGAGGCGAGTCATGGACTATTTCATCTTCGGCGAATTGTTTATATTTCAAATACAAATTTTGTTAAATTCACTTATATGCCTAACTTTCTACAATCATTGCGTAGTAAATATCATAAATTTCGAGGTGTCAGGTTGTTAATGTTGTTAATTTCAGATACAAGTAGTTTTTAACATGCATTTCTAACTTTCCAAATGCATTGCTTAGTGACGAACAAGGCCTGAAGGTTATAAAAAGAGAAAATAGTAGTTCTTTTCAATTGTTTCATATATGACAAACTCAATTTTTTTACGTTCACATCCTCAAAGATTACATGCATTCCTAACTTTCCAGAGCCAATGGGTGTCAAGGAAACGGGTATAGGCGGAGAGAAGCGAGAAGCTGACAAATCAATTTTTGGTGAATTTCCATGTATAACTGTTTATTACGCGTTAATTTTACATCCTCCAAGTTTTCGACCTGAAATAATTTTCTGTACCATTGGCCAAAATGGCGTTGCATAAGGGTTATAATCATGGAAAGTGGAGACGCATATTCATTCTTTTTCGGCGAATTTTTCACAAGTCAAACGTGCATCCAGTTGACTTCACAACTTCGTAACTTTCAATTTGGCTCTGTCTGGTGCCATTGGCTCGCAAATGCCGTAATCTCTGTCGTGATTATAAGCAGGGAGAGGCGAGACGAATAATATCTTTATCGGATATTTCACGTACTCCGCACTCGAAATTTCTTGCGCTCACATTCTTGTATATTCATTATTAATTTTCCAGAGTCATTCACTGGATAAAATGACCAAGACGATAAATGACTCGACGTCATGGTAAAACGCTGGGGGTGGCTTTTTTCCGGTGAATTTCATTTACATATGACGAATGTATGCGAATTTTACTCATTTCACCTCGTCTAGGTTTGACGCAAAATTTTAACTTTTCAGTGCCATTGGTTGTCAAAAACCAATATTGTCGGTATATCAAAGTTATGTGTAGGGGGAATCGAGACGATTACTCATTCTTTCTCAACGATTTTTTCGTATGTAAAACACGTATCTAGTTTTTATTTATTTTATTTCACAACATTGTGGTTTTCAAAGTATGTCCTATCTTGACCATTGACTAAAAATCACATATGAGATACATGTCAGAAATCTAAATTGCGAGAGGCGATGCGAAAAGTAATTTTTTTTCTCGTTCCTCCTAATCAAAATAGGAAATATGCTAATTTCACAAATTTTATTTATATTTTTGCAACTTTTGCTGTTCGGGATGCCTATTTTTAAATATCAGCCAAAGTCCAAAAACTCAGTAATCCTACGTCCAGAATACATGACCACTATATGGGATAAGTCATGGGCTTAAAAAGAAATTTTCAGGCATATATTGATTACAATCAAGGCAACGATAGACCTACAGGCTGCCATTCTTCGAACTTTTTGTGCTGTAATAATGAAAGATCGAAATATCTGTCTGAGCTAGAAAACTAATAGAGATGCACTAAAATTAGTCAATGGTATTAATATTTGATGATAAAAGATAAATCCATTAAAAGATAGGTAATGAATTTGAAGTACAACATGAAAAACCTTGCTAGAAATATTGCGCAGTATTTTCATCGAAAAACCACCATATCAATTAATGATTATTAATTACTCACGTAATAACAGAAATAATGATAAATTAGCAAACCATTAATAATTAAATATTTCCGAGATGAAAACAAACAAAAATAAATAAAAGGATTTAAAGGATTTTCATAAATCTTAATTTACAAACATATTTTTATTTTCAAAACAATTGTTTAATAGATTCAGTATTTATTATGATTTTCGTGTCTATTGTAATACTAAAATACATAACATTATCAAGATTTATGTAACTTTAACCTATACATTTATCATATTATGCAAATTGACATTGCTCTTGTTCATAATAATAACTGGTTCTTTTGAAATGTAATATATATTTAATTATTACTTGTAAAAGACAGTAAATTATTCTATTTTACATATTAACCTAGACAGCTTAATGGTTCAATTAAGGTATTTTGTAAATGAATTAGTTTTTTTGTTCAACGTATCAAATTTCTAGCGAAATTCTGTTCTCAAATATGTATACTTCCGTATAAATTAAATTTAAATATTATTTACTGAATTCAGATGATGAAGATACGTGTCAGGTCACGACGTGACACTAATGGGAGACTTTCAATCAATTTTCTTTGATTTCGACTTGGCATTTCGAACGATTTTCCGTCTATTTTTAGGAGAGGTCAGGAGGAAAAGGTTACTTTCTGCATCCGATATGTCGGTGTGTCCAGTGTTCTATTTAACCGCGAGAAAGGTAAGGCGTCGCTCGAGGGCAGAGGACGATGTTGCGATATTAATACCATCCTCACGACCGTAGATCCCAAAGAGATATCTCAAATAATGGCTGCGATTTAGCCCCGTCTTCGGATTGAGCAAACAATCAGGTCGGCGAAGCCGTTACCGGACGGTTCATTGGATGAACCAACTGTCAACAACTGGACAAATTTCACATGTTTTTACATCATTCACGAACGTGTTTCCACTATTTGAGATTCCTTACAGGAAAACTAGAATTAAAAACACCGACGCTGTCTAAAAACAGTTATCACACCGACAAACACCAGAAATGACGAAAAGCCAAAATGCATCTGGGAATCCAAATCAATAAGGATATGAAGATCCAAATGATCAGACAGGTCCAATTAAAGGGTTCATCACCACGCAGCCCTCAAGAATAAATTGTTGATAAACCGTCTTTTTCCGACCACCTCTTATAAATCTGTCCAAAAGTAGTTATATAATAATAAAATAATGTTCGTTCATAATATCAAACTTCATGCAGAGGAGCACTTCAGTGTACTTTGTAAAAAGTATCTGAAATGCAGATTGCTTATATTTCAAAATGCTTTCAAAAGCTTCATATAAAAATATTTCCAAATGAAAAAATTAAAAGAAGAAAAAACCTGTAAAACGGTTGGACTAAATGAAACATAATTTTTATTGAGAAAGTGTATTTCGAAGGATTCCCTGCGTTTTACCCCTTTGCTAACCATAAATATTAACAACTACATTATCCTTTTACGAATTTGTCAAACAAATTGGAAATACGTAGAACTCTGAAGGAGACATACGTGCCTGACAGATCATAATAGCAAGGATAAGCATGTCAAAATGATCGGCAACGATCACATTAATGTGCCATTCCAGGCAATCCCAAGAGATAAGCCCACATGTTGAAATATTTCGGCGAAATGAAACGCAAATATATTAGAAAACAGGGTATTAATTTCATTTGATTTTTAAGTTAATTATATTCTCGACTTATTCACCTCAGCAATCAACTCAATTCATCATCCAGGGAGAGCTTTTTTTAAGACCATAGCGAGAAAAGTTTTAAAATAGGTTAAGCATGCAACCTTATACCATATACATATCTCGCTTTATTTGCTTTCTCCTTGCTAACAGTCGATCACGCAACGTATTTATGCCTTCATCACCTCTTCCATTTGTAAAAAATTAATTACAAACATACGTACATTTTTTATACACCATTGATACTCCCCTGTTCTATCTATGTGCCGCATCATTTGTCAAAGTCGTGTAGTAAAATCGTACATAAATGAATATGTCGTACGTATACGATAGTTTCCTGAGTAGTTTGTTACATTTTATTTAAAATTACATAGAATCTCTCTCTCTCTCTTTCTCTCTCTCTCCCTCCCTCCTTCTCTCCAGGGCACTGTCAACACGACACGCAAGAATGGGCACAATTTCACAGAATTTCACAGAAAACAAACACTTTGATCCTTGAAGTTGATTGCAATAAAAATCGAAACGTTGGCAGGATAAAGAAAATGTTTTTCTGAAACCTACATCACACCAGTCCGCATCCCACGATTTCTGAATAATTATCTATTAACGGTCACTAATTATTATTTTTTATTACTGCACTCAAAACCTCTTCAAATCGATGCCACCTCGAATGCCAGTAGTGATTAATGCAAAAAGGGGATATACACCGTACTGAACTGGATATTTTCTTAATTGTTTCCAAATCCTTTTTTTCTAATGCAAATCACGTACGATACCTGGGAATGTACCTCGACAAGCGACTATATATTTAGTAGTCTATAGTATTAGTAGTATATCTATAATTAATTTTGTGTTAATATTACTAAAATAGTTGTAAGAATATTATATAAAAAATTGAACGTGTCAGTGGCCGAAACTGCGACACATAATTTTCAGAGTCCTAGATTCGACTTTCAGCGGATTTCAATTTGAACCTAAAGTTCGATATTGGACAATAGTTTAAAGTAAAGTACTTTGGCTGTTAAGAAATCAGGAAACAAATTCAACCGCGTCTGTCTTCCCTTAAAGCTAAACAATTTTGATCTCTAAAAACATCTTGAAATTTGTAGTAATTGAAAATTTTAATTATAAAATTTATTAGAGCTATTTAACAACTATTCGTTCAGTGTTAGGTCATTTCATTCGAGAGCGAAGGGTGGCTTTTCTAAGTGAAGCAGTTTAAACTTTCATTTTTCCGTATCTTTTTATCAGAGCATGAGTGCCCGATGAAAACTACATTGCCATTTCCTTATTTCCTCTTTCTTTTCGCGTTTACGATAAAAGGGATCCGATGGCAATGCTATAACATGTAAGAGTCTCCTAAAAGGATGCCAATGGCTTTTATACTGGACAAACGATTTTTCACGTCGGATCCCTTTTATGGTGTACTACCATTGCCATCTGGGCTTCGCTACTAACGATGTATTTTTATTACTTATTACATTTTTATGAGTTGTTCAAATATCGGTCATTTGTATTTGGGTACGGTGGCAAAAATAGTAAGAGTAAAATCTGTGTTCTTTTGTTTATTTATATTGCTCAAATGGATGCACAACTCGCTTATTATTTAGTATTGGTACGGTTTTATCAGTGTAAACATAATTAATGTTACACATCTGCATATGGAATGTTAGTTAGGGGAAAATTAGCATAACAATATTGCAATTATTATTCAAATATTTCTTGATTTAATTATTCAAACCGTACTGCAATGAAATACAAGTTTTATCTTCTTGAAATAATTTCCTCTATTCAAATGAGAACGCTAGAAGGTGGTTGACGACTTCGCGCTACTCAGTAAAGCAGTCGGTCTTATAGGAAAAAATCCTGAAACGATAAATCGGTTTTTACTTCACTTAACATTCCAACCGAGTGCTTAACGCTAGGAGAAAGTGCAACATTAAAGAACTATTAATGTTTGCCTGAACTCTGTTTACTCACCGTTTGCATATTCTATGCTTCCTTATGCATTAAACATCCTGGGGGTCTGAGGGGTTTACCAGAGGATAAAGACCGAGTTAAGATTGCTAGACGCTTCCGCCCTATTTGCACGTTTTTTCAGCGAAAGACACAACTTAAAACATTCTATGTTAGTCCGCCGCTATTTTCGCAATTATGGCTTATCAGTGGTCGTTGTAAAAAAAGTTAATCAATTAACCTATTCAGATGTTTAAGATGCTTTTTTCCTATTTCTTTCAAAACAGTATAAGCGTATAATATGTAGTGAACTCAACAAACTTAATTTATGGCATATCTTAGTAATTTAAATAACTTAAATAACTTTTTAAAGGCAGGACGAATAAATTGCTTTCGGTTTATGTTGTACAACCAGAAATTTCATTACAAAATCAAAGAACGTATTTTATCTGCGTTGTAAATCTACAAGGAACATTCTCATTACTTTCTCCCTTTATTTATTTACTCAGTTTTTTAAACATTATTTCCACCCGGCCCTTCACACGGCCGATAAATTCACGGTCTTACAGTTTAGAAGCAAAATCTTGTCCGCTGATAAACTATTCGACCGCGCACGCTGTAAATAACGCAACTCAGGCTCATTGGTAAAAAAGGAGGAAATAAAAGACAAACGAGATATTCGAAGTGATCACAGGTGAAGACACTATCTTAAACGCTGTTCAAGATAAAATTGCTACTTCATAGCCTTTTGAGGAATAACCAATTGTAAAACAAACAATCCTTCCTTTCGAAAAATAGCGTCTCATTCAAAAGCAATTTACTCTAATTTGACAAAATGACATATCTTTCTGTTTGAGCCAAAATTTATAAATTTGTACCATATTTGCATATCTGTCGAAATGTTTTTCTGTTCGCAAACTAGCTTCGCTTAACGATCTCGAAATTCTGTTATTACTTATTACATTTTTATGAGTTTTTCAAATATCGGTCATTTATATTTGGGTACGGTGGAAAAAATAGTAAGAGTAAAAGCTTCTGCCAACGGGAAAAAAAGACCTCACCCTCAAACACCAAAAAAAGGACTGGATTGATGGGCAGCAATTGAAAATATGCATTTCTTTATCAGTATTTCCTCGAACCTATGGGGATTTACGGCATCCAGCTCTGGTACTGTAGAATATTGTCTAAGTTATTAAGGATGGCCACAGTTTTGCCTTTCAGTGTATATCATTCCTTCAAAAGCCATGCGTAAAACTCAATAAAATGGCTTCAAATAGAAGGTAAGAAGCAAGAATATTGCTCTTTAATTTTAATCTGCACACTGATATAATATAAAGGTAAATTGTGCTAACAATTTCATTTTTAGGGTTCTGTCAATCAACAATGAAAGGTACTGGGAAGGAAATAATTAGACAATAAGAAATATATCTCATAAAAATAATTAACCAATATCCTTCTGCAACAGCCATATTATAGACTAACAACATGTCCGGATATTATGGGGGGAACATAACATAGTCTTATCAATAATAATTTATAGGAAGATTTGATGAGCTGTAAATATTGTAACAAAGTATCATAATTACACTCAAACGCGAAGAATAAAGAAAAGATGGAAAACCGAGCAGATCTAATCCATAAGGCAAATTGCAAAAATTGCGCGGAAACATATACAGGAGAAATGCTACAACGAATGGGCGTCCGAATAGGACCACATACTTTACATTGCGAAAACCAAAGTAGACAAAGCACTTGACTATCACATCATGTAGATGAATCAAAGCACCTAACCCCAATGGACAAGGAAACGAAGTCGTGCAGACGAATATTTAAACAAAAGTTGAAAAACAGAGGAAAACAGACACGAGATACGATCCATGTTTACACTTCACGATCAATCATTGTTATTAATTTTTAAGGGCGTATCAATCATTGTTATTATCAATGTTATCGTTATTTACTTTATCCGCTGGAAGGTTATCATTTCCTGAAGTACTCCACTATTTTATTTTATTTATTTATTTATTTTGACAGGGGCATCCGACAGCTTGCTCATTTCAGCCCTAAGAACTAGCAAAATACCGCTACACACTCGATACATACTGTTACACCAATAAATAAATTCATATCTATTTACATTATCGCACTTATACTTTTTGGTAGACGAAGTACTCGATATTCCTCTATTACCAGTAGAATAGACTGCTCTAATTTGGGGTCGATGGGGTGGGTACTTCAACAGTTTTCAGCCGTTGACCCAAGTCTCGCAAGCTACTGCACTCCCCCTCCCCATTCACACTAATAAATACATTCACACCTACATACATCGATTACACTTATTCTATTCGGTAAATGGAGTACTCGATACACCTCCATCTACCTGTTCTACATACTACACTACTACTACATAATACACTAATCGAAACTGAGGTCGAAGGGGTATTTTTATAATATTTCCGCCATCAACTCAAGTCATACACAAAACCTGAGAGGCGATTCAGTAGCTACTTCGCCATCAACCTCTAGTTTATTTATTAAATTAACCACATTGGTGAAAATAATTTATCTATTAGTATGTTTAATATTTTTCATAGTTTAATTGTTTTCAAAAGTTATTTATTATCAAGGATTTTTAAAAATCTACATATATACTTGATAAAGAAACCTAACATAGTAAGTAGAAAATATTGTGAATTATTAATTCGACTATATGTTCTTTTTGTATTAGACCCAGAAGATTTATAGAAACTTATAGATAGCTTCGCAAAGTTGGAAGTTTCTATATTTCTGTGACTTATTACCTAAATATTAACGCTCTGTCAATATGACTGATATACATAACGGCTGATATATCGATGTATAATATTATATAATAATAACTGTACTGAAGTGTACATTTTGGAATTATTTTTAAAATAAGTTAGTCGTGGTGAAAATGGCTTGATAAATATGAAATTTCCTATAAATAATTCACTAAGGTACTGATAACTGGCAGTAAAGGGTCATGAAACTAATGAAGATGTGAGTATAACGTTACCCAGTACAGATCCTGACCTTCTGGACTTGCACTCGCAATTCCGATGTGTCTCCTGCACTGTTGCTGGCAAGAGGCCACCTCTGCTTGATTTACTGTTTTGCTCTCAGGGCGCCTTATAATTGTCGAGTCCGGTAAGACTAAGTGCTTTGCTACTCCAGTTTGCATTACCCGAGTTTTGCGACTGTGGGATAAGTTTGAATCCTACTTCTCGCGGCTCGGATTTAAATAGCCTTAAACCAATTATTTGCCAGTTAATGCCGAGTATTCGCACAGCATTTTATGAGCCGTAAAAAGTTTATTGAGGAATACCTCTAAGGGCAATGTAATATTAATTAAATAGGGAATGCAATTAAACTTCATCCTCGTCGTCAGGCAAAATGTTTGACCAAGGCAAGCGAACAGAAAGCACCGGAATCTTAATGTAATACTGTTAGTTAACACGGCTTTATGGCAGTAATAATCTGTTAAGTGGTGTTATGTAGATTTATCAAAAATTGAAAAAAACAACTGTTTAATGGTATAAGAACTGAAGGTCCTGAAAGGAGTGTTTTATGTTTTACAGAAAAATAAAAACGGTTTCGATGGGTTGGTAGACATTCTTCTAGAAAACATTAAAATGTTAAGCAAACTCTTTTTTTATTGGTAAAAATTATTACGATAAAATAAAATAATAGCGACCTGAATCACGTTCTCTTTCTTTTTGTTAGGAATTAATTACAAGACAACCAAGACAGTATTGACTGCGCCGTGAAAACATTAACTTTATTTTGAGCTTAATACTCAGAATTAATACTGAACTGCATTTTTGTCTTTTTTGAAAATTCATTCACTTCATAAACACGGTACTCATAATGTTTAAATTAACCTTAAAAATACCTTGTGTAGGAATTATTAAAGAAATGAAATATTTATGCCAATTATTAAACTCTCTCTCTCTCTCTCTCTCTCTCTCTCTCTCTCCTCACTAACTCACTCACTCTCTTATGTATAATACATAAACACATAAACAGCTGAACATATAAATAAATCAACGTTCAAAAAATTGCAGACGAGATGTGAATATATTTTGTATGTTTAGCTATATTTTTTGGGACTTCAAGAATCAGTTTTTCTACTTTGTGCGAGATATATATCGGCAAAACACTTTAAAATTTATTCTCTCTTTTGAAGTAATTGTTCAAAATAAATAGAGAAAAGCGTTTTATGATTGCGTTTGGTTTTCTAGCCTGCATTCTGCCTACTTTCAAAATATTTGTTAACAAAATATAATTGCAAATTTGACTGTTTAATTGTTTTTAAGTATTATTTTGCCCTGGTTCTGTAACGCCAAAACAAATATTTCTCTTACTCGAATAATTTCTTTTAAGCAAGAATCTTGTCCTTTGCGAACATTATAGACCGCCCCCGGTCATGATTGGGACCTGGCCTATTTTGAAATATTTTACAATATACAAAATATTTTTATATTTTATCTAAAATTAAAAAAAAAATAAATGTAACAGACAACTTTCATTTTTATATCCCCGATGACTCTCCGGTTCTATTCTAATCCTTCTTTATTATTCAATCTATTCACAACAGTTGTTTTGCCCTATTTGTATTCGAAATAAACTTTTAGAAATCATGAGGGAAAAAATCAAAATTAAGTAAAAATTCATTTCTGTTCGGTTTTCGTGAAAGAGTTGTATTAATAAAAATTCAAGAGGATCTCGAAAAAGTTGGAACGATAGAAAAGGTTATTAGAGAAAGGTTTTTAAAATTTAATTGATATTGTTTATAACCGTGATATGACAACTGCTTTGTGAGTTTTGTTAGTTGACTAAAAGATTCGTTTCAGATTAAATTAGGCCTTTGCTCTGGGACGTCCGACTAGTACCAGGGGATGCTAACTGGCCTAATTGACTCAATTTTCCGCGACTCCTCGTACAACGATCCCATTGTCGAATCAATTTAAACTTTTTCCAAAGTGCTTTCCTTTTTATTCCATTATAAAAGTTCCGAGGAACATTGGGAAAATAAAGTAGCCCGGGGTTACGGGTCATCAAAAGACAATTAGGATTGGGAGGGGGCCTTGAACCTGGCCAATTAACAAGTTTACATCTGCCTTACGAACAACTAAGACCTTCAAGGCTTTGTAACACATTATTTGCAGCTATAATGTAATGTGCAAGCTGTAAATACTTTCAAGCCATCAGTGGTTTCTTTTCTCGTCCTCAGCCGGTATATCGTACAGAGTTACCCCAAGGAAGTATTTTAGGACTCTTCTAAGGCGTATACATTGCAGATTTTCTTACCATTTTACAAGCTTTTCAAATTGCTCTCGTCCAAGCAGAATATTACAGACTCATATCTCTTGTGCAGTGGTCCAGGAGGTGGAAAACGACAAAAAAACACTTATTGTCCTACGAAGGACACCATCTGCTCCGCTACTTTTATACGTTGACCAACATTGGAGCCCTAGAGCCATGTTCAAATTTCTAAAACTGAGACCTTTTTAAAATACTGCTGGACAAACTATCAAAACTGACTTTCATTTTGAGACCTATTTAGACAAATTGCATCGAAATTTTAGATCCAGTTTTCAAATGTTCCATCCTGGAAATCTTCCCGACGATTCAAAATCATCCGAACCATCGTCAATGCTATTTCTATTTTATGCATCCATTTTTATCAATCTTACCTCCTTAATATCCAATATGTCTTTGACGTAGCCACAAACATGTACAGGAAGTTTCACAAAATCCTCCTGTACAAAACCTTTCCTGCACCCTTCCCAATTATCCTCCCCAACGTTTGTAGCGTCACTCGTCTCGCGATCTTTATCTCGCAAGGACAGAGATTGACGCCAATACACAGGAGTGACTGCTATTGAGAAATTCCTCTAGCTTTGGAAACAGTTCCACACTGAAAATTAAGTAACCATTAAGTAACCCAGTTCCGGTTAAGCTCACCAACTCGCTGTAAAATTCATCAACTTTACATTTATATAAAAGATCATTCGATGCTGTTTCTAGCACAGTCTATCTAACGTTAGGATACGTAAAAGTTTTTTATATACTAATATTTTTTTTGTTTGGTAAAATTGGTCAATTACCTACTACCATTTTTTAATTAAACCTCAAGAACCGTTAATATAGATTGCTATGGTTTTTTAAAAAATTATGATGAAAAATATATCTATAACACAGTTTTCTTCAAAACGAGATGTTATGAATTATCAATGTTTTTGTGACTTAGCAACATACCAAAAAAATAAAACATGGATAGGTGTGCATCTCCTTTTTAATCATAATCTTAGTTTGCCTATCCTTCCACTTTGTTGGTCGGTCGGATTTCGTATCACTGATTCACTGATGGGTCTATGTGATTTTTATGAAGTTCAGTCTCTTCAGTGAGATCGTGAGGGTAGGGTTCAGGTATCGGCGTTATCTCCGTTTTTTCGGTGGTTTTAGTGGATTAAATGTGTGCGTTTTATTGGCACGGTTAGTCGTTGTAATCATCGGTCCTGTTTCTTTTAATTTATATAATGTTTAGCAGTGTTGCATAGCCATAGGACAAAGTTTTTTTATAATTTTTCACCCTGTTGTACTAATTATGCTAAAAAGACTAAATTTAAACTAAAATTTACTAAAATTTTGGCGAAATTATTTTTAAAAATATATTTAATAAACCGTCTATAGTAATGAACATTATGGTAGGCACATAGGAAACTAGAATGATTTATTTATACAACCATGCAATTTTTAGGTGCCTACACATGCGTCTGAACCTTTTTTTAAAATATTTATTGCCAGAAGAGAGGAAATAACGGATTGGAGACATCGTTAAGGTAAAAGGAAATAATAACATTCACGCCCACAACAATATAAATGTCGGCGTTACTTCTCACCCTACCCAAATATTTTCGTAACGGTTCGCTTGTGAGCGTAAGAACGTAAGAAAAAGTGTGACATCGGTAATTGTGTCGTAGATGGGATGTTCAGGTGTGGCCCATTGTGGCTAGGCACGTACGAAACTTACAAATATCACTAATTCACAACCGTGGTCTTTACAAGATCTATTTCGTGTAATACGCACAGTCGGAAAATGACGGGGATCGAGGCCCGAGTGTTAATTTCTAGCAGTGTGAAAAAAAAGGAAAACCCAAAGGCACACAATGGAATTGCTTTTCGAATGCTATTATTTACAAAGGCAGGTATCCAAATGTCGATTCACACGTACTAATAAAATGAAAGGCGAAAATGTAGTAATAGTGAAGGCCACAAAAAAGAATTATTTGATGACAATTTTAAACAATAGACAATGTTTTTATAATTGCCTCTATTTGTCAGCAGTACGCATGAGTACATAATGACTATTGTCGTTACAAGATTTACCATCGCTTATAATTTAAAAATGAACAAATGAACTTCCTATCTGTTTGATGATTTTCAAATTTTATTAACAATTTATTTGCTTCTCTAAAAAATTAACTTCCCTGAAATGAAATCGGTGGGAATGTCAATTTCTCGGATAACTACTTTTCATTACACGCATGATTTTCTCCGATATCGTGGATGTCGATTTACCCCATCTGATCGTTAATAATCAAATCACACGATTGTCGTGCTTAGAAATCCTTAGTGGAAACATGATGAGCTTCCTTGCTCAATCTATGTTAAACAACATTGATGAATGGTTTTTACGCTGGAAGACTTTTAATTACTATTTAGTAACTATACAGTTTTATGTTTAAGCAAAAACCAATCAGGACATGGAATTTAAACAGCGTTTTAACATAAACTGTTTGTTTAAGAATTAAAATAAGGATTTTCACGGTTGATAACAAATTGTTCTAAAAATATGGACAATTCAATCCAAAACAATTTCGGATTGAATCGCATTTCATCTTTTTGTACTGTACGTTTTTACCCTTTCAATAATTATTTCTTATTATTGTGTAGAGAACCGGAGGTTTAGTAAGTTCAAAGAACGTCCGGAATAAACACGAAATTATTACAATGACTAGTGATTCTTAGAAATGGTGTAATGGAATCGCAAGAACCAAACAATAACGATTCCACAGTTAATTTAGTACATCCCAATTTAATAGGTCTATTTTGACTTCATCAAAATGCATTTCAAAAAACTGTGCATCCCTGCCAACAGTAGGATAATTGTGGTAATACAAAAATTATCATAGGCATTTTGAACGAAACTCTGGCCTACTTGGTAAAGCCTTGCCGGCAATGTAAACTGTGGTTTGACTTTCTCATCCGACCATTTGAAAGAAGTGAATCCGTCTGGGCATTGGAAACAAGATTTTGAAATTAATGATTGAATTATGCAATAAATCAAATAAATTTAGTCAAGCAGAATAGAGTGGGTCAAGAAAGAGGGTGTTACAACGGAAAATTCTTAGCCTTCTATTATTTGCATTTTACAAGACATAATAATTCTATAGAGATCGTGGTGCAGAAAATCAATGGCAAAATCAATGTTCTCATAAACATAAAATACTACCAAACCCTGAAGGTGGTAAATTGGGGGAAATTAAACATTTCCATTATAAACGCAATAATCTAGATGCTGCTCTTTTATAAATTCTTGGGATGTTCGTTCTTGCGCTACGTCTTAGAGAAAACTATGATGAAGTTTCCTGCTGCGAAAGTCAGTAAGAAGATAATTTTACAAAGAGGATACATCCCAAGGAAAACCACTTGAAATTATAGTAAATAGTATTCCTTTATGTTGTGATGAAATTTGGTCTGTGAAGTGTCGGTCCGGTGTTCAGTTTGGATAACCCGAAAATTACCAAACCCGTCGTGTTGTCTGCCTTAGACAAAATCCGCCATCGTGAAGGCACTTTATATAACCGCCGCTTGAATCATAAGAGAGACTAAATATCCGATCCGCTGACGTCAACTAGACATCAGGTAACAATCTGGTGCTGATAAATTGTGTTCGAGATTGCTCTTCTTATTATTGTTATTTCCCACCTGCCGCATCTATGGATTTGATAATTAAACTCTTCGCCAAGAAAGCAATTCAAATATTTTGGGACTCTTGATTATCTATAAGATAATAAATTTATTTGTAAATTAAATTTAGTTATAAAGGATACTGTTAAATTAGATTAAATTGCCGGCATCTATTATTGTAATAGACTTAATAAAGACATAATAAATGTTGAATCTGGAATTTTGTTCTCATTCAATAATTAAATGTATACCAGCCCTACCGCGGATCTGAAATTAATTCAAGCATTTTGCAAAATTGTTCGGTCATCGTACATTTTGGTGTTCACAACGTAGGCCAATGTCTTTCTTTAAATCTGTACAAATACTCTCGCTTGGTGAATCAAATTACTGAATATAGGCACAAACGATTACGTAAATTACGAGATTTCTCCCTGTGATTTGATAACCTATAGTTTGATAATTACCTATTTCCTTGGTCTCTGCAAAGTGAAATTTTAATAACTAGAGCATGGATTGTTGAAGTGTTTGATGGATTAAGTATGACATTTTTAGGTTGTTCTAGTCTGTGAATCTTATTTTCAGTCCTTTTCCTTTTTTAATTACTTTATTATTGTGCATAGTCACGTTTTATTTATGTATATTGGTGTAAACTATGCTGTAGGTTATAGTAAATTGTCGAATTTATGAGATTTTTAGTATGTGTACCCAAAGCATGTGCTATGGGTCTTTGGTACTGTGTCCATTGTTTCCTTTACTGGAATTGATAGATGTAGGTTCGTTATACAAACTGATATGTTTAGTAGTACATTTAATTATATGCCTTTGATATTGTTAATTAAGACCGTCGAATTTTTTAAATAGTGTGTTTCGTTTATATTAAAGTCTGTTTTCTCTAATGTTTTACTATGTTTTGTTGGTTTTTATAGGGGTGTGGTTTGTATTTTATGACGAACCATTATCACAATCAATAGACATTCTTAAAAATGAAAAACTTAATGTAAACTATACTTTATAACATTCCGATTTAATACGTAGTGCAATTAATTATTTTTATATCCTTTTATCTAATGTCTTGGTTGAGATTATAAGTATAATTAATTGAAATAAATATAATTAATTGATAAATGTCAGTCGCCCTTTAGGTAGAACAGAAAATCGCTGTTATCAGTACAATCTGCAATCGACTTGATCCGGCACCAATCACAAACGTAAACAATTCCGAATTAGCCCGTACTTTATTCTTATTTTCCCCCTCTTTTCTATTGATCTTAATTCGACGCAACAATAAACGGAAAAAAGAGTATTGATTTCTTTATTTAATTGGTCTCTTACTATTCTGCTGTTTCGGGGCTTTAAAAAGATGTTTTAACCCTTAAAACCCTGTAAAGTAACACTAAAATTATTCTGTTTGCTGTTTTAAAATTCCACCTGGGTGGTATCCGTCGAGTGAAAAGAGTGTATTAAATTATAGTGCTGTCTCGTACAAATTTTGTAGTAAAATAAATAGGATGTAAACACATTCAACCAGTCGCACGCAAGCCTCAAGGCAGGATTTTATAAGGCAGTTGTGAAAACTGACAACTAATTTGGAGGTACGAGGTCGTGGCTGCAGCTCTGCTGCTACAAACGGGCTGTCAGTCACCATTAATAATTGATAAACAAAGCGGATTTCAGTGGTTTTCCGGCGATTCACAATTGATAAATTGAATAGCACGTCGAGATAAACAGGCCTAAGTGAATTGGCGATACTGAGGGAATTGCTCGCCGGCCGGACGGGCATCACTTTTCAAACGGTGTTATATAACTCCCGACGGGTCGAATTAAACTCTTTTTACCTTAATTGGACATTCGGCTGCCTATTTTCCTAATTAAAATTGCATTCTTTGTCCAAATGCCATTTCCCAGCAAAGGGGTATTGACAAGGGGTTTAAGTAACAATAATGACATTTGTAGACACAATTGCAGTTGTAAATTATACAGCCCGTTTTGTGACTAAATCATCTGAAGGGTTAAAGTAAGAACATTCAAAAAATAATTTTATGTAATCGGGGAAAATTTTCAGTGCCATATTAATATTTGTTGGACATATAAGATAAACATACATATTTTAACAAATTTTTTTCTGCCAATTGAACATGTCATTATACAAATTATTCAACGTTATTGGGTTATTAGGGCATAAGAACAAACATTAAGGCAGGAAACTGGTTTTTGACATGGATTTGTCTTATGGCTGGGGGTCAGCCCGAAAGTTTAACACGGAAAATGTGACCACGACACACGTGTGTACACTGTTTACCACGATTACGCGAGAACGAATTGGTGGCAGGTGTTTTTAAAGTCAAAACAAAGGCTTAACCGCTTTTGACGCCTTGACGCGACGCGATTGACGCTTGTGACGCGACAGGATTGACATTTTATGTATTTTATTTTTGTGTATTATATTTACATACAATATTATATAAGGATTAACATTCCAGTGCGTGTTTGAGATGATTAGCCATCATAGGACATATCCATGTACAGATGTATCTGCATGCAGTGTAGATACTCGTTTTCTTTTTTTGAACTATCATTTTATTCAGTTCCAATAAATTAGTGAATCTTTTAGGACGATAGATTTATTCATTTATTTAAGAGATTCATTTTTCTGTTGTAATTTGTTTTATGGCACCTTTCTTTTTATCGTTATATAAATAACTTGCACTGTTGATTAAAATTGATCTAAAGCTAACACAACCTGTACACAAATTACAAGTAATTTGTAGATATTAAGAACAGGAACGAAGAAAAGACGAAAGCATATTCGTCAGCTTCATGAAAAAATTGAACATTGATTAGTTAGTGTAACATTAGCCATAATTCTAACCTTAGCATTAATCCTGCCCAACCTAACCCACCTCTAGCGCAAACCCTGCCAAATTTAATCTAACCTAATCCGTCTTTATGCGTAACCTTAAATCCAAACATAACTTAGCCTGACTTAACGCGTGTCTATCACCCTAACCCAACCCGTTCGTAATCCTACCTAACCTAACTCGCCTCTGTAACCTAATAACCCAATTGCACTCCTCGAAAACTCGAATTCGATGTCGCTAAACTGGTCTCATAAACAAAACTAGTAGTTCCAGAAAAAATTAAATAAATAAGCATATTAAAAGAGGGAAAATAATAGATATAGGATATATATGATCAAATGTAGAAAGTGAGCCGCTCGATTTAGAAGGAACAGGAAGAAAGGATTAGGCTAGATAAATAGAAACGAATTATAGATAAGTTGAAACAGAGCTAGACCAACAAAGAAAGAAAAATTAGGAAGGTATATATATAAAGAATGGGGATGAGAAAGGAAAGAAAGAAAGAGAAAGAGAGAGATGTAGTAAGATAAATAATAACATTGGCAGATAAATAGATTCATGGGTAAATAGAGAAAGAATGAAAAAAGAAAACTGATTCGGAGAGAAAAGGAAAAGAAAAACAAAACAGAACTCAGAGAGAAAACAATGAAAGAAAATAAAGAGTCAGAGGGATAAACAGAGATAAAATAACACAATGAGTAGAACATACAGAATATTGCTCTAAAGCTAACGAATAATATAAAAGTTACCCCATTTTTACCAATCTTACATATCAAATATATAAAAATTCCTATTCAGAAATAGGAAAAGAAATTCATTTTATTTATGCATTTTTGATAACATAATCTATCTGAACTTGGCTGGATTCTTTATAAAACACGGGAGAATAGGTTGTTGTAAAAACAGTAAAAATCCGCCATAGGCGAGCGTAAAATTTCTGTTATTGTGTTATTTCCATTTACAATAAAATTAGTTTTAATCAACATAGACACCATTATGCTTATGACCATGAAGTAATACCGAGCAAAAAAATATAAATTTTTATATTGCTATTAGTCTAGATTGGTGTTGGTGGCACGGAAGACATCGGTCTTGTCAGTAGCACCCACTCAGGCTCCAGGGTAATCGACAACTAGGTCATTTCACCACCCAACGGATTCAAATTATCGTCTGGACATCCATGACTCATTCTCTCATCCATTCTTAAATAAATTTATTCCCATGTACATACCTTTCACTCTAGGACGGCCGGAGAATCCCCGTTCGACTCTTCTGCACCATATATTAACGACAATCAATGCACCC
The DNA here is from genome assembly GCA_039619505.1 of Cimex hemipterus. Classification (NCBI taxonomy): domain Eukaryota; kingdom Metazoa; phylum Arthropoda; class Insecta; order Hemiptera; family Cimicidae; genus Cimex; species Cimex hemipterus. The sequence goes on along the minus strand of CM077105.1, from coordinate 29,906,103 downwards.
ACTCTTGCAAAACCTTAAAGACTGGCCATACCCAAGGATAAACAGGAAAAAACATTTAATGGTTTTAGTAAAGTAAATATTTTCAAGTTTCATCTAGAAAATGTTTAATGACTGAGTAACTAAATTACAATGATAATAATTTCGCTGTAGGAATTCTTATCCAGAACAAAAATACCACGTTTTTGAATTTTGAAATAACATTTTATTAGAGCATAAGCGACCGATCGTCTAATGACCCTGAATTCCGTCTATCCGAAATATCCAAAAAATGGATTTCTTCCGATAATTTGGGCCTATTAGAGTCGGGGGAAAGATGGTAACGTCTCTAGCTCTATTGGTGGTCCCCTCGTGGCACCACGACTACAAACAATGCTGATCGACCCTTTCACATGACCCTCCCCACCATCTTTTATCTAATTATATCCTTCTATACTTGTTATTACTTAATTCTCCAGCTCCACCTGAATCCGATCTTATCGTTAGTGCCTAAAGCCCCATTGTTCCGGCACCGGGTTTCCAAAGCTTTCCACACCCCCCCCCACGCACCGAAATGACTTATTTGATGATTCTCTCTCCTAGATTAAATTTCTCGCCGGCTTCGTGTTGTCGTTCCTTCAATAAATCATTTTGAAAAAATAGCATTTCAAACCAGTCAACGCCATAAATAGTTTTGCGATCTAAATATTTATGACCGAAGTTACCTCTCAACAACGACTCCTATAATTTAAAAAACGCATTCTCCTTTAAAAAGTAGGTTCGACCACAAATTCCAGTTACTACGATTATTAATAATATGGCAAATTAATTTTTTTTAAGTGTAAACTAATGCATCTTTGTAAGCGTTGAAAAATGATTAGAACATTATATTCCAAAATATTTAGTTTGCAATAACTAAATAAAATATTTGGATACGAATTTATAAAAGCTTCAATCCGCATATGTATGTACCTATTCACGTGTGCACAATTAAGGCTATTACTTCACTCAGTCCACTAGCCATTCCATATTTGTAATTTATAACCAATTATCGGCAGGCCTCGAGAATCACCCACGTCGGGTGGTGTTAGATCTTCTTCTGTTCTTTTCAATCCAGCCACTTCGGTTAAGTAATATATAATATAATATAATGATACTAGAGTACTCACCCGTTACAACCACTACATACTTAATTGACGCTGGGATACATTCACGATAATTATTACATTCACTCTCAACACGTGCTTGACACAAAAATAACTTTCAGTGCTATAAACAACAACGTTTCCTCCCAAAGTCTGAACAGGGGACCCAGAAACTGACAACCGTGCTCAAGCAACATTCCTATGTGGGGTGACATTCCTACTCGCTCTCTATATGAAGCCAAGGATTTGTAACCTTCAATTCGGTGAAAAACATCGAACAGCCTTTCTCTACATGCCGGATGTTTGATCAAAAGTTCGATTATCAACCTCGCATGGCCTATCCTCAATCAGGACGGCTATTATAAGTAAAATATCATTTATTATATCACAATTTAAATTATATACTTTAATACCATGAAAATAGTGTATTTCCAGAGTGAGAATGCTTGTTGCAAAATACGTTTTTTACCTTCAATTTTCACAAAACCATAATTAATAAATTTTCATAATGAAAAATATGTATTACCTCTGAATTAAATTTTTTCGTTAATGTTCTACTCTCATTATCATACGTGTATGTGAAGAAAATAAAATTAAAAAACATATTAACCGTTGTTTTATAAGTGTAATTCGAAATTTCTCTGGTTATTACTGTCTTTATTATCTTTATAATATCTGTGGGCGTTTTAAGACGTGCAATCTACGGGATGGTTATTTAAAACAGTGGTGTAGGCAGAGGATACGAAGCAGGTAGGAAATAAGATGAACCCACAGCCATCATATTCTCATTAAGGGTCATAACCATTGCAACTTGCTAACATAGTGGTTATCATACCTAGCATCGAATGTTTTGGTTGTAAACGTCGTTGTTGAATTATTATTTGCCATATATGGGATCGATTATTCTCTCTCGGTAAAATATCCGAAAATAAATGGCAAAAATTCTGATGTGAAGTAGATTTCAAAAAAACATTCTTTCTCGTACCAACGTTTCATTCTTTATTGAGATCATCTTCAGGGCCCAAAGTATTTGGCAACACGACACGCAAGAAAGGCACGATAACGCAGAAGACAAACACATTCAGCTCTGAAGATGATCTAAATAAAGATCGAAACGTTGGGAAGATAAAGAAATTTTTTTTCTGAAACCTGCGTCAGGCCAGACGCCATCTCATTAACTTAACGGTCACTAATAATCACCATAAATGACAAAAATGAATATTTTTAAAAATGCTGTGATTATAATTGATTTCTTTTGTTTGAACTATACCCTTTTAATTCGTAAAACAATAACAGCATTAAATGTATGCAATGTAATTCAGAAAATTAATTATTCTTTTTCATTTCAACCAAAATCTTACATAAAAGATTAATTAAATGAAAAGTAATTTGCTCAATCCAATTTGCCCTTGTGTATAATGGATTTATTAATTCACAATCATGAATTTACTAAGAAGGGAGAGTCAATTCTATTATTTTGTCAGGTAATTTTTAAATAGTAAAATTCCTCTCTAGAGTAACTAAATCAAGAATATCAAAAGCAGTAAAAAAATACAATAAGTATATAAATATTGTATACTTAAATATCCAATAGACTTTCAAAATAATTGAATAAAGAGGAGAAATACCATTGTTCGAAAGTTCAATTTGCACACAAAGAATAAATTAATTTTTAAGTAAAATTACAATATTTTAACGTTAAAAAATAAAGTACATACACATGCACGCACACGCATGCATGCAAACACATTCATACCCTTATAAGTACACATCCAAGCGATGTCTGATTAAAACTAATCAACAAATAAAAGACAAGTTTATTTCAATGATCATTTAAACATCAACCCCCAATTTGCCAGACCAGACGGGAAAGTGTTTAATTGGGCACTAACTCTGGCTAATTTCCAACTTTGGCAGTAGCATTTTAATGGTCAACGCCACTACCACGTCCAGCTTGATTGGGTGCCCGTTTTAGACCATATCAGGATTTCAGTTTCAATACGGATACGGACAAAATTAGCACTGTTTCTTCAATAAGGGAAACGATATATTTATTAATTCGAAGAGAAATGAAATTATCTGGGATTAGATTGAGATGTAGTTAAATTAGCTATTGTTAAATTAATATTAAGGGTGAAATGTTAAAAACAAAACTGTCACACGGATATAGCCAACAAAAACAAATGTACACTTTCAACTTGTGGTTGGCCCTTTCTGGAAGGAAGAAAAACAAAGCCATTCCATCTCGAACACGATTGGACATCACGCTGATTTGTTATCACTTCAATTGATTTTTTTGGAAGAGATGTGCGTGCTAAAAAATCGACAACAAAGAAATATAAAATGAATTTCAAAGTCTTTTTCTTATTCCTTTGGAGTTGCGCATAGTTGTTACATTCAGTTGATTTATAAAGTTTAAGAAGACATTGATTTTTACCTAGGTGCAAAAATAAATTTTGTTTGTACCAAATTAAGTTTGAGCTGGAGAGCTTTCTTATTTTTTATACCATATATTTAAACAACGACAGAATAATTAATTATACTGTTAAAATATAAATTTCTTATTAGTAAGAAATATAGCTGGCTGTTATTTTAGAGTAAAATTATTTATGAAAAGACCAAACCAAAATAACTTATTTTCTCGGCTCTTCTATTGATGGTTTATTCATTTCAACAGATATTGATTTTGTTAATTAATTTAAATAAATCTGAAATTCACAAAATTTGACCTTCCTTTTGGTTTTTATTCCATTTTTGAATTATTTTTTATTAGATATTAAAATTTGATTAGTTATTTATATTAGATATATTTATTATTATTTTTTCAAATTATGACAGTGTTGATGGGGGAGTTTAACTCATAAAACCAGAAAATTTACAAGTTGAGCTTTGGGATTCTTTGTTTTTATTAAAAATCATATTGCTAAGTCTTCAGTGTTGAATACAAACTGGGTTCGTCTACAGTCATTAGTATCAATGTCATTGTGCTTTGTGCCATCATCAGAGAAGAATTGTCTCTGTCGTTATCCATGTTATACCTATGTTTTATATTTTTTTTAATATGGCCTTTTGTTTATAAAGCTCCATTATCGTAAGACTAGGTTTGGTTCCAAAGGTAATATTTCAGGAAGGTGCTAGTTAAAACGCGTAAAAACAAAAGGCTTTCTAATAAAAACTGTAAGGGCATAATACCAATGAAATCCTCGAGTGTAAACGGACACAATAAGTGCCGTTTTAACAGGTCATCAACGGCTCTCAGAACAGCATGCACCTTCAACTTTTAACCTACAAAACCGCCCTGTGAAAAAAATCAGAACCGGCACACTACATCTTACATCGCCAGCTATCTCTTTTTTTACCTTTACTTTTATTATTTTCTGGACTAATATAAACTTGATGGTCTTACGTGTTATGGTGTTATGGTAGCCAACTCTCTCTTTTCTTTACCTATTTTCAGCTTCCCTGTACCTCTCGGTTTCTTCACTTGTGTATAAGATGGCAGATATCTACAGAAAGAATACAATATCGTGTGGTATTTTGGGGAATCATTATACACTATGCTTTATCTTGGTTCTTAAGGTTGTTTTTGTATATTTGCCTTTTACATAATTTATAATTACAATGGTCTCAAAACTTTTTCTTGATTTGTAAAAATTATCAAAATTTACTTTGATTATTAAACTTCGTACAAAAATCATTATATAAAAGTAAATTCAATTGTAAACAAAAGGCATAAACCCAGGTAGTAGTAGCTCTCGGGCAGTCAGGAATAGTCAAAATTTCGTAACGGCTCGACTTGGGTGGCTCGGATGAGTCCGGCAAATTGTCCCGACTTGCTGGTGGATCACGGGCCTTTCCTTTTACTCACGATCTTTCGAGATTGCAAGGTAAAACTGAGTATGCAAGCTTCTGGGCTTGCCTCCTGCGGAATGCGGCTTCCACAGACGAGTTTACAAACTTCACGCAAGCTCAAAATTGCTGAAGCACGCCGACAGGGGTCGGGATAAGTTTATTTCACGTCCCAATTAACTGAAAAATTTTGTTATCTTTATCTATTTTTATCTACAACTGTATATATAACCATTAGAATGGATTTTAATTTATGTTTGTGGCATTACGGTAATTATAAAAGAAACCTAGGCATCGGTAGCAGCCCTGGATTAATAAAATGATATTAATCATTTAAGAGGTTTCTTATCCAGATTCCGTTCAGTCGCTTACGTGATAATTGTGAGACATGAGGAAATCGTATTTGTGTGTTAGTGTGATTATGTAATTTTCCATGAAAACGTTTGTAACATCCTATTGATGGATGAAAAAACTATTGTCATGTGAATATCTCTGTGAAGCGTGTTATTGTTTGTGTAAAAAGTGTCAGAAACAATTAGTCTTAAAATTCTGCATTGAAAACTTTGTAATCTTTGAATAATGGAATATTTGGCCGATCCATAAACTTGGCACCCGTACATCCAAATAGGTTTGAGTAAGTATGTGGTGTTGAGTGTCCGTTTTGTTAATCGTGCGTGGGGATTCTAATGTAAGTCTTTAATAAATCATTACACTACTTAACTTTGTCCGTTTGAGGAACAGGTTCATTATAGAAGTATATGCTAGGGCAATTTTCTCGGAGGACTGTAAAAGTCAAAGTGATAACTGTTTTGTCGGTTATCAATTTTTCAATTGTTGATATATGGTTTCGTAACATAAGTACAGCTTGTGTAGAAAGGAATGATTTGTTAATATGGCGGTGACATCTGCGTATGTGGCACATCAAAAATTGTGAAAAATAGCGGAGCGAGAATTGACCCTTGTGGGCACACCTGCAAGCACTTATTCCACCCCAGAAGTCCCCGATCTCTGTTTACTGCGAAAAAAATCTCTCCTTAAGGATAAGATAATAGGCCTAGGGTAATAATAATTTTAATTATTTTTAAAATTCCAATAATAATCCCCCGCCACAAAAGTCAAAAGCCTGAGAAACGCTCCAGACTCATATAGTTTCTGCTGTAGGCATGAAGTAATAAAATCTGCAGCTCTATGAAGTTGATGGGTTTAAAACTGATGGTCTGGTAGGATGTTCTTTGAAGAAGCAACGTAGATAATTCTTTTGTAAATTAATTTTTCAAATAAATTAGAATGAACGGATAACAAAATGATCGGATGATATGTTTGTGGGGTGCTTACTTTTTTATGAGGCTTTGGAATCATTTTAACGTAAGAAAGTTTCCAGTGTATGGGAAAGTTAGTTCTCAAAATTATAATAAATACGGAAATCAGGAACGGCTTTTTGGGTCCATGTAAATGTTACATGGTAAGAAAAAATATCACAAAAAGGAGAAACATGATTGTCCAAAAGTTCAAAGTAAAAATAAATAGGAAACTCCTAGTTTGTAACAAAACTAGTTGTAAGATGAAAAATAACACATCCATAGAGCTGATATTTGCTTTGCTGTCTGATTTGTACTGAACGTTTAGTTTGGTCGTTTCCGATTACTTTGTTCTGCAAATGTGTTACAATTTTAGCCTGTCAGACAGTGAGAACAGACAGCCACAGCGATTAAAAACAATAAAATCCTTTACAAATTTCTTCAGACAAAGCATATTACAAGGTTTAGTTTATATCCTTGCATAACAGGACGCTTCGGTGAAATAACTCACCAAAGTTTATTCCTTTTTGGAAATTGTCATTTGGGCTAACAACGATCAACCCATTCTTGGATAATTGTACTGAATGCAAGCCATGCTTAGTTTGAAAAAGTTCCCATGGGCCAGACAGAGGTGCCGCCCGGCCCGTGAAAATCGTTCAGAGACCGTGAAGGTAAAGGGAAGGGTCACAGAAATCAGGAATGCCGGCCATTGATAAAACGCAACAGGTTGTTCTGCGCCCAAGCGTAAATGAACCCTCCATTCATGGATGACCCACCGACGACCGCCGTTTTACAACTGGATCAATTTTGGAAAAGTTTTCCTTTTTTCGGTTTTCCAAATGGTTCGATACTGCGAAAACATTGGTCGATCGATTCGGCTGAGAAAGGGCGAATGCTTCCGACAATTTCAGACACTTATTTTGTTAAGATGTCGTTTACCTTAATGGGTTTCAGTCTTTAAAAAAAAAGTATAGATTCGTCTCTCATTAATTATCCATTTTTCTTATATTTACGTTCTTTTAGAGGATAACAGAGGTTTCTGACGAAATATTTATAATCTATAATATAAGATTGATTTATTTAATAACTATCCGAGGTTAAACGCGGACAATGAATTAATTACAATCAAGTATTCGTGCAGAGAGTTCTGATGAAACTAAAGTCTCTTTCAGAAGGTAATATAATATAATAAGGCATATGAAAATCAGCCACTCGGAGTTTCACTAAAACTGTTCTAAGAGTGCTTGTGGGGCCGGCAAAAGCCCAATTCCAAGCTTGGCCAGAAATCTCTGGAATTCTCTTCCTTTGCCAATCTGCAAAGCCGCCTTAGCCTAACTCTTTTAAATCCCTCCTGTACCAGCACCTCACCCCCCTCCAAACATAGTCCAACAATACATGCCAATATTACCTTTTGCTACGTAAGAAACCTTTTTCCTTCCTTTTCACAACTACTAAGTTCGCATTTTGTGTTTGTTTTACCAAAGACTGGTAATTATTTTATTATGACTATTTTTCTCTAAATTCTTATTATTGCTACTAATGTTTATATTTTGTATTATGGGAATTGTTTCAATATACATTAACATCAAACCTACATTAATCGAAGTGTCAGATTTGTAGAAAAGTCTGTGATATTATTGTTATAAATTAAGGCTTTTGGTTGTGATAAAAAAATCAGTGTCACGAGCGGGATTCGAACCCACGACCTTCGGCTAGGTATGCCGGTGCTCTACCACGTGATCTATCATGTCCAATCCTTAAACTTGTGAGTATACATACTTCTATTCTTGTCGGTCTAGTGGAGGTGGCTTATTGTCTAGTGCCCACTTTGATGACTCTTAGTTTATTTTTCGAATGTTAAGCCATTCAGCAATGTTTAAACTGTTAGAAAGTTTCAATGCACTTGAAAAACTGTTGTAGGTACTGACTGAATGTCAATAGCTGAAACGTGAAGATATTTATTCAGATTGCAATAAATAAGGATCAGTTCAATGTTCAGATGTCAAAGGGTGGTCACCCGCCAAAAAATGTTCTAAAAACGAAAAGAATAATTGGTAGCGTGTGGCCCGTCGTACACAATAAATTTAACTACATACTGTGTCAATAATATCACAGCTTTGATGAATAAATAACCAACACTGGTTAGTAGAAAAGACCCTCATGTTAACATAAAATTTCTAAAAATGAACCTAATATCCTAGAATATATCCTCCATTCTCGACTCCCAAATATTACCAATTTTTTCTTCCAAATGTTATTAATTTTTTAAAATTATTTACTTCGATTTGGAAAACTTTATAAAACAGTCGTTGGCATATGTTTGAGGGAAAAGACGAAAAATACGTACGAAAATATATTGTATTTTGTTTTTATTCCTTTCCTGTTCAAACAAACGGGCATTTCAAGTGTGAAAGGCCATACCTCCCAACCCACTCTAAACAGGACGAACCGGGTTGACCCATCATGTAAATTCAAATTATTTATAGAAAAAGAAATCTTTGTATACAATCAGAATTTTTTCATATCTTGACCGCTTTTACAGCATGTGTCCTTTTATTTATTCAAGTTCTGTTTAGGCATTCAATTGTTTACAGAAAATCTTTTCAATTTTTATTTAAAAGTTATGTAGTATTAGTAATTTTTTTAATGCAATAAAGGAAAAGTAAGTGTAATTAACGTAAAAATGTAAAATTTACCAGGGTTGTTTTAATTCTGACTGTATATTTTGTAAACCAGAATAAAGTCGTCTAATACAACTCAGGGAAATATTCGCCTCAACAATAAAAGAACCACAAACTCAACATGGAAAAGCAATATTGTTCACAACAGTGAGGGGAGGTTTGAGCAGTCCCAACAACAGCAAACAACACTAATTTCTTTTACCGGAAAAAGAAACAAAATGCTGACGTTAAAAAATTAGGTGCATTCACGGTTGTATTTAAGAAATTGCAACTTTGTGTAATTGGCAAATATGTTATATACACTTTATATTTACATTGAATTAACATTTTTAGAATGTAATATACAAAGTTTTATGGTGTTTAGTTAGAATGTGCTTCGGTTTTCACGCCTGCTTAACAATCAAGGTCTTATTTGCTCGTAAGAAATGTTTTTTGAAGCACATTTACGGCCGAATTGTGACTTGGAAGAGGGTCTCGGAGCGTTTAGACAATGGACACCGTAGATAATGAACAATGGAAGCCAAGAGGTTTCTTTCGGAGGGAAACACACGTTTTCATTGAGAGAGAGATCTGTGTTGTTGAGCAACCATCCTTCGAATCGCAGTCGACGTTTTTAATATAAAACAATTCACACACGCACCAGGTCAAAGTTCAGTCGGAGAAAATCCTCAAGGTTGAATCAAGGCTGACGTTTCACATATCGGAAATTTATCGATTTAATGCTTCAATGAAGGCCGGGGCAAATGTGAATTGCCGGTCACGAAACTGGCATCAATAATTTCACACGAAGGAAAAATTAAACGCGTGACTCCGAGCATAAACGGCCCTAGACCAGGTCGGGCTCCTACGATGGAAGGAATCGTATGGAAAAACCAACTGACGGTTGAATTAGCATTCGTGATCCTGTCATGAACTTTCACATCGATGAAAACGTCCAGATCGTGGGCCGTGGGCCGACCAAACTTTCTACACATTTGCGTGTTTAGAAGAGGACACAACGTGAAATCGACTTATATCTCTTAAATCTATCTCTTACTCTAACGATGATTTCTTTTCCCATGAACCCATCATAGATAGGATCAAACAAGTAAACCTCAATTACGATATTATGTTTAAAAAGATAAAAGGAACGCAAATTAGAAAGAAAATGCTCGCAAGGCGAGATCACAGAGTTTAACGAAATTTTTTAGTAGGCCTAGGTTGAAAATAAATTACAATTATTCTGGATCAAGGTGTGGTCTTGAAGAAGAAAGCAAATTCAGTTCTTACCTCAACGCTTTCGATGGCAATGTTGGGTCTGAGTATTTAAGGAAATTTCAGATCGTGTATAAAAAAAACTTAAATATATCAATCTGTAGACATATGTAAAATTGTTTTGCACTGTTGTCCAACTTAAACTAGGTCGGAAGCTTGGCAGTAACATTCTTTCCCGGACTCATAGTTGGGCTGACATGAGGATCTTTAATGTCCGTACCTAAGCCATAAAGCTCTTATCGGACTGTCCGATTCTCAAAGTGAGAGCTAACGCATCGTCCCCAAAGCTACCGCCACGCTCCCACCTCGTCAGAATAGTTACTGCCGCACGCAAGGCAAGCTGACCGAAATACATCGGCCAGCTCACCCGCGTACTCCCTAGATAGAGAAGGCGACTCTATCTCTCTGAGTAGAGAGGCTCCTCTATCGAAGAAACTTCCGGGAACACTTCAGCAACGGTTTCGGATTTAAGTGAGATTGCTACCCACCCCCTAGGTGAGCACTGTCTACGGTCAAAGGTCTCGCACCGCGCTAAGCCTACACCTGCTACACGCATTCGAGGGACGCTATAGGCCAAGCCTAGGTGGTCCGATCCTTCGCTTCCCCAAGGGTACCATGCCGATCATACGCATTGACGTTCAAAGCACACTCGAACCAGCGAACCGCCGATTCACTACTAGCACCTAGCGCTCGTCCACGCAATCGAGGGGATAAGGCATGATCATTACGTCGTCAACGCTTACTGCTCTCACCCGACCGACACGCCGGTCATGCGCAACTCACGAAGGTCACCGATAGAAGACAGCCTCTGCCTAAGTTCCCACCAGGGGCGTCACCACGAATCCATCCTCATTTGTGACAGGACCGAATTTTGGAAACATTTAGTCACCCCGTGGTACAGATGGCCATACACACTCTCCCATCTATACAGATAGGACCCTGTGCACTGGCCCCTCCGTGCCTCTGATAAGGCACCCGCCGCCCGTACCGACCTCGGGCCGACATGAGTACAGCTTGTGGTTTAGAGAGGTCGCCACGTTCTCAGGGCTGCGCCTTTATTTTGGGCCCGGCTTGGCAGTAACAACTGAATTTGCTTTCTTCATCAAGAACATGCTTTCATTCAGAGTGTTCATTGGGATAACAAAAACAAACATAAAATCCTCTATCACAGAATGGATCCAAACAAAACAAATAAAGAAGTTGATAAACTCCAGCAGTGCTCGACACAGTAAACTTATGATGAAACAACCCTCACCAAAACTAGCAGAAACACTAATACAATTGGAGAGGGCAAAACTCAGAGGAGTGGTGGGACGACTAACCGGCCACTGGCATCTAAGAAAACATCTGCACAACATGGATATATACAATGATGATCCCATTTGCAGACTATATAATGAGGAGGGGGAAACAGCCACTCATATCATCTTGCAATGCGAAGAAACAGCTCAATGAAGTTAATGTATGGAAAAGACTCATGGGGCCAAATTACAGCACTGACAATCAATGAAAAAAAGGATTGAGTCTATTGAATAAACTAACGAACTAGGAAGGTACAATAAGTCAGAAGGCTGCAGTTCCGGGGGGGTATACAATCCCCGCCTCCTAATATCCTTTCCACCATACCATGCCATACCAAATACCAGAGTGCTCAAGTGTAAAAAAAAAGTGGTCTTTTATTGTTAAGGGATAATTTGAATCGTCTGTCTAAGAGTCGAGAAAAAGGTTGTACTGTCTTTTGAGCACTTGTCTTTTAAAACTAGTATAAATTCCACGTGAGGCGTTTATAGGTGTAAAATCCTAAGGAGAGAACACAGCTTGTGGGATAGAGCAATATAGTTGAGGAATCCAGGAAGGATTGCTCTCCGTGATGTGACCAAAAACTTATGGTCATTTATTTTTATCTTCTACTTTGTTAGACAAAGCACAAAGAGGGTAAGATGAGACTGTTGATAACGAATGGCAAGGACGGGCTCAGTGTGAGAGGAGAGGATTGCAGTGTCATCTGCAAATGAATTTAATTACAAATTGATTGAACTACATTAGTGCCTATAAAAGAAAAAGAGCAGAAGAAAGGTCGATTTATTGTACGATCTGCACTAAATTATTCATTCAAAAAATATTCATACATAATATAGTTTGGTCTTCAATTTCCTTTATGTACTACTTTGAAACGATTATTCAAATCTTAATGTCTGGCTACAGATATATAAAAAAACTAGTCGATAAAGTTTGTGATAAAGTTCTTGTTTTACAGTAGGAAAAACTAAGTCTTTGCGAGTGAGAAAAATGAATATTTAATCAACAACATTTTTTTAATCAGTTCCTACCTTTTGGCTCACGGTATGCCATGTAGTTTAAAAGGTTATAAATCCCTGTCAACTTTCGGGTAAATCAGTTGAGGTTTATTAACATTTTCACTATTTTTATGAGTTTGGAAAAAACAGAGGCATTTGGGAAGCACAAATTTCGATGAAAAAATTATATTCCGATTTTCCCAAAAAATTTTATTCAGCGGTTTTTCGGGTACAAAGAACAAATATCAAATTATCAAATTTTCTTTCCCAAAAAATATTTCAACCTATTTTCTTCTAGTCGCACAGTTACCAGGTCAAAATAATATTTGGTTGGTTATACCGATGATAGTAAAGGTATTAAATGCGTAATTTCTGACCCATTTTCACCTCAACCAAGACCTTGGATGGATGGATGGATACCAGGGACTGGAGGATTCCTTCCTGAGCACTGCAGCTGTACAGCTTATTGTACTATACCCTGGCTCCATTTTTGGAGGAGGGCTCACAACACAAAGTGAACTTGAGCCCCCGTTGTACCAATGTTCTTTGGATCGAGCCCACGACCGCGGGGTCTACTAGCCGAGAGTCTGACGCCTTAACCACTCGGCTAGCGCGGCCACCCAACCAAAACCTTACATAAAAAAGAATAATTAATTGAAATAATTCATATGGTCAATCAGACCTCTAAACATAAATGGATTAATTTGTTGGTTTGATTATTGGTGTTTTAGGTACAATTGAAATATGCTAGAATTTGAATGTAAAATTCTATACATTTTATTAGTTATTTCATTAATGATGATTTATATAGAAATCTTTTAGCATTCTAAGCGTATAACCGTGTATAGGCAGGGTTCATGAATGGTCGATCACTCATGAACAGTCAAGAAAACCACAATAATGAAATAAAAAGGTCATTATCTAGCTGTAATAAGTGTCTGAACCATAAGGTAAAGAACTGAAGTGTTACTTGATTTTTGGTCATATTTTCACAGAATTGTGTTTGCAAGATTTCTTAATTGTCTTTATAAAGGTTTAAGCAAACCGAAATAAGATAAAAGACTCAAATAAGCATGAACTGTAAGTCTTAATGCTATCTAATTTATATTATTAATCTTTCGTTTAAATATGAAATTAATTATTAAATATGAAAACTTTTGTTTGTTATTTCATTATTACACTTTTAAAAAGAATCAAAATGAAACCAAGTTAATCAGAATATTTATCTGAAGTTCATGATTGTGAATGCAAATCTAGGAGATTCATTCTGATCGATTTTCTTCAAAATTTTGATATAATGAAAAGCAAGATCCTTTAATTTATTTCATAAAGGTATAAAAGACAAAAGATATTTAAAAAATTTGAAATTATGATTACGCTTATGATATGACGAATTAAAATTGCAAGAAAAGATGTACAGTGAAATACACTAAGAATCTTGATCTTCATATGATCAAACCGTATACTAACCCATACTAATTGTTATTCAATAAGATAAAAGTGGTCGATTCATTAGTCAATACAAAAAATTATTTTAATATTGTTTTCAAAAAAAGTCTGGATTTAAAACACATTTCATCGTGGCTAAGATAGGCTATGGGGGAGGGATTTATGATGTTATTATTGACCCAGCAATTATGATTAACGTTAGCTGTCATTGTTTTAAGTGGCTTGCCTAACATGATTACGCGACCATAAATAATCCATAGAATGATTAATTGTTTAATGATACCCGAGTAGGTGTGACTATTGTCTTGTATATTAACATTCTTTAGGCATCGTTAGTTACTCGCTGTTAATCGAACGACAATTCACATGTGTCTCATATAAAGGATCAGCATACTGGCAAAATACTGTAGTTCTTGTGTCCGAACGTTCCCATAACCGGTAAGGAATTTTTCACTGAGGACATTTGTTGGTATTTTTCAGTAAAAGTGAGAGAAAAAAGGAAGGGATCTTCAAAGGACTCTCCGTCTCGGCGGATTTCAATGAGAAGAAATTATGTTTTATTTCTTTCTGCATGAGCGCGGAAGAAAAATGACGCATTAGCACCGGATTCCTCTAACAGTTCGTCACGGCTTTTATTTAATTTGTCTCATATAATTCGGCATGTAACAAGCGTCAAGGAGGCAAACTGATTTGTGGCCGATCAGAATCGCGTCATATATCAAGTCCGCGGCGACGGACCGGACTAAATTGGTTCACCGAGGTAAATTACTGTCCGTTAGGAACGCAGCGCGTCTTAATCCTGCTGAATGGCCAAGCCAAATCTTTAAAACGGCTTTCAAAAAAAGAATTTACCGATAACGGGCTAAAGATTCGGATGAGAAAAAAATCCCCCCTGCCCTTCTCAACCTTCATTTGAAATTCAAATGACACTTTCTTTGTTATTATCGAGGTGAAAGCTTAACCGATGTTACGTCTAGAAAAGTCACGTGGTTATTTACTTGTTTACAAATATATTTCTGCTCATCTTTCATCTAATAGATATTGTTGTACACCTTTATTCTTATTCTATATTATTATGCTCTTTAATGCACATACAACTTCTTTTTCCTCTCTAGTCTACAAGATTTCTTCTTCTATACAACATTCAGAGGCACTTAAAGTTAAAAATCAATTTTACAATATAAATTTCTAACAATAATTCTTATCTCATTTCTTTTATATGTTTGGAAATTTAGATATTATTTGTTATAAGAAAAATAAATTAGTATTTTATTATTATGTAGACTCAAAACTGACGGCAAAAGACTCTAAAATTGATTCTATTTTTATTATTATTACACAAATCAGTGATCCAATCACACCAACAAAAATGCCAATATATTATACTTTTGAATTTGTTTATTTATGCAAGTTAAAAAGAGCACTTAAAGGTAATTTATTACGAAATTGATAAATAAATTAGAAGAATGACTTAGTTGTTTTATTCTTGTAATAAACCGTTAGCATCGGAACATAAAACCATTTTAAAAAAGGAAAAATTAATTAAAACACAAGATCGTCAAAAACTATTACATTAACACCAATTATTGCTCGCTCAACTCGTACAAATGTCCAAAATATTGGGTTGTCCGGAAAATAATGCAGGATTTTGGTATTAAATAAAAAAAAAAAGAAACTAGTTACTTTAAAGCAATGTTCTTTAATCAAAATAATTTCCCATACTCTCAATACATTTCTCCCAACGTGTTGGTAACTTATTAATTCCGTCTGAGTAGAATTCAGAATTTTTAGAATTGATAAAGTCAATAAATGCATTTTCCAGTTCCGTTTGATTTTTGAATATTATGTGTTGTAAGTAGTGCTCCAGGTGTCTAAAAAAATGGTAGTAAGTAGGCGAGAGGTCCGGAGAGTAGGGTGGGTGAGGCAAAGTTTCATAGCCAAGCTCCAATAATTTTTGTGACGTTACACGTGACACATGTGGTCGAGCGTTGTCATGCAACAAAATGGGCCCTTTCCGATTGACCAAAGAGGGCTTCATTACTGCCAATTTCTGATGCATGGTATTAATTTGGTTACAGTATGATTCAGCATTGATGGTTTCGCCAGGATTTAAGAAGCTGTAGTGTATTAAACCAAATGAAGCCCACCATACCGTAACCATTACCTTTTTTTGATGAGTTGGGGGCTTTGGAAAATGTATTGGAGCTTCTCCTTTGTCGAGCCACTGTCCAGAACGTCTAGTGTTATCGTGGAGAATCCACTTTTCGTCACATGTAACAATTTTGGCCAGAAATGGGTCATTTTTGTTTCGACAAAGAAGTGATGCACAAACATCAAAGCGCAATTTTCGAGTTTTTTCACTTTTCCAATCGCCTTGAGGTGGTCAGCGACGGTCGTTTTACTGACTTTGAGTTGCTCTGCAAGTTCTCGAACAGTTGTTTTGGGGTTTTCTTCCACCACTGATCGCAGAACATCATCATTAAGAGAGGAAGGCCTTCCACGACCTTCTTCATCTTCAAGGCTGAAATCTCCCTCCCGAAATTTTTTAAACCACCTTTGCACAGTGCACTCATTAACACAACCCTCGCCCCAGACTTGGTTAATGTTTCTAGCCGTTTGGGCTCCGCTTCGGCCGAGTTTAAACTCGTAAAAGAAAATCGTACGAAATTCTCGCTTTGACATTATAAGGATGACTGAATTATTTCCAAGTAGCGGAATGCTACAGAGGTAAACAAACAATATCATTTGGAAGAGGATTAATAAGTGTTGACATTCATACAAATGAGTAATCCTGTAAACGTAAACAGAATATTTTATATAGATTTTTTTTAATGAAAACTTAAAATCCTGCATTATTTTCCGGACAACCCAATA
>CM077105.1:29844791-29888880 GCA_039619505.1 Cimex hemipterus | reverse complement strand
CTCTCTCTCTCTCTCTCTCTCTCTCTCTCTCTCTCTCTCTCTCTTTATCTATCTATCTATCTATCTATCTATCTATCTATCTTTCAATCAAACAGCCAATCAATCAATTCCACTTCTTTCTTTCTTTTCTAAGTTGCTCACTTTTGTTTCCTCTCTCTCGCTGCTGCTCTTCTAGGTTTAATTTCATTATCATTTTTTTAGTTATGTTTTTCAACTAACTTAGCTTGACTTCGGAAAAAAATATAAAAACAATAGACCAGATCTTGGTACTGGTAGTTTTAAAAATTTTATCTCGGGAAGTTTTATTATTAATGGCAAGGAAAGAAAATTACTTTTCACTGAGAAAAAATGTACTTTATGAATGTGCAGCAAATATATAGGGTTTGACTTGAAAAACGTAGAGAAACGTTTGTTGTGATACCCTGCATATCTGCGTTAGAAAAAAAATGAAACCTGAATAGATGCTTTACAAAAATGAAAGTTACAATTTAAATTTTTTATATCTTGTTTTGTTTACAATAAAAGAATTAAAAGAGACACCATGTCTATTACCATTCATATTAATAAATGATTATTATTTTATTCATTTATGTTTTACCAATTTTTGGAAATATATATGCATGAAATATTTTTTAGAGCTCCTACCAAGTAAAATATTAAAAAATTAAATAACACCCTATCTGCATCTATAGAAATGATAAACGAGTATTGGTCAATCTTTTAAAATGACAGTTCCTACTCACCGTAAGTTGTTTACAACAATCCAGATTTCGAGCTTATGGCCCATCATCAGGTTGAAGGAGTTCCCTGTCATGGAGCTTGCAATCCATGTCGAGAAATGTGGTTGTGGAACTCCTTCAACTGATGATGGGCTATAACCTCGAAATCCAGATTTTGTGGAAACAACTTACTCTGAGTAGGAACGGTCTTTTTAAAATGACTATCTACATCTATCTATATATAATGTTTTATATCTATATATTCGTGTCAGCTTATATATCTTTATTCTTATCTCTTATGAATATCGTTAATGCATTATATCTAAATAGAAAGAAAATCAAGCTTCGTAAAACAGAAACTTCTCACAGTTTTACTCCCCTATCAAGATTTTCGTTAAAAAAGAGAGTTATTGCTTGGGTTCGGCTTATGTCATGTCACGTTTATGAGTTTATGAGCCTACTTAGTTATTTAATCTACTGTTGGGAAGAAAAAATCTAGAGCTGAAATTTGTGAAGAAGAACTTCCTTTTTAAATATTAAACATTACGAAACTAAGCTAATTTTCACGGATTGTTAGCTCTGGGAACACTGATAATTTTCAACGATATGTTCTTTTTCAACATTAGTTTCTTTAAACTGATAATAAATCGCCATAATGATATGCTCATTTTCTCCCGTTGTTTTACAAACTTGTTGGACGATTAATATCATCCGCGGGAAATTCTCGTTTAACTCTGAATTGTTCATTATAGTCCCATATGATAACAAAGGAGGGGCGCTCAAAAAAAGTTTTGAGTACAATTTTTGTCTGATTGAAGCCTTCCGACGTGCATTCCCGCGCTAAAAAAATTACTTTTGTCTCATCGCGGGTAAAGTTCACTGAACTTAGATTTGAAAAGTGTACCATTATTTTTATTAAAAAAAGTTTTTCCCTCCTAGCAGATTAAGTTAATTACTGGGCTTAATTACTCTTTATCTCATGATTTATTTGTAACCTAAATACACAAAAGAGCATCATATAGTAAAAATAAAGTTGCCCATTAGCCCTCCACAGAAACCTTTCGACCAATCCTGCCCATTTTTATATTTTGTTTTTCTTCTGATTTGTGTAAGTAATCAATATGTTTATGTAAAAGTGCATTCTCTGGATTCTTAAACGTAAGTGCTGATTTTTTTAATGGAATTCACATTAAATTTACATTTTAACTGAATTTCCTTATTGGAGAGCAAATATGTAGATAAATACTACATTCATTCCTCCTTACATATTTGTAATTTATTCTTATTCAAGTCGTATTAATTAAAATTAACGGATATATTCTTTTAGTTGGATACAACAAAATAGAAAATGCAAATCAAAAATAAACATGAAGATAGGTCATTTCCTAAAGAAACACCTTTTTTTTGTATTTTCTCCATTTTAATAGATTGGTATTAAAAAATCAGGTAGGAACTGATAATATATATACTACTGCTTTGGTAGCGTCCTTTTAGTTTACTGATGTCGTTCAAATCTTGCCAAATGCTTCTGAGACATCTAAGAAGATAGCAGAACTAATAAGTTTTTTCTATTAATTCCTTTATTCGGTGAATTTGGTATATCGCTGAATGACTTGTTGGGAGTCCAAATTGGTGGTCAGGGATGATTTTCTGTCTTCTACAATAGTTTTTATTCATTTTAGTAATAAATTTTCTAAAACCTTAGAGACTGTTAGAAGTTGCGATTTTTGCCTATGATTTGACCTCATTCTCTGGTTTCCCCTGTTTTTAGCTGAATGACATCTGCTAATCCCCAGACATTACACATTTCAGCCTGAATGCAGCATTAAATAAGTGTGTTATTTTAACTAGCCCCTTTTTCAGCATTTTTAAAATATTTCTCCAGCTTTTTATTTTCTTCTTTCGGAGTGGTTGTTACTTCATGTAAGCTGCCATTGATGTTTTCACTTGGTTGGAAAATTTCAGTAAGGTGGCAGATAAAAAGTCCGGCCTTTACTCTACGTCCTGTTGCCCTTGTACTATTCTCTTTTTTATTGGAAGAATTTGGTAAATTGGTCGTTTAATTGTTGTTTTTGCCTTCCATAGCGAATGTCAGTGGCTTTGGCGTGGTGTTAGATCTTTTAGAAAATTTATGATTAAATTATCATGTGCATGCACTTTCTAGTTCTTTTAGTGGGAAAAGTGAAATCAAGCAACCCACACGTCTTGCATGAACTCAGCATGCCACCGAGAAGTCTTAAACCTGCTTTTCTCCTGTTAAATTATATTTGACCAAAATTTGTGAAACGTGATCAAAAGTTAGTTTCCTTGGAACTCTTGATTCAGGCCAAACATTTTTTCCAGCTATAAGGAACATGGTTGTTCAGCACGAGTTTATTCAAGCGTAGAGAAGTTCTGGTCCAAATGCACTCTCCAGTCAAAGGGTGTAACTTCATGCGATCAAAATGCCACACCCAACATTTAGTCCGGCCTTGCTCCTTCAGGTTATTACTAGTTATTTCCTGAGGTCACGGAGAAGGTTTTTATTTCAGACATACCAGGGTGCAGTCTTTCTCATTACGCTGTTCTGAAACTGTTTCGGTTGATTGATCCCATTGCAAGCGTGCACCTGATTGCACCGCCTCGTTGGCATAGGATTTCATGACCGTTAGGTCGTCTGCACTGATTAATAACTCGAGTTATTAGGTCTGCAAGACGTCACTACCAATGAAATGGGACACCGCAGACTAACAACGCATTACTAATCAGTTCCAGGCAGCATCAATCGAGTTACTAGAAATTGAAGGTGCTCAGCTTGGATGATTTTTAAAATGGGCAATCACTAGCGTGGTGAATATGAAGGTTAATTATACATAATATTTGAGTATGTAATTGAGAGAGTTGGAAGTTGGAAAACATACTGTTTTATGCAATCTTACGCTTTCTGCATACTCGAAGATAAACATGGCATAAACATAAAATTTTCTTAGAATTATTTCTCTTCTGAAGCGATGGTGGTACAAGACGTGAATCTCGCTGAAATTTTAAGGAACGGAGTCTGGAAATATGCTTTTTCATTATTTCACTGAAGAAAGTAGTGATTTCCAACTATTTTGTCTAGCTTCGTGAGTGGATTCGGGATCCGGCCACTAAAGTATTATCAATTGATTACTAATTCCAATCCCAAAGCAGTTCAGTTTTATTTAGCATGTCCGTGTGTAGTCGGTCTTAAAACCACAGTCATCCTTAAAATCACAGCACATAGTGTGTAAAAGAGATCATATATCTTGGTCCCAGAAGCCAAAAATGTTGTCGGTAACCGTTCAACTGCCCAGAAGTAAATCTTCATACCATATTATAGGCTTCAAACCTATACTTGGGTAAAATATACAGAATCCAGGCCAGACAAATCCAACATATGATAAAAGAACCCTCACCCATACTAGCTAACTAAATGCTACACTTAGTAAGGGCCAAATAAAGAGGAATAGGAGCATATGACTGTCTCTGGCATCTAAGAAATCATCTACTTAACCCATGTCTATCAATAATGTCCGAATTTGTATGTTTTGTAACCATAACTATGATTACAAGCTGAAAATCAAAGAAACCCAGTGTAAGAAATTGTAGGAACGTCTGTCAATGATCTATACATCATAAGAGAAGGATCTAATCTTTTTCCCTCGACTAAAGAATTAAGAAAACTACAAGAAGCAAGAAGTATACAGTGTTTACAAAAAAAATCTGAACATCCTAAACTTCTAATATGTGTTTAATTATTATGCAGTTGTAGATAAAAATAAATTAGTTTAAAAAATAAAAACTTTTCTTTGTTTGTTCTATGCTCTTGATAAAACTAATGTATTGTAAAAATGTATGAAACAAACTCAACACTTTGTATCAAATAAACAATATAAATACATGCATTCTTATTTATCTTTACCACCAAGGCCAAATTTATTTCACATTCCTATGAATTTTTCTGAAAAAGAGGATTAAAAACATATCACGCGACATACCATGAGAAAGCAATAAATAAATGTACAGTTAACAATTAAATTTCTACACTAGTGTTTGTCTATAAGGATAAGTTTCCCTAGACCGTTAAACAGGTTGTTCCAATTTTTGTAAGTTTAGTTGAACTAATATCTTAATTATCTTACCTACATTACATCAGGACAGCTAAGACTGGGCCAAATTAAATAAACATAATTTCCGTTTATCGTATAACTGGCTGCAAAAAGACAACATTGAATAAAATATAAATCTTTGAAACCCAACGGAAAATAGCAAAAATCATTTTGATGTTAAATTGAAATATCGAGTTCTGAAGGATAATTCTCCTAATTTTCTAATCGAACCGATGAATTTTTAAGTTTCTGGTGACATTTTTTGAATCAATATTTTCATTGTTTTTTTTTTAATGGAAAGGTTTGGCAAAATTTATGAAAAATACAGGGTATAACTTTTAAAATAAAAATTCACAACTTCGCCGGCTTATTTACATTTTAGTAGTGCCAGCAGAATATAAGTGAAAAAATACTTTTAGAACATAGAAAATAAAATAGGCAGTTTAAAAAAAATATTAAAAAAAAATATTCAATAAAATCAGCATGGTTAATCGAACATCTTTGCTAATTTTCCTTTCGCAATGATGAAGCTCAATTTTAAAAACTCACAGAGTAGTTTGAAGATCAACCGGTTTGAATAGATATTTTTGTTTCTTTGTAGTAGACAGGTGACTCTCTAAAGAAATTAGTTATATAGTTAAATCAAGATATTAGCTTTTTCAAAAGTTCATCTTTTAAGCAATCATAATATTGGTAATTTTATACTTTATATGATCTTCAAGGACAAATGAATCAAATTGCATAGCGATGCTGTATTTTGTAGTAAAGTACTCATAATGTCGGTATTTATGACCTATTCAGTAAGCGAATTGGGGTACAGTTTCGTTTGTAGCTTCAATTTTTTGCTGAATAATTTAGATTAATTTAGATGTAGTAATTTAGATTAATTTTAACAGGTGGCTCTTTCCGTGTTCCAATTGTAATATGTAATTAAATAAAATTGTTTTTTTTCTGTAAAATGGGTAATTTTTTGTGGGCCAGATTAATAAGGGTGTAAGTCCCATTCCTGATTAGCAACAGATACGTTTTCCCGAACGGTTAATTTAAAAATTATCATATTTTGAACTAAATCGTTGTATTTATTTAGTGAATACAGACACATTTTTAGTATTTTACTTTCTTTGAACCCTATAGTCGAACTAGAAAAAACAATTAATGTAAAGCTATGAGAACAACAATCCTGACAAAATCTTGGATGGCCTGATTATTATGGATTAACTTCCCCGGAATCGGTTTAACCTCGGACCCGACGTAGATCCCCGAGCATACGAGCATAATTTCCTCAGGGGAAGGACGCCCTGACGGTAGCCATAATGGGACGGGAGCCGACAGATTACAAGCTCCCTCCCATCGCCAATGTGAAATTTATTTGTACCTATTTAATAACACTGCGTGTGTGGCCCGTGATGGATTCATCGGCCGAATTAACATCTAGTTTGGTTGGTGGTCCCCACTGCTATTAGCCACCTTGTTTCTTCTCTACTTTTTTTACAGAAGCATATTTTTTTTAAATATGATTGCATCGTTTTTTACTTCAAAGCAGGTAACAATTATTAAGTCCTTACGTCCTTGGTTTTTCTTTTTTCTTTCTGAAGTCCTTCTACTCTCTATATTTTCCTATAAATCAAGATGAATCAAATCAAAATCATCAAATCATACTTGAATTTTTAATAAAAGTTCATAATTCGGCAGGTCTAATTATTAAATTAATCGTATATTTCGAATTAAATCGTGTATTTCCACGAACGGAAAGATTAATGGAAATTCAAACGAAATCCTCATTAGGGTTTTCCTTGAGATCTTAATCATGTTTAACGATATCGTCGTTAATGAAAGGCTTTTACCAATATTTCCGTTTTATATACAAGTTAACTAACTGAAATTGAAAAACATTCCTGTGCAATGATAATCGAGTTTTGAAGAAAGATGGACAGAAGAAATTTGCCTCGGGCTAATTGAAGTATCTCGGGTATTGGATATGAGAATATTTTCTGATAGGCGAACCTGCCTCAAGGCTCTTTAAAGGAAGATATTGCTTCGAGATTGGCCAAGGAAACATAAGATTCGATAAAGAAAATCTCCGCGAAGAAAATGAATAAAGAAAACGAACGTTTTGGATCATCGGCTCTTAATAAATTTTGAAAGTATGAGGACAGAAATTCACTATTGTCTTCTTATGAGAAAACTTTTATTATGCTCATGTTAAGTATTAATTGGTATTTTAAGCAGAGCGACTTTTCCTGATTAAAAAATAAACTAAACTTCTGTCGACGTGGTTCAGACAGACAGCACTGACTCAACAATAATACAGAGCAAAGAGTAATAAATTGCAATTAAAAAAAAACCTTGCTTCGTATCAACTAAAACTTTAAAAAAAGGCATAAAATATAGAGATTCTGACAAATAATATTAATACACTACGTAGTCAACCTGGTAGGTTCTGTCGCACTAATTCAGGATGTTTAAAATTAAACTCTAAATAAAAATGCTTCGCAGAGATGATTAATGTAAACAGTTGGAACAGTATTTTTTCCATCAGAATCCGCTTTTTTCGTTATCACAACAAGACCGAAGATGGATGGGCCACTCGTCCAATGTATCACACACTGTTTCTAAAGGAAATTATTCCATTTTTATGTCAGATTAATTTTTAAAAATTTGATTTTTGAGCATATTTTTCTATACGCAATTCTTTGCAGCTGATAAAGAGGATCATAACTAAGATATTGCTGTGGCTAAAGGAGCATGGAAGTAAATAATATTGCAATCTTTCTTATGTAAATAACATAATGGTCCAAAGGTTGTAACAGAACTTTTGGAAATACAAGCTAAAGAAAGTTTCTACCCCCAAAAAAATTGCACTTACAGACAACATTACATATTAAAATACTTACAAACTGAAGAAACGTTAAAACAATAATTTGAAAAAATAGCGAAACGAGAAGGCATGTTGACGATATCAAAAGTAGACAAAACCGAACCGATTCTTAAAGAAAAACAAAAAACTATGAAATTAGATGGTGGTAGTGATGATGATGGAATGATAGGAAGGTTACAATGGTATATAATATATAATGCTAGGTGTTTTGCATTTGCCATGCTCTGCAACCTTCTGGCTAGTACATTTTCTTACTACCTTAGTTGTCCCCAATTGACTTGTTCCTTTTTCTTTAGGTTGATAAACTTTGATCGCTGCAATTGTTTTTACCTGATCTAGATACCCTTGATTATATTTCCATTGATTCACATTCAAAGATAATAGGGATCTAGTTTTCCTCCAGATTTCATAACCTACAAATCCGTTCAGTCTATACACCCACGGTTTATAGGTGTTTTGTCGGACATCTGGTACATATTTCTATCACACTGCTAAGACTTGCATACTTAAATGGTATGATAGTTTTGTCGACTTTGAATACTGTTCAGTTTGACGAACTTCCAACTGCCGAGATCAAAGGATTGCTTAGTGTTTGCCAAAAATCTAACCTTCTCTTAATACATCTTCTTCTCAGGACCCTAACATCTCGCGTGTGAATATATCGTCCACCAACATTTTATATAAAGTGATATGTCTGAGATGTTGGAAGTTTTAGAGTGTGTTTGGTCTGCATGGTTTAATGATAAAATGTGCAGTTGTCAGCGATTTTGTCATCCATCAATCTGTCGTTTCGTTTCATGTAAGCGAAGGGCGTATGAGAGACGATCTGATGACACCATATGATAAACCGTTCTAGCTGGTCGTGAATCTGATACATGATGCTCATTCGAAAAATGCATTTATAATATCGTATGTACGAAATGCCCTGGTTTTTGAATTTTCAAGCTCTTCGTGTCATCGTGGCAGTCTTACACTTTGTACTTGGTAATGAAAAAAGTATTAATTGTAAACACACATCGTTTTTATGTTTGACTATAATATATAAACGTGGTCTTCCTGTGTTTACTGTCTTACAAGAAATATTTCCGTAAATGTTTGTTTTATTTACTCTGACTTAAAATATTGCTTTATCAATGGTCCTATTTGGTTTGTTTCCTTGCAATTTTTACCGGTTAAATGATGTAAAATACAATAAAACGTGAGCATGGTCTACGTTGTTAAGATAAAATTACATCTAGAATAAATTAAGTAATATTTTAGATTTCTATCCTCCAAAATGTTAAGATAAGTTGAAAAATGTTTCCACCACTTTTTGGAATTATTATCGGTTGTAATAGATCAAATTAATCATCATATATGCAATAATTTTCAGCACAAATAGAGTGAATAAACAGGAGGAAACCTATTTCGAAGGGAGCGACAGTTGAATGCATCAATGCTTAAAAAATAATGAGTTTCATCGATTAGCAGAAGAAATAATTACGGTATCAATAAACCTAGCAGCGGCTGAATTCAAACCATGATACGTTCATGTTCATATGATGTTATAAAAAATCGAAAATATTTTGAGGATATCAAAAACAAAGGTGAGTAACCATCAGTTCATTCAACAGCCGAAACTAATGTTTTTATTTAATCATATATTTGTTAATATTAAGACTATTTGTTAAAAATGATAACAGATTTCGTCACGGAACAAGCGATAAATTTTCAGTTTTCTTTCACTCAGTGAGTCATTGTTCCCTTCATGATGGAAGAATGAAAGGATTCCGAAAAGATGTTATTCTCCGAAGGCCTCACCCCTCGTTAGATGTAGAACGAGACAGGAAGGTAATTGCCGGTTAGGAAAACCAACAAGGCGGATCCAACCTTGAATACATCTCAGGTCAGTTCCACGTATCATGACTAAGTGCTATCGGCCATTAAATTAAAAAGAAGGAAGATACTAAACTGTTTAAAACAATGGAAAACTTATTATTAAACACGTTTTCGAATAATTATGTAATCATTTGTTTTACGTATAGAAGAACTTTTTTATAATTGTATTGTTTACTTGTTTTAAGTAACAATAGTACAGATAACGGAAAAATGGGCGTCTTTGTCTTTTCTGAAATTTACTTTCATATTTTTCGATAATTCCGTAAGACACATAAACAGAACCAAATTCCTAGTTTTTATACCACAACAGAAGATTTGTCTCCTTTTTGATTTTTCTCAAAGATCCACTATGGCTATGCACAGATGATCCATGTTTCTATCCTTCGTAACATTTTTATTAGTTTTGTATTTTTGGCATTTAGCTGAGATATGTGAGCTTAACTAAAGTATTATACTATAGAAAAGACAACATTATACACTGACAGGCAAAAATTTCTATTTGTATAAATTTTTAATATTAATCAAAGTTTACGTTTTTTAACGTTCAATAATTGAGGCTGTCTAAAAAAGTATTAGAAAAAAGAAAATTGATAAAAAAAATTTTAAAAATACGGGCAGATTAAATTTGTTTTAGATTTTATTTATATTTGTTTTAGATGTTAATATTTCAATATCGCGTGTTTCTCCTCGTGCCTTAAGTACATCTCGTAAACGCCTAGGCGTACTTTCTACCAGTCTGGAAATACCTCTTTGCTAGTGGTTAGCACATCCTCCACGAAGGGACCTATCAAAATCGTGGAGATATGAGGAAATGATGGACGTGTGGATTCGTCTTTTGAGGTTATCCCATAAATGATCCTTGCAGGGCCAGTCTGGAGACGCGAGGCTAAGACGCTGATGTTATGCGGTTAAGGTACGTGCGACATGTGGACGAGCATTACCGTGCATTAGAATAGGATTGTCGCTAATTTCATCGAGGTAACGCATGATGTTCCAACATTTCATCCACATAGCGAGTGGCCGTCAAAAACACTCCAAGAACAACCACCAGCTCTGTGCGACTCTCTATTGAAATTCCCAACCACCCCATCGCCCGCACCATCACTCCACACTCTTACACGCCCATCTGGGGACCGTGGATCAAATCGAAACTCATTTGTAAAAAGTTCAGCAGTCCAATCGACTAAAGACTAATGGCGTATTCTCGAGCAAGTGGGAGCCGTGCCATTCTGGGTTCTGGTCGATGCTGGTCCTCTTACGGGGCGAAAAGCCATCAGTCTAAACTGATTCAATTTCTTCGAGCAGTGCGTTCATAAATTTGGACACCTAGAACTTTCTGGAGCTGATGAATTCTTTGAACAAAAGTACGGTGCCGGTTTCGCAAAATTCTTAGTCCAAAAACGGTTATCCTGTAGTTCTGTTATCCTTGGACGTCCAGAACCGGGCCTTTTATAAGAAGATCCTGATTCTCGATAATATAGCATTAACAAATTTGTTGGTACAAAACAATGAGGCGAATATCGAGAAAATGGAAAATAATCAATTGAACGGAATTTGCTTGTCAATGTAAAACGAATTATTTCTTTTAAAGCAATGACTAAGCCTTCTACTGAGTTAGAAAAGAAAAGTGAAAGATATAATTGGAAAACTATAATCACTAACAATACTAAAAAATGAAATAATTCCAAGTTTTATACATAATATAAAACATATCTGTCAACGACTCAAATCTCACACCCCAGGCATGTCGAGATAATATTAAAGGGCGAATTAGTTTGTCCAGTTAAAAATGAGTGAATTTCATCCCTTGTCAGGTTTTTCTTACTAAAGTAAGTGGGCTCTTACCTCCCAGAGTTGTGTTTAAATTACAAAGCAACCACATTTTACCATTAGAGGTCTCGTCTAGCAATGGCTTATAATTTTAACGACGTGACTCGCCCCGAAGTTTGAGCACCATCTGATTACAACCGATCCAGCTTTCCTTTTACAACTGGTTTGTAATTACTATTTACTTAACGTTTTGTGAAAATTGTCTTATAAAAATGAGTAACGTCATACGTTGCACACACTTCTAAATCAATGGTACTCAATTCAGATAGGTGAAGTAATAGTTGAGCAGCCTTCGAAGAAAATTGTTCTGGAACGCCGAACAATTCACGAAAATAATGTTGGGATGTTTTATTACAGTTTTGACCTATTCCATTTGCTTTTCCGTTGAAAAGCGCAGTTCATTTCTTACATTTTTCAAAAATTAATAATCGCCACTACTCAAAATATTTCAACAACTAAAACAAGCCGGTTTGAATTTTATAGAATATATAGTGTATTTTGAGTGCTAGGCCTGTTTCGTTCTGTGTAAAAACTTGTAAAAATGCGAAAGTTAAAGAGGTTCAATTCGTCGCCTCGCGTATTCTTAAGTCCAAGAAGACAAAACAAAATATTTTCCTTACAGTTTCCGTTTAAAATAAATTATAGAGCAGTCAAGAAAGTAATGAACTTTTGTTCATCCATATTGTATTGTTTTCTTCCTCCTATATGAAGCAAAAGAAAATAAAAATTAAATGTCTTGACAGAGCAAAATAATCGGTAAATACCAAATTATTTTTCGTGGGTTATCTTTGTTTCTTTGTCTATTATTGCATGTTCCGATGTCTCTATTGTTTCATGGCGGGCTCGAAGTCTCTCGCTGAGTTTTTTAAGGTGAGAAATCTTTATTACATAGATGTATTATTTTCTCAATTGTTAAGATGTAGGTAGATTTTTAATTTCCTGGTTGAGATTTGAGACAGTTCTTTGATAGTTTACACGTGAAGAATTCATATAGTGTTTCATAATCCAATACCTTTTTTAGCATACCTTGGCTGTATAAGAATGATAGTTAATTTCAAATTTATCGACTTAATTTAGAAATCCATCTGTCCTTCATTTCTTAAAATCTTCCAACCTTCTTTAAAATTAGAACTAATATTAGGTTTATCAATAAATCTACCAATCACAAAAACAAATCCATTTCGGCCATTCTTATTGAAACGGTAACAAAATTTTACGAACCACAAATCTGATTTGTGGGTAAGCAAACTGCAATTTTTCTGACAAATATGCTAATCCTATTTTATATATCTCTCATCTTTTTCCTCATTTAAATTTCTTCCATGAAATATTTGTACATATAAATATATAGATTTGTTTGGGAATATCGTTTTAGTTCGTTGTAGCTATTGATTGTTGCCTTATCATTTAAAAAAAAAATTTAAATTGATTTTTACATACATAAAACAATTTCATGCAGTGAGAATGAAACACATGAAAAACACGTGAGAAGTGCTGAGCCTATAAGAAGACATAAATAATGATCACATTTTCAATTTTTTCGTTACTACTTAAAAAAGGGAATCACCTGGCTATCGGCGTTTCAATCGGCGGGAAGGGTTGTCAGGAATATTGAACCTAAGCTGGTGGAACAAGGCATTGAGATGGATGGAAAGGAAAAATTAGTGAAATTTTGTATAATAGGTTTTTTTTTCTACTCCTGAAACAAAGTCGGTGTAGGATAGATACAAACAGAGGAAAGTTCTAAAAAATGTTTAGGGCTTTGGGTGAGTTGAGAGTCGGAGGGCGCTCAGAGTTCGATTCCTTAAGTTAGATTTGAGAACCATGGCGCATATCAATCTTTTGCACTAATGTGGGTGTTTGGATCGTATATCGAGTAGAGGTGACAAAAACGAATGTTAAATTAATTTTGTAGTGAGTGGACACCATATAACCGTTTGTCCAAGTGAAGTCCAAGAAATGTTTGACATGTGAAATCTCGTTAAGATATACAGGTGATATTATAATATGTCCAAGTTTCATTTATTCGTTTTTCATTGTGTTTATTCTATTATCTCCCCTTTTTGGACCAAACTTCGATATACTCCAAATGGTTTCGAAGTTTCTGTGTTTGGTGACTGGATCTTTATACGGGGAGAGGATTGCGGTATCATAAGCAAAATTCCAGATATTTGTTTCTGAAAAGATAGGAATATCAAAAGTATATGTTGTACAAAGGAAAGGACCATTGTAAGACGCGAGCTTGGATCGGACATATAGACGGACATCGTTGTGGTTTTCCTAACTGTGAAAAAACGAACTAACAGATAGGATTTTTGGATTAAAGAGTAGGTACTGGATAAGATACTGTTTAGTTTCCAAATACAAATTCTTGATACCAAAGTTGTGGTAAGTTTATCTCTTCGTATCTAAGGATACTCATAATGTACAATGGTAGAGGCGTTAGATAATATAAAAAGTAGTACAATTTCACTATTTTAATAACTCTACTAAATTGTTGCTGTTTTTAATATTATATTGTTATTAATTTTTAAGGGCGTTTAATTGTTGTTGTTGTAAATTCTTATTGTGTAAATTGATCATAGGAAATAAAAGCGAAGTTAGTTGTTGTAAATTTCACTGTTTAGAAGAAAAATGCCATTTGGATGTTAAATTTTGAAAATACTACCATAATAAAATAAATATTTGCAGAAGCCCTTATGTTAAAAACGCTGAAAACACCGATCGCTCTGTGGGTGGACAAATAAATCACCTCTTTTATATCGACAAGCGGCCGGCGGAACGCTTTCTGTGTGTTTAACATGCATTATATTTGTCCGGTTTAACATTAGGGCAAGACTATAAAAGTTGAACCGTCTGCATATGAAGAAGGCCAGCATAAATATGTATGGAGGTGCCTTTTGAGATGCCACCATGATATATATACTACGTTTTACGACGCTATCGTCGGTGGTGACTTTTATTTTTCAAAGGTAACCCTACCCGACCCTTAATTGAATTTGGATCCAAATGGGGATTGGGCTGTTGGGACTCCTTTTTTTCTAGTTTTCTCTAAAAGGATTATTAACTTTGCCACGCCTGACTGGGAAAATTATCATTAAGTAACATACCAATATTGGGTTGGAGGACAAAATTGCATCAGTTTTAATAAGAAACTTTTTTCATGCGATTGTAGCACTAACATTAATACTAGTGCCCCCTAAGAACACATACCATGAGAAGCCAGCCAATATTGGCACTCACTGTGGAGGATTATGGGTGAAGGAGGTCTCGAGGCCATCGTCGATTAAGGGATGCGAATGTGTGGAAATGGGCTTTTGGGCGGTTGGACGCTTAGCAGAACTCCCTATGTCCAAAGTAGTCGCAGTAAAGTCTTGAAAGATTAATTGATGGTCAAAGTGGATTGGGGTCCTAGAAGTCTTCGTAGTTGTCCACGTCCTCTGGTAAGTTGTTGTCTTTTAAGTCTTGTGTGTAGATTCCACGTCCTCGTATTTGACTTGAGTATAAGTCGGTATACCTTCGTTATTGACATACAGTGGAGAACAGGACGGTTTTGTCACTAAATGCATTTTTTCATTCAGTCTTGTCCTCCACTTTTGGCACCAGTACTCGATAAGCATAGGGTGTTCTTGGATGTTGGAGATAGGTTTGATAGAATTCTTAAAAGAAGACAAAATTGTCAATGTTATTGACAAAACATCGTCATCGTAGGATAATAAAGTAAACACTTTCGTATTATAATTGTTTAATAAAACTTATCTGTTGAACAATTCTATTATAATATCCTGCCAAAATTTGATCAACATAAATCTATTGAAAACAAAATAAATCATAACTGATATCGATAATGAATTATAATATATTATATTGTTTTGATGAATATTCTATTATTGATAACAGACTGAGATATAAACTAAAACAATATTCACAAAAATCGTAAATAATAAGCTTACGCGCAGTGAAATCATCAAGGGTAGTCGATATTTTAATTAGTGTACTCTATTAATCCTAGTGAATATTCACTAATGTGCATAGTAGCATAATGTATATTGAATATTATTCACAAATCTGGAACAGTACAGTATTTTACAGGAAGCATTTCATAAATAAGTAATCTTGTCTGAGTCTCAGGTCTTCCCTTAGAATTTATTCGGTATACCGAGAATTGTTTGTTATTAAATTTTGAGTTGCTGTGGTCGTCCTTTCTCATCTTCATCTCGCAACTTACAACACCATTTCGCCTATCACAACATTCCTCGAAATGTCTTTAACTCTTGTTTATTTACTCTTCTCAATATGACTGTATGTGGATTATATATTTAAACATGAATCAGACTTTGTTTAATTACATTATATTATTTGGTTAATTACATTATATTATTATATTATTAATTAATGCGGGAATTTAACTTTCTGTTTAATCTACTGTCCAGAATACTTTTTAATGTTGATTTACCAAAATCACAAAGACAAACTAAAGATGGCGAAATGCTGAAACGAGTCTGACAGACCAACAACCCAACGAGTAGGCACACCTAAATTATCCGTAAGGTTTAACTTATTTATTTACCCTTAAAGTAGGAAAGTACTTTCCGGAATAATTCCTTTTCACTTTTACTTAGTCGTTAATGCGCTTTACAGTCAGAATAGACTTGCTCCAATATCTTTGCTCTTTCATAGTAAAGTCTACAAGTCGTTGTTTCAGTTTTTAATAGTTTTTTGTGTCGTAATTAAGAAACCACTGACCACTATAGACGTTTCTTATTTTCCTTAGAGAAGTAGAATTTTGATTCTTGATTGAGCCGTTTAAAAGCTTGCACCTTGCAAAATCATCCAGTATTTCACCATGTGCTCTATGTTTGTATGTTTTAACTGTGCAAATTTGCGATTCTGGACCAGAGGGCGTAAGGGCTGCTTTTGCTAATTTGTCTACCTGTTGGTTGGTCTAAATCCTTTCGTGTCTTGGCATCCACATCAGAGTTACCTGATTTCCAAAAACATGGAAGAATGGGAAGCATTTCCAGACCAGCTTTGAGTTGAAAGTCAAGGAGTCTAAGCTTTCAGTGCATAGCTGTATGAGAATATGTTCATCCGTGCAACTTTCGCACTAGGTTATATTATATGAATTCCAGATTAGAAAATAGTATGGGATCTAGAGATTTTTTTAGATGAAGATTTGAGCCTTTACCTCGTGTTCACACACTCTGGTCTTTCTGGATCTGTGTACGATAACGAAGCCCCTAGTTTCAAGGTTTTTATTTTTCAAACAGTTCATGTTGTTATTTTTATTTGAAAACGTCTGTGAAATGTATGTGTATGTAATTGTCAGACATTTCAAAAATTTTTCGATTTTATGATGAGCAAGCTTTATTTCGTTTTGTCCCAATAGCCCGTGTGCACGTTTACACACCATCCCCAGATTGTTTGGTTACTACGTTGTTAATCTCTGTACCAGGTCCTATGCTGAAGTCGGACATGTACGCATTGGCTCAGGGAAGTTAAGACGTACTCATTTTGTAATTTATTAAGTATCTTCTTGTCCAAGGTTGGTAATAATACTACCAGAAGTTTAACTCATGTTGTATATATAGAGAAGGATGTTTTTGGATTTTATACCTCATGATTCACCACAGAATTTATGGCTTTAGATTTTTGTATTGTTTTATCTATATTTCTATATCTAATCTATATCTCTTTTTATGCCTAATAATAAAAAGAGTGCTTTTACATTAAGCTTCTTTCTTTTTATGAAATGGTACAAACATGGTTTTGATCGGAATGACACCCAGATCCTCCACTATTTTTCTACTAATTATTTGCAGTTTCCCTACGGAGTACAATGTTTGACCAAATGCTTCATTTTCCTACTGACACATAAGCTTAACCAATGGTAAGGTATCCTAGACTATTTAGCTATTTATAATCAGGTCATAAACCACTAACTACATGAGTGGTGATCGAACAACCCCCTAGGGGGCAACCTGTAGCAATGCCATTATCTATTAATGTCCTGATTTATTTCTTGACTTTTTATCGATGGTATTACTCAGTTTACACTCGATGTGTCTAATACCTAGCATATATTACCTATTAAGACTATTTTATACAATTAAATTCCCAGAAACCAAAGAAAAATGTTCGATTGAAATACTACAGATTTAAGAATTTCGATCGGGCTTGAATGAATTTAGTTTACTTAAAATTGGCCAAACTATGAGGACGTATATTGTATTACGATGTAAATGATAGTTGTATTTTTGGGTTGTTGTAATGTTTGGAGTGTCTTTGGTCTGCTTGGTTTAATGATAAAATATGGAGTTGTCAGTGATTTTTGTCATCCATCAAATCTGTTGTTACATTTCGTATAAAGTGAAGGGCATATGAGAGACGATCGCCCACCCTGATGACACCAGACAGCGCAAGATGATAAACCTTTTTAGCTTTGGTAAATCTGATACTTCCACAAATGCATTTATGGTGTGTGCTGTATGGAAGACCTCGGTTTTTGAATCGTGAAGCTCTTCGAGATATGTCTTCAAAGGCAGTCTTTCTTTGTTCTTGGTAATAGAAAAAGTATTAATTGTGAATACAAATTGTTTAACTGTAATATATAAAACAACTCTGGCTATGTTTACTGTCTTACGAAAAATCTTTCGGTAGGAGATGTTTATGTTTTCTTTAGTGTCACTTAAAATATTGCTTCATCAATGATCCTATTTTGTTTGTTTATTTGCAATTTTGACTAGCTTAACGATCTGAACTGTAACTATAATAAAAATGTGAGCAAGAATTGGCCAAATTGAGAAGACGTCTAGTGCGTTATGATATAAATGATAGTTTCAGTTCGATTGGTCAATCGAATCTTGGCCACTACCAAGCACATTGTTATTACTTACATTGTAGAAAATTTTATCTTTTTGCAGATTCGGATTTATGTATATATGTGAAATAGATAATTTTGACGGTGGTGAATGTTAATGTGGCTCTGCAGCTAGATAAGAACTTAAAACTAAACTAACCAAATGTTAGCTGTTTATGATTTAACATAGAAAAATGTTTTATTGCTCAATACTTTTCAAATCACTATTTATCCATGGTTGTATAAAATGGTAGTAATTAGTATCGACAGTCTGGGCAATATTATTTTTGAATTTTATTGTCTCTATAAAATCTGTCACCCAGCATTCTGTGATCGGGGGATGAATTTATAATTATTTTCTCCTGCAGAAATGTTTGTTCGTTGCTTAAGAAGTCGTTGCCAGGCAGCAGCTGGCCGTATCTAAAACGGCTGTGGGGGCGCGGCGTTGCGCAGGAAATATTTCAATTTTCATCAAAGCAAATATAGGTACCGTGTAATTAACCTTTACCCGTCGGTTATCATATAATTATAATTTCGAATTTCTGAGCGCAATTAATGCACCACCTGTCGCAGGGCACGAGAAATAGAAAGTGAGCCATTACGATTTACAACTCTCCGATACAATCTTTAAATTTAACATACTGGCCGCAGTAAAAGTTCTAAACGACAGTTTAATTTGCATGACAAACACGTTATCAAGCATGTAAAAATGATTAGAATAGAAATGTATATCGTTATTAACGAGAAGCTAAACGGTCCGTTGTTACATAATTAGACCGAGGGCCCCTCCCATTCCAATTATTTCCTAAAATAATTATTTGATTTTACAAAAGAATTAAAATTTTTAAAAATGTAGAATTCGTAATGTATCTTGAATATAATCTTAATAGAAATCTTCTGTAAACTAATTCATACCTTAAATGGTTTGTCAGCGGTTTATTCTTCTCTGATATTTCTGGTCCGCCCTTTCTCGCAGTGTTCTTTCCTCAGACTCGGTTCGTCAATTCTTTGCCGTTAATAGACATTCACGTTTTGTCACTTACCTTCCGTACGTACTACTACTTGTCTTATTGTTTAATGTCTAATTTCAATATTGTATATGAAGTAGCTGCACTTTGATATTCTCAATTAATGAGAACTCTTATTATTTTAATTTTTTTCAACAGTACTGATTTCGTCTAAAAAAAAGTGGATCTGCTATATGAGAAAAGGACGGATTACTAACTTAATCTATGGATCCACTTTCTTACGGAAAATAAAAAAGCAATAATTGTATTTTTTTTACTAATAGAATATAGAGTAATACGTTACTTTTGCAAACTGAGCACTTCGTTTCTATTAATTTTTCATTGTCAGTTTTGGCTGTGATCTTATCCGTTCAGAAACCGAGGCTGGGCGCAAGATGCTGACAACTGCTTGATCTACTCAGCACCCTACGCAACCAATTGGGATAAAAAATATTTAAAAAATTAAACTTTGACAAGTTTTTTTTTTACTTTATATATTTAAAGTAACTCCAAAAGTTCAAACCAATACAATAAATCCATATTAAAACATTGAATAAGCAAAAATATAGACCAGATGAAAAAATGTACCAATCAGCACATGCTCAGGGATGACATCTTTCTGAAAGGACGTCATTCGTTAATGAAATTTGTTCATTACGGTTTGGTTATGCTAAAACAAATTATAAAGTACAAAACGTTTCATTAAAATTGAAAAAAAAACAACACAAAAACAGTTTTATTTGTATCTACTAGGCTCACAATGTTATCAGTAACATATCAGTGAAAAAGATTGTTGTGCAGAAGAAAACCATTTAATTACAAATATTTCATTGATTAAATCACCATCTTCAACTTTATTCTTTATTATAAAGATTTTATTAACATTAGATTTATTATTATTGTTAAAGGATATGTATAGTATTTTATGCCAGTTGAACTGCGAGTTTTTATTAAAATTTGTGCATAATTCTCCAATACGATTAGTTAAAAATTGTGAGAAAACGCAATATAATTGATCGGATAATACACTTTCGTAATCAGTGCTACATCAAATTGTGAAATTTTGTTAACAACAGACTTACTGACCTTTCTAATCTAACCTATATTTAAAATTGTCCAGATTTTATTGTGTTGTTTCTTGTTAAAGAGAAAATATTAGTTGTTTTTCTTTTCTATTTCTATATTTACAGATATATATTTTCTTTTTTTTTTCGAAATATCATACATATTGAATAAATTTTAATTTTCAAATAGTTTTGGATAAGAAATGGTACTAATAGACAATCGAAAAGATTGTCCTACCGGTTAAAAAATAGTTTAATTACTCATATTTCCGTGATTATATCGCCCATCAGTATATTTACAATTGTTAAAGGACACACTTTTTTTTATATCCTAGACTCGTATGAATTATTTTCTATTGAATATGATCCATTTTAGCAGTTTTCTTTTCACTTAAATTGAATTCGCATTGAAAAAAGTGCACAATCTTTTACTGTTTGAAATATCTCACGTTTATATGAATTATTTGCCAATTGAACTTGGCTGTTCATTAAAATTTGTGTAGCTCGTTCAATCGTGATACAATATCACGAAAAGCTTGACAATAAATTTTATTCTAGAGATGAACATCCTTTCCATCCCTGTTTTAAATTTACTGCAAGTTCATGTACTTAACAACGATTTGATTCATCATCTGGTCGGTTTATTAACAGCAAGAAGTAGTTGATAACGATACCAAATCT
The DNA here is from genome assembly GCA_039619505.1 of Cimex hemipterus. NCBI lineage: Eukaryota > Metazoa > Arthropoda > Insecta > Hemiptera > Cimicidae > Cimex > Cimex hemipterus. Next base: position 29,867,855 of record CM077105.1, on the reverse strand, counting down.
AGCAGTTCATCTAGCCAAATCTCGCATCGTTGTACCCAATTATTTTGAGCCAAACGACTAGGTGCCGAATAAAATGAATAATTGTGAGAATAATTTTATTAATGTAGTCCATAAAATATTGAGTTGTGGAAAAGGAACTTAGGAGGACAACGGTTAGAATTTTAAAGAGAAATAGCAATGTGAGTCTATCTGGCGGCGGAAAGAACTACGATCCGTACGTGCGGAAGAGACAGATTACCAACACACCTATATACCAACTTTATTCGTGTAATAAAAAAACCTTTAATTTTTACCAATATAATATATCATATTATAGTATTTCGCTAAACCCGACACCGTTGTTTCAATAATTATTTTCATTGGCAATTTTCTATTCATTTAAGTCTGTGGAAAGTCAGTATAATTTTCCTTAGTGCTTATTTCTTAGCTATACTAGCCTGTTACAAAGCGGACAGGGTCACTGGAGAAATTCCACTTTTCCTTTCGTACGTTTTTCCTACCTTTGCGGATACAAAATTTTTTTCTGTTCAATCGCATCCATCCGTCTTGAGCTCAATAGCCTGTTACTGAGCCACATCAACCGGTTAGAAGAATTGCTCTGTAAATGTAGGAAAAAGTTAATGAAGATTTTATCGTTAGTTTTATCGTATTTGCTAGTGTAATTATATCATTGTGTTAACTGTGCCATGTTAGATGGATTGATATATATTAAAACTAGAATAATCATCTAACAAGTATTACGATTCTCAATTCTAGATTTACTACGTTAGTAAAATGTCAAAATTTCAATGTTATTTCAAAGATACAGAGTTACTTTATAGTCCTCTTAACTTTCTTCATATTTTTGTAAAATGTCTTTTTTTAATGGCCAGAGGATTACATTTGGTATTCGGTACCATGATATACCATAGGCGAACAATATTTTTTTTTGTAGGAGTGTGACAGTTCAAAGCTCCGAGGGGTGGTGGTGGAAGTCGATCCCACGACCCAGGGCTCAACGAGCCGAGAGTGTGACACGCTAATCACTCGGCTACCGCAGTTCTCAAAAGCTGTTTAGAATAAAAAAAATGAACCGACAATTTATACTACTAACCAAACTCTCATTAGATTGACATGTGCTTACAGGTTAGGAGCATGCGACTTCAAAAAAATTATTTTTGTTACTTTCAACACATCCTATAAAATCAAACATTAAATTCCATAGTTATAGGTTATACCGTCAAAATTCTCTTGTCCGACCTGTTCATATTCTCTACTGATAATCATCGTCACTGTTTGAGGCATCAATAGCCCAGTGATTTGCTTGTAGTGATGATGTACCATTGGGTGACTTCACAACCAAGTATTATATACCATATCAAGTTATTATTGCATTACGGTCAACCAACTTATCAAGTTGGTTGTTCGAGCGTCATGTATCATACAAATGAGAAAATGCGTAGACAAACGACAAAGGAAAAAATAAAGGGCTTCATCGCCGTTGTTACAAATTGTACCGAGTTGGATGTAGAAGTGGCAATTCTGTTGGTCACAAATAGGACCTCATTCGATTCGGACACGAAATTGTACCACTTAGGCGAGGGAGATCCGGGTTAATAGAAGAATTATTACCAGTTTTCCTCTAATGAATTGAGTTCTGTCATAATAACTTGCGGATATAAACATCACTCGGCGATTTTTGCCCAATGCGATTTAACAGCTGTTACATTTGCGGTTTATTGAATTTTGCGATTTATCGCCTATAGAAAAGCAATGAGGCAATATTACAGACATAAATCAACATCAACCATTATCCGTTGTCAAGAACGTTGCATTTAACTTAAGAAATAGATATTGAATGATGTACTTGTCAACTAAACAAGATTTGTTAATAGACCTCATTAAGCCAAAATGCACGATAAGGCTAAAAACCTGTAATATTTGAGCAAATCCACAAACTCAAATCTTTCTTTTATTCCCACAATCGAATTTGAAAATTGATATCATGTATTTCAAATATATATACCGGAACCCCGACACTTCATATAACTTCCTCATACCTATTTCTATACTGAGGAGTTAGGTCAACAATTATGGTTCATGAGAATATAAACATAAAAGTCCTAATTTTTTTTTGGTAAATAATGTATATATAAGCTAAAGGAATTAAAAATAATGTAAATAAAATGGTAATGTGTAGAGATTAGTGACCGTTAATAGATAATTATTCAGATATGGTGAGATGCGGTCTGATACCTACATCACACCAGACCGTGAAAGTGAAATTTAAAACTTACCAAAAACGTATTCTGTACAAGTATGACGGAAGACATTGACTTTCTGGGAAAATCCACACAGAACGATAGCTTCATTGCTTATCTTTCAGGTCGACATTAACTAATAGCAATCTATCAGATTGACTCTGTGTTATGGTTTCGGTTTAAACGCTGTTTTGACCAAGAATAAATGATATGTAGCAAAAAAAACTGAAATCTTTATTCAGGTTAATATCGACTTGGGAAAATAACAAACGAAGCTTTGTAGATTTTAGATTCCCTGCGTACATTACAGGTTTTCAGCTATGCTTTTTTAGCGGATATAATTATATATACAAATATTTCTTCTCATCCCTTATCCTGGAGGGATCAATCAAAATGTTTTGGGTCATGATAATCTAGGCAAAATGAAAGTTACAGGTTTCAGAGTATAACCACTAACACACCAATAACACCGGAGAGGAACATAAATTCAACTAAAAATATATTGCTTTCAGAGTTAATTTTAAAACAAAATTGTATTACATTATACATATTATGACTGAAACAGCAGGTTTTTTTGCCACATATCATTTTTATTCTTGGTTAAAACAGACTTTATACCGAAAGCATAACGTGCAGTCAGTCTGCAAAATATCTGTTAGTTAATTTCGACCTAAAAAAATAAGCAACAAAGATTTGAACGTAGTTTTTCAATTTGCTCAAAACACTTTAAGTTTTCAACTATACTTGCTTTGTTAGAAAAGATAATTTGTTAGTAAAACCTATTATTTTCAACTGTGTGGCTGAACTTCTAACTTTTATGCCTTGCGTTGATTCTATTGTTGGTCAAAACAACCTTCAAATTGAACGTCATGTCATCAGAGTTTATGATCGAGAGAAAAGTTAAAGATTGAAATTCTACTTGCAGTCTAAAACAGCAAACCTCTCAAGAAAAAAATACTGTCACAATTTGGAGTCAGTGGGATTTAAGTTTTGGACTTAAACTTCCGTATATTGTGTCCGAATTATTTTACCAATTTCCCTGGAAGATTTCCGTTTTTTTATGAAGGTATAGAATAAATAACTTAGGTAGAGGATCGATATCTAAATTGTTTAGGAATGGCTTTCGTAGGTGCAATAGATTTTTCTCGGCCATTGCAGGGCATGTTTAAAAAGATGTGCTCTCAATGGACATTGGTCGATGTAATTTGTGTCGTTCCGAGGCTCCCTTGTCAGCTTGGGTGACTGCTACTTCGTCGCCTGAAATTCCTCAGCACCTGGAACGAAAATAGCACAGCTAATTTGTTTTCAAAAATAGATCAACGTTATAACATAAATGACATATTTTTTCTATATCGTTTGTATCTTATCTCGGTCAGTATAGAAGACCGTGTTTGAACTATTTTTGCCCTTTGAGAACAAACAAGTAGTTAATGTCAAGAGCATTCAAAAAGGTTTTGATAACAATTTTAATAATTAATTAATTGTCAAATGTCCAACTACCCCATGAGTGTCGCAGAGGTCAAACCACATAACTATATTTTTTGTATAAAGCATTCAATTCAAATTTCATGTAGTATACTAGGGTTCGAACCCAGAACTGCGAAAAATGTGAGTTCTAAAATTTTATAAATATAAACTAAACTGTATTTAGTATTCATAATGTTTTTGTCATTCTGATATAATTTCAGCAATAAAATTATTAACAGCATTGTATATACTTTGGGTGTAACTGACAATGATCAAAAATGTAGAATAAAGAAAAGTTTAGAAATTAGTAGTTTCAAATAAACAATAATGTTGTTTTCAATGAAATTAGATAACGAAGAAAAGTGATCTAACACGTCCAAAATATAGGATTATTACTCCTCAGATCTCAAGAAAAAATCTCACTTTATTGTTAGGTCGTTGGAATTGGAAAATTACGTTTATGGCTGGTTACACTGATTACACAATCATTATTAATAAAGGTTTATTTATTTTATTTGCGGTGGAAATAGTGAACTATTTATGAGCATATTTAAAAATGGAGTAAGGATGACTTACTTTCAGCGGAAAGGGTATTTTTAAAAATACATAAAAATTGCGTAGGCATAGACGGCATTTTAGAACCACGCTATCCACAAGGGAGACAATTTGGATACAAGTTGTCGATAAATAAGTATCGCTGGGCATTTTCTCGACCGGTTTCCGCCTCGCAAGTATGAGACACTTAGGGAAAAGTGTTTTTTGTACTTTAGTCAGAAGTTTTCATAGCCGGCTGTAAACGGAAGGGGCCTGGGTTAAATGAAGCATGTAAAGAGGGTGCAAGGATCACCAGTCATTAGTTCATCCGAGCAGACCCCACAAATTTTATTGTCACCCTTGGATCGATAAGTCCAAAGTGAATTCGAATTAACAAAAAAAATTAATTAACATTTTAAGGAGGGGGGGAATTGAAGAAAACAAATATTTCACGATGTGAATACAGATTCGCATTCTGGGATGATCAGTCGATCAGATCATCATGACATCACGCTCCAAACTACAGGGAATGAATCGTAATATGATTAACAAAGGGACAAAAGAGTGAATGACGGTTGACGCCCCGTCATCACGGATCACGACATTTCACCTGCTGTAACGATCATTTGAGAACAATGAGCGGGGCGGGGCGAAGAATTTCAATTGGATACGGAAATAATTTTGTGAATTTTCTTGGTTCCATTGACCTGAGTCGAGACATTTGTATCATTGTTGCCCTCCTTGTTTTCGGAAACGGTTTTGAAGAATGACATAACCCTAAATACATTAGAATGTAAAAAAATAAGGGTAATATACAGTACGATAACATTTTCACTTTTCGAAAGTAGAGGTTACTGGAATAACTGCGGTAAAATCGAAGAAATCCGTGAGCCGGATCTCCTAAACACTCGATCTCCACCAACATGCATCATTAAAAACGATATCCAGAAAGTTTACTCACGAAGCAAGTCATCAGCAACATATTGGCCTCACTTAGCCACCACAACTCGATGGAAATAAGCCAAAGTAAGCTTGCTATATCAGTGCTAGATCTAAGCTATGTTGACAACAAAGAAGTTCTAGTTTTGGAATTGGAATTTTACCGGAATTGTTACAAGAGATTGTTTCAGCTCGTTGAAAGTCATACCTTTGGGCTCAATTATACTGAGTTTTCATATCTAAAATATTTCTTGCTATAGCAAAGGGCGAATTTTATTGTAGAGAGAGGGGTTGGGGGTAAGAATTTTCTGTCTTTAAATGTTTTCCAACCTTTTTCAAATATGGGATTTTCTTTCTAGATTTAATTGCATCTATTTCTAACAAATTTAATTTTCATTGATTTTCTAAACAGCCAACACACTTAATAAGTTAAATTTTTCCAGATTATTTATGGGTAGATTTTCTCTTTATTAAGAGCATTATTCAGATATCGTGAGATGCGGTCTGGTATGATGTAGGTATCAGAGAAACATTTTCTTCAAGTATTTCTACTTTTGAATGGCACAATTACCCAGCAGACAAACACTTCGAGTGAGTAGAAATACTTTGATAGAATATAGAATATATTTTGCTGCATTGTATAAATTCACTTTTCCAAATTCTATATGTATTTTCTAAATGTAAACTATGTTTGTAAATCCCAGGCCCTGAAGATGATCTCAATAAAAGATCGCAGTGTCGGCACGATAAAGAAAGTGTTTTTCTGATACCTACATCACACCAGACCGCATCTCACGATATCTGAATAATTATCCATTAACGTTCATTAATCTCTACACTTCATTAAGACCGTATTTTTTTACATTCACATTTATCACGTGTAATATGTACTGACCGTTAAGTAATGATTAGTAAGTAAAGAACCAAAACATGTCACGATCTCTATATAATCATATTTATCATTTTTAATACACAATTTAAATAACTTTAGATATCGTGTAGGAAAATTAAAATACGTTGTATTCTGTGTTTAAATAAGATGGGAATATTATTCTAAAATAAAGTAGTAAGTAGTAATAAATTAGTATTAAAAGAAGTATTTAGTATTAAATTAGTCTTTCCTTATTTGTCCACGTGTTAATCTTAAATTTTTTGCAGGATCGACTCTGATGCAGAGCTTGTTTTTTTCGGTCATTTATATTTTACCGTTCGAAATTTTGACCGCTAATTTTATAAATGAGGTACGACTTATTTGTCTTGATTTAAGCGTCGGTGGAAGTGTAATGGTTTTGTTTTTAGACAATTTATTTCTAACAAATTAAATCGTAAAAAGTGGTCAACATAAAATGATTGCCATCAGGAACACAAGAAGATAAGTAAACCAACTATAGAAAATAGGGAGAAACTGAAACGTAACTAACGTACCAATGCATTAAGGACAACCAGCTCAAAATAACCAGAAAAAATCCGCTAAAGATCCGTAACGATAAAATCACAGGTTCATCACCCCAAAATCCACAAAGATAAATCTCACGATAAATATACACGACATAATTAATACCTTGTTTTCTAATAAAAATGTTTTAGACAAAGAAAACATAAATCATGAGGTCATCGTGATAGCCTGTTTATTCTTGTCGTTATGTTAATAATTTTATAGGTTTTCTTGTGTACAGTACTCACTGTTATACAATATAAAAACTATTTATATAAAATTGTTATGCTTAGTAATAGACTTCCGTTTCATAGTATTATTCTGTCAGTTGGGAATATTTGTTTAGAATGCGTGTATATAATTGGTTTTAAAACATAATATACTCCAAAGCATAAGAAAAATGTTCTAAACTTTTCAGTAAGAGAAAGGATTATTCGAAAACATTCATTTTTTGTTAATAATGTTTCATGTTTGCAGTATAGACTGTATTATCACGTTTTTCGGACACATGAAATTTTTTGTTGAATTTTGAAAAATCACCTCGCGGCTATAGCCATACGCCGAGAATGTACGCACGATTTAAGCATGTTGAAATGAAACAGCTGGAAGGCAGCATTGGTGATTTTCTTCATGGTCGATAACCGATCAGAAACAGGTCAATAGCCCAGTTGCGAAAGGCGGAAGCATAAGATAGCTGGCAATTTCACTTTTCAGATATTATTTACCTTGCCCAAATTTTATATCCGCTCCGGGCGCCTCGACTGTTTCCGCGTCCAGGGTAAATCACGCTACACGATTGCACCCAGGTCTGGCCAAGATTTTATTTAAGCAACTCATTGTGTTTCACGTAATAGTTCCCATTTTGAAAATCGGCTTGAAAATTATCTGAGTTTAGATGTTGAAAAAGGTTAGGAATTGAACCTTTCAGGGGTTACAGCGAAAGTTTCTAAACTGCTTATGTTTTCCCTAACGTGATCTCTTTTCACTTAAAATACCTTACAAAAAACTAATAGGGCTTGAAATATTGCTGGCCGAAGATAAACCGGCTTCGCCTTTGTTATTGAAAGATAAATCTCGAATCAAAATTTATGCAGGACGTGAAGCTACAAATGCCTAGATGGAATCGGAATGCATCGTGCAGTGAAAAATGGAAATAATCCAGCGGTCGAAGCAAAACTCTTTGATATAACATGAAATAGGCCGGAGGTGTTCGTCAGAATGAGTTATAGTTGGGAAGAGAGCTCCGAAACTTTTATTCTCGCGAGGCGAGTGAGGAGAATAAAATGAGCGAACTAAAGAGATTGTGTTCCTTTACGTCTGCGGCATATCAACTTTGACAACGCCCCTTCCTCGATCGGTAACTTTTTTAACAAAGAGGCCAAACTCTTAAAAAATAGGGGGAACTGACTTCATCTAAAGGAAACAAGGATCAATTCGTCGGGAAGGCAACGGCTGTTTGAACCATTTTCAACTTTTGTACCAAGGGGTAAATTATTTCATATACAAAGCATAAAACTTTGCATTTTTATGAATAGTGGCAAAAGAGAAATACAAAAATGAACTAACACCATTGCACGCAATAACAGATGCAGCACAAACACAATAATCAAAAGAAACTAAAACCAATATAAATATTGGACATAATAAAGGATATTCGACAAACACAATTCACTCAAAAAATAAATAACAGGAAATTTTGTGGTGACTTCAAAACCAGCCTAAAAAATGTAGCGAAACTATTCAAAATTTTAAATTTTATCCCGAATTCCCGAAGACAGTACATATACAATACGAACCCACTTGCAAAAAATGACAACTTCCCCTATAACCCGTGAAGGCGGAGACATATGGGGCGACAATAACAGAACTGACACAGATACTATGTAAGACAACGACGGAAATTTAAAATCGTTTCGAAGAAAATAAACACAAAACCGCAACAATAGAGACTTTTTAAATACTACTCGACGTACAAAAAGGACGAAGAAACATAAGTAATATAATATTTAGAAATAGAACACATGAAAAAACAACTGATGATCACACTAATTATGTGTGATTGTAGCATTACCTACACCGCTCGGAACTTTAAATTAAATTTTAAAAACTCAACCTGACCCATAAAATAACCCCGACTTAATCCGCCAAAAACTCCGACAGACAAAGATAACGTCGAAAGACGGACCTCATCCCTTTCGAGGAAATAAAAGAAACTTGACTTCATACTAACTTCACAGACCCACCACGGAAGGTGCCAAAATGCCAAAATTACTCTCACAAACCAAGACCGCAAAGATAGGGAGTCCAAAATGCTGAAATAAAAAACGAAAAGAAAAGATTCATTTACAAAAATATCAGGTTATGCATCGCAATTTATGGATGGTAAATAATTGTTTTCAACATATTTTCAAACATAAATTTTAAAATTTAAATTTTTCATCAAATCGAACGAATCTACATATGAAAATGTAAGTTCCGTTTCCTTTTTAAATTAATTAAAGCTATCTAAGGAATTTAAAAAATTATAATTACTGCAATATTGCAAAATAGAGCTCAGGATTGAAACAATACTTTATTTTTTGAGAGAACCGGGAAGTACACTAGTAACTGACACCATGGGTATGAAAAAGTTGTTGGTTTTTTTTGGGTTTTTTTTTTGGGGGGGGGTTGTGAAATAAAAATGGCAATAAGATTTTTCAATTAATTACTTTTTACATAATGTATTTGTTGAGATAAAAAAGGTGGGGCTGAGATGGGAAATTAGTGTCTGACTGGATCGAAGTGACGATAGCTCAAGTGGAAGAACAACGGCGTTTTTAGCCGAGGGTCGTGGGTTCGAATCCTGCTCGTGACACTGACTTTTTTATCACAACAAATACCTTATATAAAGATAAATTAATTTCAAAACGTTATTCGGTCAATCGGACCACGAACTCTAATGAATGATTATAAAGGTTTAAAAAATTGTTACATTGTTGTGAATTTCCTTTAGGGTTAGTATCTATTATAATTAGTATCCGGTAGTATGTAGATGAATTTGATCGCATATAAAGTCTCCAGGCTTGATCAAAATATCTGAAACAATTGCTTGCAAAATGTTACATAATGATTATTATTGAATATATTCCATGCATATAGGTAATTTACGTGTGACAGTATGTCCTGTCAATCAAACGTAAAATTCACGGTATATCGTACAAGGGGGGGGGGAGAATCGAAAGACGATTATGAAAAACGTGAGAATTAAGCTGTGATACAATCTAGAGAAACAGTTATTCTGAGATCTTATGAGAGGTTGTTATTGTTATCGAATCTATCCAGTTAATATAAATGGTAATCAGGCCGTTAATAACGTTATAAGAGAGTGTTTCTTTTATGGGCGACGACGTGGCCCAATTACAGGTGAATTATACCCAGAAGGGTCCCGACCTTTTATGTTAATCCTAGAAACGTCTAACTGACCATCCTTCAGGTGAAAGTCACTTAGCCGAGGCATCCCAACAAAATTCTAAACATCGTGATCCCAAACAATTCAAGAACCGATTTTATTTAACAAATAAATTTATCCAAGACCTGTGTAATGTTTTAAATTGTTATTAAATGCGTTATACGTATAGCTAGCTTCTTAATTAAATTTACAACTAATTATAATAAAAATGCCGACTTTTTTATTAAAAAAACTAGATTTGAATTCATTTGAAACACCATTTAAAGCACTTTTTTCAGTATTCCACATCAACATTCATAACTCCTCAGGGTTTTATTCAAAATTACCGTTTGAACAACTTTTAAAAAGGGTTATTTTCTACGTTCAGCTTTTATCAACATACTTTAGATTTTACTTCATTATAATTGAGAAAAATAAGGGCGGAAAAAACAAAAATCTCCCGAGTTTTAATTTTATACCGTTAATTTTATACAAAGGCTATTATTGCAATTATGTACAATTTTTAGGATTCTAAATTCACGATCATTTTTTTATGGATTCGTGTAGTCGTTTTTGAAATTTATGCACAACCGTACATATGTAAAAACATTAGTGTTAATTTTATTACATTTAACATTATTCAAAAAAATTTATTTTCCGAAATATCTCTATTTAGGGTAAAAACTAATAACAAAATTATAAGTATCATCTTTGTTTCTTACTAACAAAATATTTTAAACTTTACTAAATTGCTCGGCCTCTAAGCCCAAACGGTATTTAGCAGCTAGCCATAAAGCTAGCAAATAATAATCAAATATTATATAATAATAGTTAATATTATTTTTTCCCACAACCGAAATCCCGTGAATGCAAATTTTCGAGTTTCTCAAACAGTCTCCATCTAAATATCATTATTAAGATATCATTTTGGACGGAAGAAAATCACTGCAACATAATAAAATAACACAAACCACCCGGAAACGTAGTTACTTAAATTCAAAGCAAATTCAGTAATTAATTAATCTTTGTTTAAGGTTTTGGTTGAAATGAAAACGCTAGTGCCACGGGTGGGATTCGAACCCACGACCTTCGGTTAAATACACCGCTGCTCTACCACTTGAGCTATCGTAACTCGGAGTCACTCGGACACCAACCTCCCATCACAACTAACCTTTCGAATTTGCCATGTAATCAGGATTGGATTCTCGACAACACATGATATCGCCACGGAGAGGTTTAGTAAAGATATACTTCGTTTTACTTATTAAATCCATTATTTTTCATGGTCCGATCGACCAAATAACGTCTTTCAAATAATTAATCTTATGTAAAATATTGGTTAAAATGGAAAAGCATTGAAAAAAAATTCAAACAATGGTAAAAAGGAGGGAATTCGTAAGGAAGGTTGCGATTGGAAGTTGGGTGCGAGCGGATCAAAGTCACGATAGCTCAAGTGGTAGGGCAGCGGCGTATTTAACCGAAGGTTATGAGTTCGAATACCGCTCGTGGCACTAGCTGTTCCATTTCAACCAATACGATACATAAACATTAATTAATTTAAATAAGTTATTTGCTCAATCTGACCACGAAATATAATGGAGTAGTAATTACGTATATTAATTTGCCTCAACTTTGGAGATATTACATCGCTTAAAAACTCCCACGTTGGCATCTAGAGTTGACTTTCAAATGTTGAAATCATATAAAACATCCACCCACCACAAACACCTTTGGGATTTATTTATCACTAGTGTCTATATATTTTAGCCTATTCCACAGATCTGTGTTCAACCTAATCTTAAACAAAACGGGCGGGAAAGCATAGACAAAAGTAATAAATAAATCGAAAAGCTTATTTGGCGAGAGTGTACTTTGGCGAGTTTAACACAACAGATATATGTGTATATAATTACATATATACACATGTTTGGTTTAGACCCATTTTTCTTGTGTTTGAATTTAAATTCACTCATCGGTCACTAACCAAGGAGAACATTGATGCCTTTCAAGTCTAAAGTAAGTATTTAAGTCTTTGTTGTTTTAGAAATAGGTTGTTGTTACAAAAGCTAACAACAAATTTACACGAAGAAAATAAGTGGCCAAAAATGTGTTGCCTCAAAAATTGGTATTATTTTAAAATCATTTTTTTGAGCAAGAAATAAAGTTAATGTTAATTTCTTACATCCCTAAAAGCCACCGGCGTGTCTATTGTAAAGGAATACAAATATTTGAAAGAACAAAAAAATGATTTTTTCCTTAATATTTTCTTCTCCCTCACATTTTCGCAGGTATTTTCTTAAAAATCACAAAAATGCTGATATCTTTGCAAGAACTTAATGATACGCAAGAAATTTTAGCCGGATTTAGATCTGCATATATAAATTGCACTTAAAGGCACAAATACATTCTTTATATCTTATCTTAACAAATTATCACCGGAGATATAAAATAAAATATTTGGGTAGTTTTTGATGTTTTCATCTTTATTTTTCTTACCTATAGTGACAGGCAGTTTAAATTTTATTGGTAATATGCAAAAAAAGGGATAAAATCCAGAGGGTTATGAATCTTTAAGTAGAACACGGGGCATTGGCAGAAATTCCCTCTGACGATTCCCAGCTTTGAATCTTAAAATGTCAATTTTTCTTACTATAAAAATTCATATTATATACATTTATACCAAATTATGTTTTTGTTTAAAAAATGCTCCCTCACAATAGAAGTATCTAATGGTTTCCAAACTTTTAATTTATCTAATTTCATTTCATACGAACCTGTATAATATCTTCCTATGTCAAAAAACAAACCGACTTATGTGTAATAAACATAAAAATAAATGCACAACAAAGACTAAAACCCTTAAAAATATAACTAAACGTAAGTACCTTTTTCCAATTCTTGATGGCAATGGCCCAATTGGCAACGTGTCCGGATTCATATCTAATATTTATATTCATACATATTATTGTTTTAGCCTGCATAAAAAATAAATCGAATACTGTATAATCTTCAAAAAACATAATCAAAACAGGCCAAAATCCATGTATAAAACAGTTATTCTTATTATAATAAAATGCTCGGCTCCTAGTGCACGAATAGTTTAAATCACAATCGTATTATCCATTTCATGCAAGATTTTTCGCAATAGATTAAAATGAGTTAAAATATGTAACCCATGCTATTTTATCATATTTATCACAATGGAGGAGTTTAATAGCACAAAGGAAAGTTTAAACTTTAATTTGTTGTTGAAACAGTGAAGTCGTTCCCGTGTGTTTTTATTAACTTAGGAAAGCAACATTCGTTAAAAAAACCTAAAGATAGTCTTAAGTAAGCTTTTCAATGCTAACGCTTCAGTGGAACATCATATTGTCAATTTTGGGGGAGATTTCAAGCGATAACAGGTTAAAAATGGAACAGATGCCATTTTGTAATATTTATCACGATGGAGGCGCTAACAGTACAAAAGACCATTAGAGGGTGTTGTGAAAAATGCGGGGTGAATAAAAAAAACTGTAATGTTTAACATCATGTCGAAATATGATAAATTATAATACAAGGGGGTGACTGAGCCTGCATTATGCGACGTTAGGCCGGGCATGTGGTTTCTTAGAGGGCCCTGATCCGCGTTGATACCGTATCAAATTCTCAATCTGATCAAAACCGCAATCCCCGGAGGTTTTGGGTTATTCAAATCATATTCGGGGCGGCAGAGTTTCGGGGGAGGACCTCGGTAATCGAATCGGTGAATCACCATCCGATTTCCCGGGGTCACATTTAAAAGAGGGGCTTAACAAATGAACCGACCCCCTAGTTAAATTTAACCGGCTCCCGGACCAGGAAGGCTTCCTGTTAATTACCAGACGTCGGGTTAGTTAAGCCTCATCAATAATGGTCTTCGTCTGTCGAATGGAATGCCGAGGATATTTGCATCCGATGGATTTGTACTGATTTCTCAGCGGAGAAGAATGCCATTACTTTGTCCCTCGGAACGGATCGAGATTTATGAGGTAACGTCGAATTAGCTACCGGTAGCTACTCACAGTTTTCTTGTAAATTATTGACAAAATAAACGACATCCTTCTCCACTTTGTACAAGGGAGAAATATTTAGCTAGATTAGAAAATTAATACAAAGCAACAATTCAATGCTTAAATTAAATTTAAAATGCAATTAATTAATCTATTTATGTAAGGTATCGATTGAAATGTAAACGTTAGTACCATCAGCGGGATTCGAACCCACGACCGGCTGAATACCCCGCTTGAGCTAACGTGACTTCGATCCACTTGGACACCAATTCCTCATCTCGAGCAGAAGATCGTGGGTTCGAATCCTGCTCGTGACACTAGCTTTTTCATTTCAACCGATACCTTACACAAAAAGATTAATTAATTAAAAGATTGGTCAATCGGACCACGAAATATAATGTCATATCATAAAATGCCATTTTATTGATAGCTTACCTTTTTTTTGTTTAGATACATTAAACCTGTTTCCTCAATCAAATTGCTGATTTACTCAGTATCATTTCTTGTTTTGCGCATTAATATTTTAGCGAAATTGAAATAGATAAATTACCATATGGCAATTCCTCTGTGCTACATATAGCACGGAATTTGATTGTTAACTTCCAATCATTTTATCAACTTATCTACGTTAATCCGTAATATAACAATGCACATAGATTTGTTTTATGTACGTTGCTTAAACAACCGGCATAAGAAAATCGGTGAAAACTTCTCAGAAGGATATTCGGAGGTTCTCGAATGGAATCTTGCAGTTATCGATCCCTCTAGAATTTCAACCTTTGTTGATTCGTAAATGGTAGTTTCCTGAAATAAATTTAAAATTCTATTAAAAATTTCGAAGCATGTACTTTTTTCAACCTAATTTTTAACAAAAAGTTTGCCATGTCACAAATATTACGCCTAAAATTTTCTTAGTTTTTCGATGAGCGCTAGATCAAAAGAATGTTTTAAATTGACTTTTTTGTTAAATACCATGTAAAACAAGTATAAAACGACAAGGATCTATTTTTTCAAATTGGTACGAAAGAAAATACTTTAGGGCTTAATAAGTGGCTTTCTTCTCCTAGGTCCCAACCATTACTGTGAGGAGCACTACACATGAAGAGACCTGTTATGGCTCATCTACACTACGAGCCTGACAGGCATTGACCACCAAGATTGGGGGCACCTGGGCTTGGATCCACACACTTGGTCAATTGAGCCAATAAATGGTCCCATTCTCGTATTAGGATTGAGCCAGCATGCTTAATTCAGGCTGTAGTTCTTGTGCCGTGATGAATATTGCAGTTAAAGAAATCGCTGCTCGATGGTGTATGGTGTATAATTGCTATTTACATGTATTGACGTTTGTTGGGAACCTGGAAACCTGGGTGGAAACAACTAACAATGTTGGTCCGGTGTGTGCGCACATTGTTCGAGGATATTGCCTTCTTTTGATATGTTTAGCGAGACCTCCTAAAGCCAGTATTCCTTACACCATTTACAAACTTGGCTAACATGGGCACATTCGAGAACCAGCCAATGATGGCGCTTAAGACAGATTGAGTGGAGGGAAGTTGGCGAGGCCTGGAAATTAAAATGTGTGAGACCTTAGTGTGGAATCATTGAAGACTAGATAGGAAGAGTTTGTTCACAAAAGGATTGTTGAGATTATTACTGATAGCGCATGTACTAACATTCTATGACAATTTGTCGGACGATTTGTAAGTGGTAAAATATGATGGGCTAGTTATTACATGGCTTGGCGAAACCCCAGAAATCTGTTTTGTATGTTCAAAGGATCGCCATTAATATCTTACAGTTTTGACGGTCTAATAAGATTTTAGCCCTTAATACATTGGTAAGTCAGCTGTTCAGTAGTTACGACTTGCAGAACATATGTTTCTGTCTGTATAATTCCTTATTTGAATGGAAAACGATAGTTCCTTGTTACTGGAGGAACAATTCGAAGGAAGGTTGGGATGAAGAATTTGTGTCCGAATGGATCGAAGTACTATAAGTCAAGCGGTTAGAGCAACGTCGTATTGAGCGAAGGTCATCAGTTCGAACCCCGAAATAATATTTTTATTTCAACCAATACCTTACATAAAAAGATTTCTCACTAATTATTCAGAAATCGTGAGATGCGTTCACTACTCACCATACATTTCTCGCTAATGTTACCGTTAACTATTGGTGTGCTCTAACAACAAAATAATAAGTAGCCTTCAGAAAGGATTTTCACACCACAAAAGAGCTAGATTATATTTAAACTTTATTTATTCTACAAGCCGTGTTTGTATTAAACAAATAACATGAAAAATTCAATCAATGGAACGTTTGGTACATTTTAACGATTGTTTTACTTTATTGTTTATTTTAGAATAAATTATCCTTAAAAGACTGTAATTCAATTTTGGAACCAAAAGTTGAAGTTTCATTCGGTATAAATTTGTAATTTGGTATGCAATTATGTACAAGAATTTGCAAGTATTTTGTCAGATATTTATAGTTTTTGAAAATTTGTCTGTTTTCAGTTAGGTATTTTCCTCATCATTATCACCACCCATCCAGTGATTTGTTTCCTGATAATTAAAGTCTTCTACTATTCTGTGACTTCTTTGCTCTGCTCGTCGTGCGTTCTTGCAAGAAAGCATGCGACATATTTAACAACTCGCCACGAGGGGCAGCCACGCATTAGCCACACCGGCGGCCGCCAACCTCCGTCCACCTAATTTACATTCGTTCGGATATCCCAATCCCTCCCGTCATAGCAAACTTAATTGGATCTGTGAATTTATTGAGTTATTTTCTAGTTAATTATAGGGCGTATATTCGTTTCGAAATATTAGGCGGCCTGTCATCAAATCGTTACTGAAGAACTTGTTTAATATGAATTTATTGCTTTCCTCGAGCGTTTTCCTTTATTTTCATCGTGTGGGCAACAAATTCTATTACTTATTATTAATGAAAAATGTGAACCAAATCGGTTGAAAAAAAAGATTCGATGGATGGGTAATAGATAAATAAGTTAATTCACTACTAGTTATTTATCTATTCTATCACCATTTCATATCTAACTATACGATATAGAATTTTAAAACGTTTCATTATTTATACAATTATACTAGCTGCTGAACCGGTGATAGTGAAGCAAATGATAAGTTTATTTCCAATTGGGACGTTTTAGCCAATTTTGTTCAGCCAATCTTCATGTATTGCTTTGCAGGCGCCTTTCGGCATATTCACTATTGAGTTTCACGTATTACTCACCTTGCCTCATCCTGAGGACAGTTATTTTTGAAGGCAATAACATACCAAAGTTGCAAGTTCATCATTCTCCGAAACTCCAAGAGAAAATCTCAGAAATATTTTATTTCAAAGATAGTTTATTTGAAAACATTCTCTACGATTGTAATATTAAATCTGAGGTATAATGATTATTATTAGTATTAGTTGATATTAATATATGTTTATCTATATACACGAGTCCCTTACTAAGTGCAAGGTCGAAACGCGTTTGTGTAGTTCACTGAGCCCGCTAGTGAAGACTGACTGACCATCGGTTAAATATGAACCTGACAATTTCTTGGTTGCCAAGGCACGAAGGAATTTTGGTAATAAAAAATAAGCCACACTGATCAAAGATAGATCAAACTATAGGCGCAAACCCCAAAATCTGGATAACAAGATCGAATATAAGCTCTAGGAAAGAGTGTAAATAAAAATCAAAAAGAAATCAGGCCTGTAGTTATGCCAGAAGTAGAAGTTTAAATTTACGGCTTAAAAATCCTCTTATAAACTGACGCTCAAAGAGCCAAGTAAAGCTCAATTAGGTCACTATCGTCTTTAAGACTTTTCTGGCAAAAAGAAGATCCATTAGATAATGGGTTAAAAATAAGTGCTTGGACAAATGGAAATATGTCCCAGGACAGAAGGATGCTAAAAAGGAGTATAGTGTAGGACCATCGCAAAAAATCAACTGTAGAGGTAGAATACAGTAGTAGGACTGCTGACAAGTTGCTGCGAACTCCGGATTCGAAGCAAACAAGACTATTTGTCGGGAAGAAGAGGAAACTACCCTTAGCAAGCCCCTTGTGAGTTGGTCTATGCAGACTGACGTTTTTGCTCCAGGGAATAGAAAAGCCAAGGTCTGAAGAATAAGAAGCTCTTAACATAGCTTTGGGACCTGGTAAAAGGCTTCAAGCTGACATATTGCTTTTGTCAATAGTAATTCGACAAAATGCATGTGGAATACCAATCCCTGGATCATCATCATCATCAGTAATAATAACTGATTTACTCTCAACTTGCCATAATCAATTCTTCACCTACATTATCTCGGGTTTTGTTAGTGCGAGAGAGAACTCATCTGACATACCGTCAATGTCAGGCTACAGAGACTGTCGATAGCTATGCCATTTAACCTCCCATGGATCTTAAATTTAAATTCACTCACTCTTTCAAATATATTCTTTCATATTTATATACCATTCTCTCATTTAGGGTGGCTCAATATTCCTCCATCGATATTCCACCAAACACGTACTCTCTCCATCTAACTAATCCAATTCAGAGTCAAGAGTTACTTAATATCACATGACGCATTCTTGCTAATAAATACATTCACTCTTAATTCATACCCTCACAAAAACCATGCGCAAGAAAAGGGATTTTAATTTACACAAAAATAAAAATCTTCATTTATATTAAAGAATTTTCCAATTAGACACAAATTTTATAAAACTTATAAGGAATGAATCCGCCATTTTTGCTATGCTATAAAACGTTTATTCGTTTACCTACTACGTTGTTAAGTATATTTTTTCTTTTGTAAAATAAACATTATTCGGACTCTCACCTCGAAGAGTTGTCACTCCCGTACGCACTGACCTTAACTTCTATTTATCAGGGTGTTCACCCACCCTGTTAAGTGGCAGGGTCGCAAGTCCCCCTTAAGCCAAATGCCCAGGAGATCGTCGCTTCCCTACCAACGGGGTTTAACTCCGATGAGGACTATCGACGGCTAGTCGCTTCAGCCCAAACGTATGCAATCTACAATCTAGGCTAATACGTACATACTACTTAAATGGATAGAGCACAAATAAATATATTCATGTATTGCACTCCATGTGATTACTCGGTGGAGATATTCCCCCATCGACCTACACACAGTATTAATAATCTAACCTTAATTAGGGTCGATGAGGTACGTTTATAAATATTCAGCCATCAAACCTACACATAAATACTACTGGATGAGCGTTGGTGACACTACATGCCGACATCATTCTTCACCATTCAAACCACATAGGATATAATTATATACAGAAAAACACCCCCCACATCCTCGAAAAAACGGAACAGGGGACTCAGAAAACGACTGCTATGCTCGATCCGGCGTTGCCTCCACGCTCTCTTTACCGAGCCAACAGATTATACGCCTCTATCATCGAGTAATCTTGCCCTGCATAAGGGGCACCTGTGCAGGTTTTGGCGCTTAAGCAGGAGCTCGTGTGTATCAGTCGCGTTTAGCCATTCCTCAATCAGGTAAGGACGATCCCTTGTCTCCGGCTCAGGTTCTCTCTATCTAATATTGTTGTTACTATTATTACTACGAATTGTATAGGTAAGTTGTTTTCATAACTACAAGCTTGAATTAATCAGTGCAAAATATTTATTCACATAATAAATTATCTCATAAAATTAGCCACGTGTACAAGGTCCAATTTGAACAAAAAATATATTGAGAGAATTTTTATATTGTACAATTAAACCAGCAAATCCTAAAGAATTGTACAGTTCGAGATTTGCAAACTATTCATGATCAGTACTATTCCAAGTGAACTAACTATGGCTCCTTGCGGGATCCTATATAGTCCGAACTTTCGAAATGCTAACCAACAATAACTTCCATTAACACAAATTAAAAGTTTACGAATCGTACCCAAATTTATTGATTGACTAATGCTTTTATTTCAAAAAATTCCTTTTTTTTCGTTATTTGCACTTTTATTCGACATGGTACTCGCACAAACTATTGCTTCTGTTTTTTACTAATTGAACATTAATTTTAGTTCAACATTTATAACATGTTAATAATTAAAAAACAAATACAAATGTACTGAATAACAAACTGAAACGTTTGCTTATCAACAGTAGAATCGACTTCCAAAGTAAAAATTCTAAGATTTACTTTTTGGAAATGTCTATTATATATTTACTTTATTACGCACGATTGTTTTGTATTCCTGCCTGTGATACAATGTTGCCATTTTAAACATGGTGTATAATAAATTGAATATACATACAATGAAAAACAGGTTGTGAAGTTAGGACTACCTGTTTTGAGAGCAGTACTTGAGTTACTGCTGCGAATTTTTGAAAAATATGACAATTAATTCTGTTTATATAATAAATGCTTTTGAAATTGATTGTATTCGTTAGAGAGGATTATGTTAAAAAAGGGCTGATGGTGGAATAATCTGAACCCGAAACCTCTCGAGTAAACAGAAAACTTGTACCATCAAAGATCCGAATTCGAAATTTTTGGCGCTCGATTGGTAGAAGCGTTGAAAATTGAGTTTATCCGATTGTTACAAGTGTAAATAAATAAAACGATCCACGCCCTGAGGGCGTTTGTTTCGCACTGGAGTTCCTGGCAACTCGGATCCGACAACTTGTTTATAGAGTTTTGAGTGGTACACAATTGAAGTGTGCGATGGGCCAGCTGGGTCAACTGTTTGGGGGAGAGGACAAGGTTCGGCCATTATACGGGCAACTAGAGGGTGGCCGGCAGCCCCGGGGGCCAAATGGGGACGTGTTGCGAATTGAAAAAGGCACAGGTTTCAACGAGAGATAGTAACAATTTATGGCTCATTTCAATTAGCATTTTCTAAACACATAAACATTGGGAAAAGGATACAGTGGCATATATAGAAAATATTTAGTGATCAAAAGAAAATTATAAATTGCTTGCATATATCTAACTATCTATCTTTACCTCTCTCTCTATCTATGTATTTATCTATCTATCTATCAATCTATTATTTGCTTATATATACATATACATATCAGAATAGTTACAATATTCCTAAAAGAATTAGGTGATTTCTCTAGGGATTTCACAAAATGCAGTAAAAGACCATCCTAATCGTTTAATAGAAAACGCAGTTTGGATTTTTTTTAAATAAGAAAGATTTTCCCTGTTTTGGTCTATCAAACGTGTTTCAGCTCACCCAAACCAAGAAGTAGCCGCCTCACCGCCATCCTCAAAAATGACATCTCATCTCCTCATGAAATCTCCTCGGGTTATAAGGAGATAGAGAAATCTACGCAACATAATCGATGAGACCAGGAGATTTGAAATTTAACATGTTTTTCACCTACTTGATTACAAATATGCTTTGCTTTACACTTTCTTGTTATATAAGGCACAATCTCTGCGATTATTTTACTGAATTTGTTTTTATCTTAACACAGTTCCGAAAATGAATAGTTTGAGAGAAATAGGTGACCGATTTGGCGTTTATTATTTTCTTCTTATATTGTTTCTGTGTAACAAGATCTTCCGTTACCATTCAGAAAAAATCGTATTTTCTATTAGTGCCTGTAACTGCAACGGAGTATCTCATCCTAGTATGGGTTATCGCACCTTTTGGGTTCAAACGGTAGATTTTCTTTTATTGATGGACCTGAGACAAATTGCAACAAGAAGTAAAAAATTTTGGTAAATAGTAGTAGGTAGTAAATTACAATAAGCCGCATTTTCTTTCACAGTACGTGCATTGTACTGTACATATGTTAGATAGTTGATATATTTGACAACAAATCAGGAAATGTATTAAGTCCTTTCTCGACAGTAGCACACGTGGCTTCGTCTGGCATGACCCCCAAAAAATTCAGATGTACGATACATATGAAAAGCGAATGCCATGTCTGAAAAGATCAGGTGGAGACTGTAGAGGAGAGTATTTTATATATGAGAGGTTACGCATCCCGAGGGAGCAAGAGGAGCGGGCAAATAAATAAGGACTGGTTATAGTTATCGGGAATGTTCACTGGAAAAGATCCTGTTCTGTTTCTCGATAAACCTAATTGCCAATTTTAGAATGCACAACGAATTTTAATCTTGAAGGAAAATTCCCTGCAATCCAAGAAGCTATTGAAATTATTCGTTACTGAAAATACCAACACTGTGCCATTATTTTTAACCCTGGAAACAAATTTAAAGTTGTATTTTAATTTAAATCCCAGCTCCAAGAAATTAAGTTCATGTTAAGTGACGAGAAAGAGAGAGAAGCTCCAAGAGAATCAATAAACAATAAATAGACAAGTTAATTGAAACATAAATGTTAAAAATATGAAAAGGTTTCAATGAATAATTTTTGTTGGAACTGGATGATTTGTGGTCAAAAATAAACGCTTTTGTGTTTGAAATAAACCTGTACATAACGTAAAATGTTCCGGCATAAACAAATATGTTAGATAAATAAGAAATCAAATAGCAATGTAATGACAAAACAATGTATAAATAAATACAAATAAGCAAACGTAACGTCAGTTCAAAACGTTTAGTACATTTCAATGGTAAATATTTTCTCCCTTTACCGCACATTGGAAAACTCATTTTATCAGTAAATACAATGTTGAAAAAGAATTTCATCAATTTGTCAAAAGCATATAAGGGAATTATTTCATTAAAACAATAAACGGTTCGTCAATGTCAGTGTAGAAATAGAATTTGTCGGAGGCTACTGTTTCGGGAGATGCCGAGATTACTTGGTTATTGAGTTTGCTCCCCCAGTGCTCATTGTGTTATACGACTAGGACCCACATTATTTCGCACATGTGCGTCCGTGTCAGCCATGGTCCAAAACACCCCGTTAAAATCAGAGAAATTGTACAAGGGGGTACAAAATTTCATCATTTAATTATTTTCTATTTAGTAGGACCATGTTCTAACCGGGTGGATGTCAATCGAGGTGGAAAACATCAGACAATCACCTTTGT